>JARHVA010002111.1:600000-840000 GCA_037957365.1 Torreya grandis
TTTCCACATTGGGTTTCCATGTTATATCTGGTGTCTCTCTCTGTCTTGTGTGATGTTTATTATTTGAGTTTTATTGCATATCTTGAATGTTTAATTAAGTGGAATTTGGTTAAAGGGAAAGTTTTATAAGATATATAATATACTAATTCACCCCCCCGCCTCTCAGTATATTCCATGCTTAACACTTTTCAATTGCATGCATTATCCATGCTTTACATTTCTACTACCATGCTAGACTTACATTTTATTATTCTATGCTATTGTTTGTTGATTTATCTACATTATCATGCTTCACTTGATCTTCTTTGAGTGTGTGCATTGACACCTAGATGCTTGATTACTTTACTCTACCCATTAAGGGGGCATCTTACTTTTACATTTGAGACCTACATCGACATATCTACCCATCAAGGGCATCTTCTACATGACTACACCATTTAGGTTATGTCATTCCTACACCACACACTCTAATTATCATGTTGATGTACATTACTTACTAGCTTACATAGATTATTCTATCAATGCTCACTAGTATATAGCACTTGTGTATTTCTTAGCATCTACCTAGTCCTGTACTACATGTTTTGCATACTTCCACTTCTTGCTTTGATCAATTAGATGTGATAGTATTTCCAACATTTACATGCCTTCCTTTCTTATTTTGAGTAGTTACATGTGATTACATTTCTTAGTTCCTATTTTGTTACTTGTGTGTGCCTTAGGAAATTTGCCAATGTTCTTTTCTTATACTTTTATATGTGCTTATGGCCCTCATGGCAATCTTGCTTATTTGTAATTGTATGTGTATGTGGGAATTTGAACATGCCTTATATGCTTGATTTCCTAGTTTGAGTGATATGTGCCCATGTCCCTTATTTTCTTGGCCCCTTGGCCTCTTTTATATGTTTTTTGCTTCCTACCTTGCATGCTTATTTGCTTCTCAGTTGTTTACAATGCCATGATCCACATCATGCATTATCTTTCCTTATTGGATGCCATGATGGACATTGTTCTCCATCCCTCTTTGATAACTAACCATATTTATAGTTTCAGTTTAGTATACTACACATGTTATTACATTGTTACATCTATCTAGGCATACCCCTATTGATCTAACAATCTCCAATACAAACTATGTTATATCTTGAGACATCTTTTGGATTATCATTGCTATATCATGTATTTTATATCATAACACACTTGTAGGGCTCTTTATTCTAAGGGTAGTCATTGTAGGGTCTTCATTCCTACCCTCAAAAGAGAGGGCAATAAATAGGGGTTTTGTCACAAAGATCAGAGCCCTCTACTGATCAAAATTAGTTTTTAGAACACTTAAAACAAAAATCAAAATTCAAAACACATAGAACAAACTATAAAAATAGGGACAAACATAGAATAGCCATCAAAAACAATAAAGGATAAGAACACCCCATTTGGACTACAATACCCTACAACAAAGTGTCCACTTTTTTATGCTTCTATCCAAATAGCCAAAAACCCAAAATTTTCAAAAAAAAAAAGGTCAATTACATATTTGTCAACTACAGTCTAGTTTAGATTGGGTAGTTTTAGTACAATTTTACTCATATTATATAGATATAGGGGGCATCATGCACAACATGATGGCTCTCACTTCCAGTTTGAGATTGGGTAGTTGTTACAACTTCTAGATCAAAATCCATATTGTAGACACTAGTGATTAGGGGCAATGTGCATGACACATTTGCCTTTTTTTTCTTTTTAGTTCATTATATTACCTAGGTATTCTCAGTAGTTATGTCCCTTATTCCATCTGTAAATGGTTGGCATCATTTTGAAGTGGCTTTTATATAAACCTAGTTGTCAATTTCAGAGTGGATTTCATACAAGCCTAATCTCCACCTTTTGGAGTGGCCAATATTAGCTTAGTTCTCAGTACACATTCGACTATCCATGTCACATTGTCATATTATAGAACATTCATGGGATTCACAAGCTATGCCATACAACACACATTCATATCGATATCAATTCATAATTCACACATAGTAGATAATGATGGATCCAAAGGACTACCTAGCCTTTGTATTCTTGAACAACCTACTCAGAGGGATTGGGTATATAATCCAAATATTGATTAACACATGCGTGATCACATAACTTCACTACATAGTGGGTGATGATGGAGCCAAAGGGCCAACCTTTGTATTCATAATCCACCCTCAAGAAATTGAGCACTCAGCTCCATTTTTGATATTACTCTTGGTACAATACATACCCAACATCACTTAGCATCACTCAACATCACAATAGGTTTTGTATTGATTCATGTACTTGGTGAGGTGTATTCACTCCTTTCTCTCCCTCTCTCTTTTACCTAGCCTTTATACTTTCTTATTTTAAACATAATGTGTCTAGTAAGAACTGATATACTCCTTATTTTATATTACAGATGTATGCTTCACGTTATGCTTTCTACACACACTCAACATCACACATATTCATGGGCTTCACCCTTATAGGTAAGTTAGGGTACACTTTCTAATTTTCCTTTATCTTAGTATTTCACTTTGTTGCATCAATATAATAAAGGGGGGTAAATATAATCATATAAAATGTCCAAATTGGTATTTTAAGAGTGGTTTGTGACACCCCATTCATAAGTCCCTTTTTCATGCTCTTACAACCCTTCTAGACACTTTTTTCTCGTTACCAATCATTCACAACCTTCTGAACGATCATTCCACTTCAGCTAGATAATATTCCCTATGTCAATCTTATTCCCCCAGGTCCTGAGCCTGTAAGACAAGAACACCCCATTTGGACTATAGTGCCCCATAGAGAAGTTTCCCATTTTTGGTAGTCCTATCTATTTTCACTTTGAGCCCCAATGGTCATTTTCATCTAGTCCTTATCCTTAATTAGATCAACCTAGTATAAATGCATCTGACCCATGACCAATTATTCCCTATAAAAGCCCACTCAAATCTCATTTACAAAGGAGGTGAACAAACTTACAAAGTAGACAAGAATAAAAACAAAGAACTAAGGTAAACTTCCTTATTCTTTGCACATAGTCACCCAACATAGCTACAAACCTACTCAAATCCTCATATCAATCTCTAGCCACCTCAAACACTATCAATTTAGCATTTACATCCACATCACACTACTACATAAAGAACACTATGTGGGAGAACTACATATGGCTTAATCCCTCTTCAGAGTATTGGTATGTAAGCAGTGTGCCCATATAATGGGTGTGGATTGCATGTTTAGTACATATTTCACACTAACCCCCTTTTTTTCAAGTGACTCAAATGCCATTTTATCAAGCATGATGGAGGGTTAGGGTTTGAAGACAAAATCAAGTCCATAACAAGTTTCATTGATGACCAAAGCTCAATTTTTCAAAGGCAAAATGCAACTACCCAACAAGTTTGAGGTTTTTATGATCAATTTGGACAATAACAGTAGGAATGGACAACAATGCCAAACACCAAAGCATCTAACTTTTGGTACTCCTATCCTTTCATCTAATGAAACCCAGATTTAGGTTTATGACACTTTCCCAGTCTTGCACAACTATTTTCAACCTCTATATTAGTAGTCTTAGTCTATTTTCTAGCTAAGTTATATTTTTTGTCATTTATTTCTATTTTTATAAAGGTGAAAAAGATAAATAATTGTATAAATTAGGACTATATTTATTGCTATATTCTATACCGATTTATTAATCTAGACCCGTAACTAAAATAGGAATAAAACTCCATTATTCTAAAATTAGTTAAATTAGATATCATACTAGAGGTTGAAAGCTTAATATGTTTTGATTTATAATCTTGAATTATAAAAGTGTCAATTGTATGAGTGTTTTAATATAAAATTATAAGTCGATTGGAAGAATGGTTTATATATTGTAACACTCAGTTCATTGAGTGTTTCAATATGATTAAGTGACATCTTAGAGTTAGCTACTATGACTTATTTATTTCAATAGTGTATATTCAGTGAATTAACATGAGTAAGTCGTAAACTACACATGAAAACATAGTGACGTGGAATAATATATTTAATAGTCACTTAGTTGTCTAAATATGCCATGATCGATTTAGCATAGATGGCAAAGTTGAAATCCATGACCTTGAATAGTTATTTATTCTGATTATCTCAACTGATATATCACCATATATATATGTGTGTGTGTGTGTGTGTTACAATGAGAGCACCCAGAATCATTAAATATTATTATGACTTAATGATGGATAAACCATACGTTTGAGCATTCCAGACATCATATAATAATGGACTAGGTGAATGTATAACAATGGTCTGTGTAATAAAATATCAATCTAGGTATTATGATAGCAAGCTATATAAGTGTTGATGATGATATGACTAAAATATGATTATAAATAGTCTATTGTCCATAATACCTAATTTATTGACAATACAAGAATATTAATGTATTATGTTGGTTCAGTGGCAATATGTTGTTGTAATGACTAGAATTCTTGTTTAGAGGTATAAAACATTATTGTTATTCATATACCATGCATATATATTGCTTGATTACCTATATGAGGTACATGTTAAGAATATGTGTAACACGTACAAGTGCTCATGTATATATAATATATCAACATGAAGTCTTAGGTGTTGGTGGGAAAATGCTTCACATATTGCACATTGGGAAGTGTGCATATAGTTATAGTTTTATTATTCGAATAAAATTGAGTCATGGAAGCCCAAATGATTGCATTCCATTTATACATGAATTCATCCACCTTAGAATATAACATGTTGTTTAAAGTAAAAGAGTATGATTTCATGAGAATTATGACTTCTTTATTATACTTGGCTATTTGAACTTGAGTAGAGTGTACTTAAATAATGATTCATAACATGTGCCCATAAGCATAGATTTTGGTTAGTATATTGTCATGGCTTTAGGTGATTCATATATCTATGTACTTGTTGAAACTTTTATGTATCATGTAAGATCAATTCAAATATTGTCAAATACCTCTTTATGAACCATAATACAAAAGACTATGTTGTCTTAATAACTTGTGTTCAAAGTTATATGCACTTGTATAGTCAGGATGCAAATCTATTTAGTTAGGGATAAAAACTATGAAGGAGTTTTACATTGTAGAATCCCTTATAGATCGTTGAAATCATAGGGAGTTCTTGATTAAGGAATATAAATGAATATGGATATAATATTTACATATCATTTGAGTATTTTCATATGGTGCATATTATGATGTACAAGTCCTCATTTATAGAAAATATACATATAGCAAGGGATGGTTAAAATAAGACATATATTTTCTTAGGGACCAGGAACTATAACCATATTAAATAGTCTCCTAGAAATGGAATGATTTGTTTAAATGAAAGATTACAACAAGTTTAGGAATTATCTGTTTCTCTACAAATATTATAACTAACTGCCTAGAAGTAAGTAGTGTGTACATAAAAATGGTAGTCTATATTCTTACTATTTGTACTATATACTTGAATCTAATTATAGAGATTAGATTATGTAGTCTAACATAGGATATACTTGGTTGGTATAATTTGTACTTACTTTCCTATTATTTAGGGTTATGAGACTTGGATTCTTGAAATTGTAAGACTGGTTGTTTGTATTTGAGTATTTATGTTCATGTATGAGGAACTATGATATTATGGGATGTCATAGAGTGTATTAAGTTTGAAAAATATAGTCTAAATATATGTTATACCTGAGTGGTATAAACTATAATTGTATGTCTAGATGTATTCTTATGTTTGATGGACTAAATGTATGCATTTTGGTTATTGATATGTTATGCATGTTTTGTGATTGCTAGTAGAAAGTAATCTATATGAATTTTTTAGTTGTATATGTGTGTGTGTGTTAACCAAATCTTGCATTACTATTATTGAGTGAGTAGTGAGACATACTTCACTAGCTTACTAATACCACAATGCTAGATGAAGCTAATCTGATCAAGTGGTGTGTATGAAATTGACTGATCCTAGAGATCAATTACTATTTGAAAACATTGGCCAAGTAATGTTAGTGAGACATTATCATTTCATGAGTATGATTTACATGTTTGTGTGATATCTTAAATAGAATGGGTTTCTTTATGATACACCACATGTTTTTTTTTAGAAATCATATAGCACATGACTACTAGCTTGTCTCTCAAGATTTAAAATAGGCAGTGATATGATAATGTTATACAACAATGTGTTATTTTAATAACATTAAAAGATGCAACAATGTGATAAATTTTTAATAAAATTACAATATTGATGCAATGACATACTATAAATGACAAGCTAAAGTTGTGATGTATGTTAGCATTTATCGTAGTGAGCTTACATATAAAATATTAACAATATATTATTTAGGATGAGTAAGGTTTGAAATCAATAAATAATTATATATGAACCAAAACAAGCAAAGATATCATACTGAAGGTTGAAAGCTTGATACGTTTTGATTTAAAATCTTGAATTATAAAAGTGTTAACTATATGAGTGATTGAATATAAAATTATAAGTCGATTGGAAGAATGGTTTTTAGACTATAACACTCAGTTTATTGAGTGTTTGAATATGATTAAGTGACATCTTAGAGTTATCTACTATGACTTATTTATTGCAACAATGCATCTTCAGTGAATTAACATGAGTAAGTTATAAACTACACATATAAACATAGTGATGGGGAGTAATATATTTAGTAGTCACTTAGTTGTCTAAAAATGCCATGATCAGTTTAGAATAGATGGCAAAGTTGAAACCCATGACCTTGAATGGTTCTTTATTTAGATTATCTCTACTTATATGTATGTATGTATATTACAATGAGACCACCCATAATCATAAAATATTATTATGACTTAATGATGGATAAGCCATGCGTTAGAGCATTTTAGACATCATATAATAATGGAATAGGTGAATGTATAATAATGGCTTGTGCAATAAAATATCAATCTAGGTATTATGATAGTAAGCTATGTAAGATTTTATGATGACAAGACTTAAATATGAATATAAATAATCTATTGTCTATAATACCTAGTTTATTAATAATATGAGAATATTAATGTATTATGTTGGTTCAATGATAAGAGGTTATTGTAATGGCTAGAATTCTTGATTATAGGTATAAAACATTGTTGTTCTTCATATACCATGCATATATATTGCTTGAGTACCTATATGAGGTACATGTTAATAATATGTGTAACACGTACCAGTGCTCATGTATAAAGAATATATTGACATGAAGTATTAGGTGCTAGTAGGCAAATGTTGCACATTTTACACATTAGGAAGTGTGCATATAGTTATAATTTTATTATCTAATTAAAATTGAGTCATGGAAGCCCAAAGGACTGGATTCCATTTATACATGCATTTAGCCACTTAAAATATAACATTCTATTTAAAGTAAAAGAGTATGATTTCATGAGTATTATGACTTATTTATTATACTTGGTGGTTTAAACTTGAGAAGAGTTTACTTAAATGATGATTCATGACATGTGCCTATAAGCATAGATTTTGGCTAATATATTGTCACATCTTTGGGTGATTCATATATCTGTGTACTTGATAAAACTTTTGTGTATCATGTAAGAGAAATTCATATATTGTCAAATACTTATATGTGAACCATAATATGAAAGATTGTGTTGTATTAAGAACTTATGTTTGGAGTTATATGCACTTGTATAATCAAGATGAAAATCTATTTAGTTAGGGATAAAAAAATATGAAGGAGTTTTATGTTGTAGAATCCTTTATAGATGGTGAAAATATTTTTATGAGCATGAAAGTTTCAAGGATTGTTGAAATCATAGGGAGTTCTTGATTAAGGAATATAAATGACTATCGATATAGTAATTACTTATCATTTGAGTACTTTAATATGGTGTATATTATGATGTATAAGTCCTCATTTATAGGAAATATACCTATAACAAGGAATGGTTAAAATAATACATAGAGTTTCTTAGGGACCAAAAATGATAACCATATTAAAACTATCTCCTAGAAACTAAATGAGTTGTTTAAATAAAAGATTACAATGGGTTTAGGAGTTATCTAATTCTCTACAAATATTATGACTAACTACCTAAAAGTAAGTCCTGTGTACATAAAAATGGTAGACTGTATTCTTATTATTTGTACTATATACTTGAATCTACTTACAGAGATTAGATTATGCAGTCTAACATAGGATATACCTATTTGGTATAATATGTACTTGTTTGCTTATTATTTATAGTTATGAAACTTATATTTTTTAAATTATAAGACTAGTTGTTTGTATTTGAGTAGTTGTGCTCATGTATAATGAACTATGATATTATGAGATGTCATAGAGTGTATTATGTTTTAAAACTATAGTCTAAATGTATGTTATACCTGAATGGTATAAACTATAAATGTATGTCTAGATGCATTCTTATGTTTGATAGACTAAATGTATGCATTTTGGTTATTTCTATTTTAAGTATGTTTTGTGATTACTAGTAGAAATTAATCTATATGAATTTATTGGTTGTATATATGCATGTGTGTGTTAACCAAATTTTGCATTGTTATTACTGAGTAAGTAGTGAGACAGACTTCATTATCTTACTAGTACCACAATGTTAGATGAAGGTAATCTAATCAAGTGGTGTGTATGAAATTGACTGATCGTAGAGATGGATAACTATTTGGAAACCTTGGCTAGGTAATGTCACTAAGACATTATAATTTATTGAGTATGATTTACATGTTTGTATGACAGCTTGAGTAGAATGGGTTTCTTTATGATACATCAAATGTTTATGTTTAGAAATCATATAACACAAGTATTAGTTTATCTCTCTGGAGTCTCGCACCCTCACTATCTACTCATCCATGAAGGGAGGGATATTCCATGATGGGATTTGTGCATGATATCATTGGTCTATGGTTGGTGTGTAAAATTACTTAGATGATGCTCTCCCTCCCCACAATAGTACTACTTTGGAGACTACACTTGATATTTTCACAGATACTAGAGTCAGGGGAATTTAAGCTCTGTGGAGCCATGTATCTTATATATGTACATTGTATTGAATTTATTATTGAAATATTATCTTGATGAGATGTAACTACTTATTGTATATTAACAATAGTTGTTGTATGCTTGTACTAGTCGTGGATGGATATCTGTATTTATTTTCTATAATTAATTAAGATGTGTTTCTTATGATGTATGATGTCTCATGCTTCATTTACAATTAATAAAATTTAAGTATTTTACATGTTCACTAATTATATTATCATGGTGTAATCTAATGAAAGTATATGTTGTTTTAAATTAAAATATATATATTACATTTTCTATGGCAAACCCAGTGGGGTTGTTACATATATAATTGACCACATGAATTTCAATAAAATGAACAAATCTTAATTAAAAAAAGGAATATCATATCTAGAAATTTTGATGATATAAATTAAAATCAAACATGGAACATAAATATTATTTAATCACCTTAGGATTTAAAATATTTTCAAAAAAAAAAATCTAGGGCTTGGTATCAATCAAATCGAGCAAAAATAAGGTAGGGTTATTATATCTAAGAGCATGGAATGAAACTAACCCTAGGAAAATTAGATAGATTTGTATTTGTTCTAATATTGATAAATATTAGACCCTATAATGGGTGTTAGATAGCATGGGTTTACCAAAATGTATAATAGATAAATGGCTTACAACTAAATTGCAAAACACATATCCAATTACTTTTAACTATGATAAATAACATGTGATAATCAGTAATAGAAGCATAATTAATCAATTTCAAAACCAAAGAGAGGTGATCATGTAAGGTATAGAGGAATATCTCAAATATTATGATATCTAGTGACAGTCATAAAAATATAACTATGGAAATGCACACTTAGGAGTGATAAAGAACTCACCTATAAATTTGGTAACATATAGAGAAGGTTCCCATGAGCGTTTTCCCCTCTTTTGGAAATCATAAGAGGAAGTGAAGGTTATAGTAAATGATAAACATGCAAAAATTGATTTGATAATTATGCTTAATTGGTCCTAATCTCTAATAATCTCACCCAATTACTCACATTGTGACCTCGATCACCTACAAAACAAATTTCTTTTTCTCACCCTAGAGTAGCAATAATATATGAAAATTAAGGAAAAACAAATGTTTTGGGTCCGATTTTAAAGTTAGAGGAGTTTTTAAGCACTATATTCTTATCAAACCCTAGACAATGAATAATATTAAAAATAACAAAATTGCATAATTGGAAATAACTTAAATGTCATGCAAAAGCCTAATGATATTTGGTGAGCTTCCTTCCTCCTTCCAAAGATTGATTTAGCATGAATAAAAGTTATAATGATTGTTTGATCTCTCTATAATGTTTAATAGTGGTCAATTAATACTTTTATATGGAGAATAACTCATGTATAATGATCTTGAAAGTGTGTATTAAACCCCTTCTCAAGAACTCAAAAAGCATGTCTGGAATTTCTTTCCCAGTTCATTCTCAATTTTGATGTAGGGACAAGGATCATTTTCTTAATGATGCCCCATTATAACTAACCATATTTAGTGATGAAATATAACCCAATAAAAAGGTAGATGAAAATATAATTTTCCTAAGTGAAGTTAAAATTCCTTATATTTAGTTACTAGAGAAAGTTGTGCCATAAGGTAGTAAAGTTATACGTTTATTAAGTTATTACCAAAGTGTAGGAAAATGATATGGGTTTGTTTTAGAATTTAGTGAGGATTGTTGTTCATTTGGTTTTATTTGTAATATTTTGTGTAGTTTCATACTATAATAGTAAATATATGCAACTTATAATCTCTACCAATCACAAACTATCACTGAATTATCTCCAAAAAGGGATGATAAATATAATTAACTAAACAATCCCAACTATAATTCAACATTATAATATATATATACATACATATATATATATATAACATACATACATACATACATACATATATATATATATATATATATATATATATATATATATATATATATATATATATATATATATATATATATATATATATATATATATATATATATATATATATATATATATATATATATATATATATATATATATATATATATATATATATATGTGAAACCTTTGTATTCCCCACTCTCCCTCATCCTCATCTAGAACACCTTTATGGACCCTACCATAGATTTTGATTTATGCATTGAGAGAGAATTCCAATAGTGGTAAAATATATTTAGGTTTTGCCCAAATTGTCTAGAATTTCCCCCATCACTTATGCAGTGTGGAGAGGCCCATTTAATTTGTCTTAAACCTTCCATATAAAACCATAGGTTAACCCTGATACCTTATGGAACATGGTGACAAGACCTTATGACTCACACACTCCCTTATTATACACATATATGCATCGTATAACTCTAACATAAATTGATAAGGTACATGCATAACAATAAACACTATTTATCATAAAATAATAATTTATATGACACGTAGCCACTTTAATCTATGCATTTAAATAGAGTCACGATACTTAATCTAATATGTTGATAAAAATTACATAGGTATGAATGAAAAATAAAGCTTAAATCGTATTTAAGCTATCATGACCAATATTCTAAAGAAAAGGTTTTACCAATCATATGTCATAAAATAAATCACTCTACTATCTATGTCCTGCATACATACTACAATAAAAAAGCCTTCCTTTTTTGTATTAATAATAGGAAAGGGGTTACCTATTATTGTTTGCACAACATGCTTCATTTTCAATCTAAAAATAATGATCCTTTTTTTTCTTTAGAGTCTAGTCTTATACCTCAAGGAGTTTTGGTGGTTGCCTATTTAAAATTGCCTTCTTATATGTGCATGTTGGCTAGATGTGAAGAGTTAAATCTGAATGTGCTTCATTTTTTTAGCCAATCCTGAATAATTAAATATTGAATCATAAAAACTTGGCATATAAAATCACATCTAAGTCTGCATTAGTTTAAAATATTTGAATTTTCATGAATCTATTAAGTCTTAGTCTATTTTATGCTTATGTTTTGAAACATATGAGGCTTCCTTTTAGACTTTTTGCCTTGGTTTTGTGCAAATTACCTAAATGTACTATAGTTTTTACCTACTTTTCCTTACCAATTTTGATCCATAATTGATTTAATTTGATCTAAATTGACTATAAATTTGTTTTGTTTCATATTTTACCTTAGTCGATTTCATTAAAATGATCAAAAGTTGATTTAAAATAGCTTTCTTTTGCTAAGTTTTCATGCCTTTTCATTTGCATTTCAAAATACTTAGCCATTTGATTTAGAATAAAGACTTAACCATTGATTTTTAAATCTAAAGTTACCTACTGGGCTTTCTTTAT
The DNA here is from genome assembly GCA_037957365.1 of Torreya grandis. NCBI lineage: Eukaryota > Viridiplantae > Streptophyta > Pinopsida > Cupressales > Taxaceae > Torreya > Torreya grandis. The sequence continues at coordinate 612,423 of JARHVA010002111.1, forward strand.
TTTACCCACATGTGTTTAAACTTTGTTTGATTCCATATGGAGACTTCTCACAACTCCCAATGGCTCAGGCCTATTCAAAAGTCTTTCAGCACTTAACTAATTTTACTAAAATTTGCCCAAATCCATGTGGAATATTTTTGCCACTCCATGGGACTTAGTCAATTTTCAAAGTTTTCCTAATGGGCCTCTACATCAGAAAATCTCTAGGTAAATGGATTAATGGGATGTTACCAAGTGTCAAGGTCCTAATGATCCACTGATCTTGGTCGAAACCATACATTGTAAAAGTTTTGAGTGAGTTAGTGAGATTGTGTCATATGGTGTGATCCCTTAGAAATATTTGTATAATAAAAAAGCCTCTGAGAGAGAAGATAAGTGGGATGCTACCACATGGGACTATCCCAGTGACCCATTATCTCAGAGATGTTTGTACAAATAAATAATCCCCAAGAAAGTGGGTTAGCAAGATAATGCCATGTGGTGAAATCCCATTATTCTATAGCCCCAAGGTGGTCCATGTAGCCAAGAAATGTGTCAAAGCTCTAGATGAGTGATATGATGTAATATGGTAAAATATTTCTTACCCATGATATAAACAATCAACATGCATAAATGTCTTGGTTCTTAGTAGTAAAAGAGTAAGAAATAGATGCTAGTAATAAACCAACCTTCAAAAGACATGTTGGCAATGCAACCAATAAGGTATGAACATAAATTTGATAGCTCATCTAGATGTCAAAACTGTTGAAAGTCAATATTTAACTATGCACTTAATTTTATTTACCAAATCAAGTTATAGATCATTTCCCACCAACAAATGATTAGAAATGATGGAATTTAATGTAATATTAGGTAGATTCAATTCAAAATCATGAATGACATGTGAACTAAAGCATGGCATGTGCATTAGGATCATGTATATAACATAAAGGAAAAAAAAAATGCCTTAAAGAGGTATGGTTTTAACTACACATAACATGGATGGCTAGATATCCTAATGCAATCCCAACTGCTTTCAACTACCAAATTTAATTGAAGTATGGTTTCAATTGCATAAAGCCTACGCATGCCTCCAATTTTTTAGAGTTCTAACCACATTCCCTCAATCAAAAATGAAGGTTTTTAACTACCTCATTAGTGGAAAATTTGAATTTGAGTTCTAAATCCTTAGGCCTATGCACCTATATAAGATCATATCTTGCATTGTAATAAGGGTTGGATCCCTTAGAATAGAATAGATTAGTGGAACATACTGGTTGGTTCTTCCTATTTAAGTAGATTAGTCATTTATTTCATAGATTTTCCCTACTTTATTAGTTAGCTTTTTGAGTTGAGGATATTTGAAAGCCATGTATATAACCCACCTAAGCATTTGATGAATCCCAATTGATCCTTTCAATAAAAATATCTTTATTTGACAACTTTATCATTTAATAGACTTGGTCTACACATGTATATAATGACCCTATTTTCATAATTGGTTTTGCTACTTTGTCTCATAGACTCTTGCATTTCTTTAGTTGGAATTATGTTATTTTTGAATCAAATAAGGATTGGTTTATCTAGGGATTTGTCTGCTCAATAAAATCAGGTTATTCTACATTAGAAAGTGGGCTCTTTATTCCATTTTCTCCCTACCCTTCTCTCTTTTTCTCTTTTTTATCAATCTATTAGATTAGGTTAGTTTATCTTCTAAGTTAAAATCTACTCTTAATATTATATCTTGATTGCTTAGATCTCTATTTTTAACTACCATTGCATTGTTGCATCTAAGTATGATATATACAATCTAAATTAGTTGCATTTCCATGTTATATCTATATGTTGATTCCCTTAGGCATAATCTCCACATCTAGATTACATTTTTATTTGTATAAAATATTCACCAAAGACCCTTGATATGGTATGGTCACAATGAGCCAACTGGGTTACCCTACGTACTGAGACATGGTAACCTAGATCTTGGGGAAGCACTATCCCCTACAAGACCTTCCTCCTTTCAAGAGAGATAGGATTAACAACCCTACATATTGTTGGCCATGTCAAAACACCTATCAACATATATGAAGCTAGAAATAATGCCTAGACTAGATTATTTTAGACTCATTTAATTATTTTTAAGAAGTTGCCTAGTTATTTTATAGGTTCTTGCATGGCTAGGAGGACTTAGTTATCCTATTAATATTATAGGATATTCCCATGAGTTTCCCAAAAAACACCAAATTTCTTACATGAAGTAAATCTATGGTGGGGTCAAGAATACTGAATAAAATAATTAGGTTTTTAAAGAAGTCATTATCAGAAGGTAGATTCAACATGAAGATTCAACTTATCACATTTTCCCCTTATTGGTAGATCAAATGGACTATTCTTGGTATCTTGGTCTACCATAAGGGTGAATCACCACTTGGGCTATCTTTGATAATCTATTTTTTAATTATTTTAGTGTGTCCATTGACCTTTCTAGCTTATTTTATCAATTTTCCATGGCCCATACAGAGCCTAATAAACCAACTAGTGCATTCAACTATAGATTCCATCAATTATACACTAGGTTGAAGGATCCTTTTTTATAAATACAGGTCACAACCATAACATTGACCTCAATGTTTTATATCATTTCACTGTGATGTTTATTAAAATGAACCCATCTACTCTCACATCATTATCATAGGTCTATCAAGAGGTTGTCTATATAGAGAAAAAATGAATGTCTCAGGGATTTATTGTTGACCCTTCCTATCCTTTGGAATAACAAAACATTTATGCCCAAGATCCTTTGAGTTACATGCCTGCAAGTCATCCCATAGAATAACACGTGCCTTACAATAAAATATTTCCCTAAGCATTCATACAACCAACCCTCCCTATAACAAATGGGAGTCATGCTAACTCTTTTAATGAATATAAATTAGTTAATTTTATTTATAATCAGTAAGATGATTCATATTATTTTAGTGATTTAGTATCTTTGGGTGATATTACTAATAAACAACCATTTATTATAGGGAACAATCAATAGAGAGTGTGTAATCTAAGTTATGAATTTGTGAACCTTAGCTCACCATTTGACATCTATGAACCTATTGCATTATTGATGTTGAGTTGATCATGCATATTGAGAAAAGCCCATTTCACAAGCCTGATCCATTTTTTGAAGGATAAAATAGTGGTGGTGATGACTCTAAAGATGAGGAAACAATAGTGGTAGAAGGTGACCTAATGGCCAAAAGGCAAATTGATGAAGAGTTTCCCACATAAAATGAATAATCTGACATCTCTTGTAATCATCTCAAAGAAAAATTAGATGATTTGGAGCTATTAGATGAGAAATATGCATATTATGCATCTAAAGCATTTTTCCCTTTTTTATTACTCCTACATTGGAAAATTAGATTCACGATGGTTAGTATCTAAAGGGAGTGAGAATTAATAAAAAACCAATAAGAATGGGTTTATCCCTTTGAGGAGGATGAGTTGGAAGAGCCCAAGATTAAGGATCCTTTCCCTAGGTTGGTCTTGCCTTTGAACCTATTAAAAATATCCCTCAAATGTTCCTCTCAACAGTAGAGGCAGTTAAACCCAAAATGGGAGGTTAAGAACACTCAAGCTTGAACATAGAAGAGTTCCTCCCTGAACCTGAGTTAAAGGAAGAGAAGGATCTCATCAGTTCCTTTTATGACACCATAACCATCCCTAATTTCCCAATGCTAACATGTTCCATCTTTAAGGTACCATAGATGGTCAAGATACAAATAAAAGATCATAAGCACAATAGTTTGAATGAAGGAGTCATGCTGATGGTGATGAAAAATAAGAATGATCCAATCTAATCTAGATATCCACACACTTTATCCACTGGTGATAAAGTCAGAAGGTCTCTGATATGGGAAGAACTGAACCACTCCCATGCCTTCTGAATGGTAAAGGTAATCAAAGGGATGTTGCACAGGCATCCATCTATCATCAATAACATGTCACTTTTAGTTTGGATCTTCCAATCAGTCTGGTATGTATGAATACTCATCCCTATCCCTCACCACAATATAATGTATGGATTGAGGTATTTTATTCACCTTATCCCAAGTGTTTTCTAAAAATTAACTATAAACACATTATTGAAATGCACAATCTTAAATTTTTTAATTTGCTTGGCAATAACATTGATGAGTCTTTGTGGGATAGTGTATTCTATCACAAGGGAAAACATAGATGCAAGTAGGTGTTTCCTTTTCCCTTCTAAAAATACTGAAAAGAATCATGTATCTAGCTGATTCAAGCATGCATTTGCTTGAAAACCTCTATAAATATTTTCCTTTTCCTAGTTATTTTCTTTTGCTTTCCTTTATATCCCTTGTTGTTATCTTAGGTTTGCTTTTGTTTATTTTTTATTTTGTTATTGGGTTTGTCTTTATGATTTTTCCATTTGGTTCCCATGTTAATCAAATAAATGGAAAGAAATGATGTTGTATAAGTAGCATAAATGGTACTCAAAGAAACTAATTGTAAATTTTGTTTGAAAACATTTTGTGAACTGATGTGATTGATTTGTTCATTTCTCAATATTCAAAGGTCAATGATTTTGAAAAAAAATTATGAATTTATAAAATTTAGTGTCGTGTCCAAAACCATCTAATACACTTAATGAAATATTTGTAGAAAATGCAACATTGCTTCAATTTTGATTTTTCTTGAGTTATCATAAACTAGCTAATTCCCTTTTACCCATGGCTTGGTCCCCAACCCTCAAGGGATGAAAATGAAAAATCTTATTTCAAAAAGAATGGAGCTAAAATGTAAAATCTAATAAATTCTCATCAAAATGGTAATCTTGGTAACCTCCACCATAGGCTTTTCAGCTTGGTTGAAAGTGGAGTAAGACTTTAGGAAGGGACTAGAGCTATCTCTACTAGGTTTATAAATACTTGGTTGGCTGTAGAAAAACTCCCATGCCACTTCCCCACAAGCTAAAATATAAAATATTTTTCTCCCCAACAGTTCTAAACTTATGCAAAACTAAATTAGCACCTATGAATGCAAAGAAAATTAATTAATCACTTGATCACACATTTGGATGGTATTTGGTTTGATTATTATCTTAGTATATTAGTTGTTCCTATTGACTTTAGTTCCTTTTAATTATGTTTTATTCTAAGTGATTGTTAGTAGTTAATAATTTGTATTCTTATGAAAACAAATATTTTAGATTCTTGAAATACTTAGGAGTATTTTCCAGTAAGATTTGTTATTTATTTTTGCTTATATAACATGCCCCAATTTAAATTTAAAAATAGGGACCCTCTTTTTTCTCTAGATTTTAGTCTTATACCTCAAGGTATTTTGGTGGTTTCCTATTTAAAATTGCCTTCTTGGAAGTGCATGTTAGCTAGATTTGAAGAGTTAATTCTGAATGTGCTTCATTATTTTAGCCAAGCCTGAATGATTAAATATTATATCATAAAAATTTGGCAAATAAAATCACTTCTAGGGATGAATTAATTTAAAATATCTAAATTTGCATGAATCTATTAAGTCTTAGTCTATTTTATGCTTGTGTTTTGAAACAAAGATAAATCTTCCTTTTAGACTTTTTTGCCTTGGTTTTGCACAAATTACCTAATTTTTTTAGAGTTTTATGTTGCTTTTCCTTTGCAATTTTGATATATTTTGATTTAATTTGATCTAAGTTTACTATAAGTTTGCTTTGGTTCATATTTTACCTTAGTTAATTTCATTAAAATTATCAAAAGTTACTTTGAAATATATTTCTTTCACTAAGTTTTCATGCCTTTCATTTGCATTTCAAAAGACTTAGTCATTTTATTTTGAATAAAGGCTTGGCCATTGCTCTTTAAATCTGAATTTGTTGACTAGGCTTTCTTTATTTTTCCCTTAGGTGCTTAAACTTTTCCTATAACCACATGGTGACATCTTGCAACTCTTGATAGCTCAACCTTGTTCAAAAGTCTTTTGGCACTTAGCCAATTTTACCAAAAGTTACCCAGAGCCACATGGCATATTTTTGACACTATGTGGGACTTAATCAATTTTCAAAGTTTTCCTAGTGGGTCTCTATGTTAGCAAAGCTCTTGGTAAGTAGATAAGTAGGATAATACCAAGTGTCAAGGTCCTAATGACCCACTGATCTTAGATAAAATTGTACATTACAAAATCTCCAGGTGAGCATGTTAGTGGGATTTCACCACATGGTGTGATCCCAATGACCTACTACCCTAGAAATAGTCATACAAGAAAAGATCCTCCAAGCAAGCAAATAAGTGGGATGTTTCCATGTGGCACCATCTTGGTGACTCTCTATCTTAGAGATGTCCATACAAAGTAGTAAGCCTTGGGTAAGTGGGTGAGTGAGATTATGACACATGACAAAATATTGTGTCTCTAGAGCCTTGAGGTGGTCTATGTAGCCAAGTGTGTTAGATCTCTAGGTGATTGAGATGTTTTCACATGGTGTAAACACACTTATCCATAATATAAATAGTTAGAATGCATAAAATCCCTAGTTTTGAGTAGCATAAGAGTGAGAAGTAGGTTTGTGGTAATAACCCAACATTCAAAGGACATGCTAGCATCACAACCAATAAGGTACAAACATAAATTTGATGGCTTATCTAGATGTCAAAATCATCAAAATTCAAGATTTAATTGTGTAATCAATTTAATTTACTAAATCAAGATGCACATCATTTCTCCACCAAAAAATGATAAAAAATGATAGAATTTAATGCAAGAATAGGAAAATTCAACTTATAATCATGAATGAGACATGAACCAAAACATGGCATGTGTATAACATAAAGGATAAATATATGCCTTAAATAGGCATGGTTTTAACTGCATACAACATGGGCAACTAGCTATCCCAATACAATCCCAACTATTTTCAGCTACCAACATTAATTGCAGTATGGCTTCAATTTCATAAAGCCTATGCATGCCTCCAATCTATCAAGGTCCCAACCACATTCCCTCAATTAGTAATTGATGTTTATAACTTTCCCATTAGTGGGAAATTTGAATTTAATTTCTAACTCCTTAGGCTTGTGTGCCTATATAATATCAGGTCTTAAAGGTAATAAAGGTTGGCTCCCTTAGAATAGAATATATTAGTGGACAAGACTGGCTGGTTCTCCCTAGTTAAGTAGATAAGTCATTTATTCCATGAATTTTCCCTACTTTCTTAGTTAAATTTTTAAGTCAAGTTTGTTTGAAAGCCATGTCTATAACTCACCTGAGTATTTGATGAGTCCCAATTGATCCTTTCAATATAAATATTTTTATCTAACAAATTTGTCATTTGGTAGACTTTGTGTGTGCATGTTTATGGTGACCCTAATTTCTTCATTAGCTATGATACTTTATCCCACTAGCTCTTGCACCATCCTTAGTTAGATTTGTGTTAGGTCTGGCTCAACTAAAGATTATTTTATCTAGGGATTTATCTACTCAAAGGAATCAAGTTGCTCTACATTATAAATCGGTCTCTTTATTCTCTTTCTCCCTACCCTTCTCTCTTTTTCTCTTTTTATCAATTTATTATATTAGTTTAGTTTAGCTTCTGAGTTGAAATATGTTCTTAACATTATATCTTGATTTCTTGAATCTTTGTTTGTAGCTACCATCACATTTTTGTATCCAAGTATGCTACATACAGGTCTAAATAAGTTGCATTTACATGTTATATATGCATGTTATTTACCTTAGGCATAAGATCCACATCTAAAATGCATTTTGATTTGTCTAAAATATTCACCAAAAACCCTTGATATGGTACGGTCACAATGAGCCAACTGGGTTAACCTACATTCCAAGACCTAATAATTGAGACCTTGGGGAAGTACTCTCCCTCGTGGGACCTCCTTCCTTTTAGGAGAGATGAGGATTAATAACCCCCACCTATTGTTGGCCATGTCAAAACACCTATCAACACTACCACTAGAGGATCTTCCCCTTTTATAAATATGACAATGCATTATTTAAATAGACACTCTTAAAAAACATATATTATAGTCATTTGATCTAACATATTGATAAAAAGGTAAAGGAGGTTAGTTTGTATAGAATTTTGAGTCCCATAAAACCCTATATTTTAATTCATTATTTATGCCTTTAATCTTACTTCAGGTGGGTAAGTTGTTTTTCCACATCATCCCTAGCCTACGTCAACATCTTTATTGTATGAATTCTTATCCTTCAACCAACTATCCTTCCCTAAAAATCCACATTTATCTATCAGTTATTAGCTTACCTTTCTAGTTGTGTCACTTTCATACTTTTCCATACTCTTGATTCTTCCAATATCTTGGGGTATCCCAATTTATTCTATGTGCATGTCTAATTTTTACACTCTTAGGCATGTGCCTTTCCTTTTCATGCTTTTGCACAAGTCTATCTTATGTGTTCTCATGCATGTGTCACTTATATACTAATATACAAGTTTATCTTGCACATTTTTGTGCAATAATAGCTTGTAGGATCCTATGGAAGTGATACCTCCCATTCATGTCTTTGTGACTCAAGGGTATTTTAATAATAATGAATGCATATTTTATGATGCCTTGGTTTTTTACTTGATATAATCATCTCACCTCTTTGACCTTGTCAAGTTGTTTTTCCCTTTGTCTACCCTTGGTCTTAATTATGCAACATGTGCATCTCCTCTAGTCTTTTAGATTATAAATTTGAAATTTACTTAATTATGGGTCATATTTCCTACTCAAAATTTGTCTCTTTTCATGCATTAACATCTCCCCAAACCAATTATGTGATATACCCCCATAGCACTTGTCTTTATGCCTATATGAAAAAATACCAAAAAGAAGAAGCCTAAGCCTCAATAAATCACTAAGCCTCTAATGATCCCTCATGTTGTATATCCCCAATGTGTTGCGAATATACCTATTTTTGTATCCCATTGTGTTGTTAATTGACTTTACTATGTGATTGGAATCTATGTTGATGTGCACCTGCAAGTTTCATTTTATTTTTGTAGTCTCTTCAAGTGACCCATTTTATCTTCTTGGTTGGCCATTCTTATTCCCAAGATAGTATTTTATTCTACCAAGTCATTTGTTTATGTTCCTATAATATCCTTTTATTTTTCTTCATCAGTTGGCCCTACTTTTAAGTTCATATTTTCTTCTTCATGGCCACTTGGTGATGTTTATGTGAGGACTTGTTCATCTCCTGCTTCCTTTCCCTTGTGAATTACCAACTCCACATACACTTAAATCACATGTTGATTCATATTAAATGTCCCTTTCATGTCCCATTAGAATAATATCACTTTCCCCCTATGCTAAAAAAAATCCTTGGGACCAAATTATGCATTGTTGATCAGACAATGCATATAAATCCCATTTGAGAATAAATAAAGTATCCTCCTACAAGTAGATAATTATACCACATTGCATGTTGAATTATAATTTATGCAAGGATAAATATCCATTAGTCTCCTACCTTTTCATCCATAATGTTTCCTAACCAATCTAAAGATAATAATAATTCTATTTGCTTCATGATTGGTACACCAAAATGTTGGCCATAAAATTACCCCCTCTCCCTTCTCATCTAGGACACCTTCATGCAGCCTTGCACATATTTTGATTTAATACATTGAAATATAGTGTTAAAAGTGGGAAAATATTCTATGGTTTTGTGTAGGATACAAAAAATTTCCCCTTTCACTTATACAATGAATCCAAACACTCCTACTAGTGTACATGTGGAACCCCATCTACTCCTTCTTATGACTTTTGTGTAGAACCATAAGTTAGCCTTGCTACTTTATGGACCAAGGTAACATCATATTTTATCTCTTGCACTACCTTTTTACATACATGCATGCATGATATAATTTTATCCAAACCTGACAAGGTGTATGCATAATACAAAATCCTACTTATCATAACAAAACAATGCATATACACATAACTACCTCTATCCAAACAAAAATTTATTACTTAAACTAATGTACTGATAAAAATTACATTGGCATGAACAAAAATTAAAGCATAAATCTAATTCATTCTGTCATGATTAGGATTATTAAGATAAGGTTTTACCAACCATATGTCTTAAAATAACATATTATTAATTAACTATTTTCTACATAATACTACAATAGGTGAACCTAAATTACATGTATTAATTATAGGAAATGGGATTGTCATTGGAGAATATTCCCATTATAAAAATACAATAAAACTTTCCTTAAATAAACACTCATATAACATACATATCAAACATCCAAACTATAATATCCATAAATGGGTAAAAGAGATTGGTTTATATAGAAAGGTGGTTGTCCTAAAACTATCCACAATTTGTGACCTTAATCCTACTTAGGGAAAACAAGTTGCTTTCAATGTCAACCCTTAATTATGTAAACATTATTTTCACACTGAATCTTATCCTTCTAATAAGTTTTCCTTCCCTACTAGGACACATTCCATTGATTGGTGCCAGCTTAAAATTTTTAGTTGGCTTACTTCCATGTACTTGTCATACTCCACATTCTTCTAGCCTCTTGGTATATCCCATCTACTTTTGCACATGTTAATTATGTGCTCATGTGTTTATAATTTTATTTTATTTTCTCCTAAAAAATCATCATATGTGGATTCCCACATACACGTCACATATGAGTTTGTGTACATGTCTATCTTGTGTGCTTATGCACAATAATAGCTTGCGCACTCCTACACAAATAATACCTCCCATTCACATATTTATGGTGTGGGAATTGTACATATAACTTTGTTTTTTCCCATATCACATGACTTATTTGACCTCTCCAAGTTTTTCTTTCCTCTATCTACCCTTGCCCTTAGTTGTGTAGCTTGCACATCTCTTCCAATAATGCAAGTTAGACATTTTACTTAATTATGGTCAATACCTTCAGCTTAGAATCTATCTCTTTCTATGAAATAACAATACTAGTAAAAAAATTATTTTGAATAAAAATTAAAGATAAGGTGTTGAACCACTATAATTAATGTAAAATACATCTAAGTACAATATTGTTATCATAATGCTGAAAATGAAATATACATTAAAAATTTTCCACTGAAGATAGATGAGGAGAGAGAGGACATCATTAGAGTGCTTGACCTCCAACCACATAACCCTAGCTCCTATACACACCTTTCCTAATAAATAAGTGGCCTTACTATTTAATGGGGTTAATATAATCTAAGATCTAGTGAGAGAGAGATGAACATGTGAAAATGTTATAGTCACTTTATGCAATACATAAACATCAAGGCATACCTCTGACTATAAACACACTGAACAAGATAAGAAATGATATATAAAGCATTCAATTACTTTGTACAAAGGTTTTAAATGAAATGAAAGCACACCCATGATTGTCACATCTTGATGCAATAAAATCATATAACTTTGACATACCCAATGAGATCCAAATATCTCATAATGCTCTATAGTTCACAGTTATTCTCAACATGAGATATCACAATGATACATGATTTCCTTAGTCACACATATGGAAACAATCTATAAAAAAAAAATTATAATACATAATGTACCAAACATGGTTTCCCTCATCTAAGGGTTTTCATCAATCAAGAATACATTGATGTTTATCAAGAGAATGCATGATTATCTATGGAATCTAAATTTTAGAGGGTACCACAACTGGGTACACTCTCTGCAGCTAAGATTATAGAGAGAAACCAAAATTCCAATTTAATATCAAATATATGTTATTATCATGGATAAAATACATTTCCAAAAATCCCAAATTTTCACAATATAATAATTATCTATAGTAAATTCCATGCACAAATATGCATATGATAATATTATAAGCACACCAACTCAATTATCAATCATTTCATGCTTTAAAACTACTCAAAGAAAGAGAGAGTGTACCTTGGTCATGGATACAGAGTACTGACAATGGACATCCCTTGGACTTCACTCCAATGATTTGTTATAAATGACCAAGGTGATGAGTTTCAAATAACAAGGTAATATTTGATTTACTCACAAAAATATATAAAAGAAATAATATTGGAAGCTCATTATCCCATAATGTTTAGCTATAACTCTAAGTTTTACACAATGATGGTGCTTTATCATTTGTCTAGGGTATCTAATATATACACCTAATGTTTTCAATTTATCACTTCACTGATGTTTTCTCTTACAGTGAATTTTTGATGCATAAATATCCCTAAGTGAATGCCTTAAAGGGTGCATTGAGAATGGGGTGGGATCGGCTCTTGGTACTTTTCAAGATATGTTTGAATACTATTCTTTCATACCATCACTACTATCATTCAAACCTCCTCTAAGTCTTTGTCCATCTTTCCCTATTGTCTACTTCCCATATATATATTTTAGATTCCCTATATCCCATGATATCAACCTAATTGATACCATTTATTTTATGTATTTTCTTTCTTTGTACTATATCAGTTAGGCTAATATAATTCTAAGTTTGTCTTCTAATATTTTTACTATATTTTTTTTGGATGATACCATCAACTTAGAGTTTAGGGATAGTTTTTGATATTGGAACCATATATATATATGGGTCATGTTTCATTCCTAATATTATATAACACATTCATACACTTTGTTTGCACTCACATTTTTTCCCTAAGGAAGTATTTGGTAGAGTTATAGTTTTATAACCTTATCTCATAGGTTTTGTCTTGTGGTGTCATTAAATCTAAATAAGAGAGGTATTTTTGAGTTCCCAACTAGGTATATAGGTCTTCATCAAACCATTTGAGTTCTTCAACCTATAACATCTCTTTCAAAACTCACTTGAGCTAAGGGGGAGATTGAAGCATCGATGGGTCTATCCCAATGTAAGTATTTCTATCCCTATACTCTTTCCTTTACTTACCTAGTAGATTATATGTTACTTATTTCTTTGTGGATGTATTTGTGTATCTTTATTTAGGCTCCTCCTTATAATAAATAATTTGATATTGATATAGGGTTGCTTAGGCTTTCCATCTATCACATTAGGTTACACAGACTTCCATTTGGTTGACCATTGCATCTTACCTTGTTTACAATCACTTACCCATCATTTACTTTACTTATACCCCTTTATAATCATGTACTTCACTTGCATTTTTACATTCATAGCTATAATTATTTACCTTTGTTAACTTAGATTGAGATATATATTTATGTCATTATAGACATTATTTTTAAATTGTATAGCACCTCAGTCTTGTACACTTGGAAAATACATATCATGGATGTACCTTCAGCTTATAGACCTTTCCCACTACCAAAAGGCTCGCATCCACTATCTCTTTGTGCCTAATTTATTATCTCTTAGTTTGACCAATGTTATTTTGATGACCCAGGCCTTTTATAATGCCAAAAATGTTATATACCTACTTATCTTTTGTCTCTACAAGTTTTAGGATTGTACCTATTTTTGAACTACCTAAACACTTGCATACCAGTCAAACACTTACATTGACACAAGTGTCTTATTTTGACTCAATTGTTCAGTGTTCTAAAGTCATCTAATTTGTAAATAAAATGTATTCCTATGTTTGGCATTAATGATTTAATGTGATATATTCTTCAAAGGGATTGGTATAAATACAATATCAATACTCATTCATTTCTCACCTAGAAAAGACTTGGAAACACCTAGTAACTCACAAGGCAACTTACCAAAAGCATCATATCAAGCACTCAAGTGAGAAAATCTTCCATATTTTCTCTTATTTCTATATTAGTCATAGGGAGAACACATCTACACATAAGAAGTACTTAAGAAGTAACCCAAGATCTATATTTTCCAGGTTGCAAGCTAAGTCACTATTATACTTGCTTAGCACACATTGCATGATTCACACACAAGACAACACGTTGGGGAGAACTACATAAGTATAAGGCCCTATTTTAAATATTGGATATATAGGTAGTGTTTATTAATAGATATGTCTTTGAGGTAGCTCAACACCGTGTTCCCACTAACCCATTTTTCCCATATCCCCTATGAATATTAAGAACTAGGATTTTATTTTTTGACAATGAGTGATAATAATTGATCTATATTTAAATGCACCAAAGTGAAGGAAACATAAAGCCAAAAATCATCTAGGTGTTTGGTTTCATATAGTTTCAACATGTATTCTATACTAAATAGCTACATCTAAGTCAGACAGTAATGTTGATGCATATGTCTCATGTCGATGCAAGTGTCCATAGCTACAAAGGTCAAATTTCCAAAATCAAGTGACTATTCTAAAATATATATCTAGTCCAATTTCTACTTATTCTAGATATATATTTTTATTAGAGTTAGAATCAATTAAGCATCTTGTTTCTTTACCATTGTAATATTTAAAATATCTATACTTTTTATCTTTAGCATCTCAGCATAATAAATTTAGTATATATTTTATCTAAGTTTCACAAATAATTGGCCTACTTTAAAGATAGTCTACCATCCTTATACCCTAAGCTATTTCTACCCATTTAACCCTAAATTCCCCCATATCTAGATTTTAGGGTAAAACATTTGGTGAACATGACCTTTCATTTGCAAAACCCTAGATATCGATCTAGTCTTTCTTGTTTCTCTATTTCAAAAAGGCATGTTTAATATGGATATATCTATTAGTTACTTCATATTGTAATACTTCATAGTATTTGGTACTTTTTATGTTTTATACAAGCTTAAATTAATCCAATCTATAAGGGGTTCCAAATCTAATTACTGCAAATCACATGTATTCTTGCACACCCCCTCTTGTTATAATGTTTACAATGAGCTCTTACATGTTACTACAAAATGCCAAAGGGAGTGCATAAAATAATCTTGATATTCCCACCATGACACAAACGTTTTTAATGATGTTATAGCTAAAACTTCACTTTAGGACTTGCTCCACTAATCCTCCCATTAGAATGATGTTATTTTAGATGCATTATGCATGACTTTTTTATCAAATAATGTGGAGCCTCCATATGTGGCTTCTATGTTAAATTACATCAAATGGACTAACCATAATATATCCTTTGAAAAGGAATGTCTACCATCGCAAGACCTCATAAATTATTTCTTACCATTATACATTCAAGTTTGTGTGTGGAATAAAATTGTAAAAAGAGTCCTTGTGGACAATGGTTCAGGGCTCAACATTTGTAACATATCCTTTATTTCCTTACTTGGCATTGGGCCTAATGATTTGGAAACTTAAAATATGAGCATCAAAGGATTTGATAATATTCCATGACAATTAGAGGGGATAATAACATTGAACATTATTTTTGGATCTTATACACTACCTAAATTATGCCATGTTATGCCAAATGATTTAAATTATAACATACTTTTGGGATGACCTTGGGTATATGTAATGTGCAAAGTTCCATATATTATACACACATGATTAAAATTAAACCATCAGGTATTTATTTACACATATCCAATAGATACTAAACCCTTCAAGCATTGTGCCATAATCCAACAAACAAATAATCCTATGTCATAATCCTATAAAACTGATTTTAATTATCAATAATTTCTCAAATATGGATATAAAAGACAAGGGTTGGGAAAACATGAGCACATTATAACTCAACCCATCTCTCCCAAAAATAACATGAATTGATAAGGGTTAGGGTTTTTAGATAAATCTGTAACTCATAAGTAATCTACTCTTACCATACCTTATTTCCAAAAGGCCAAATCTGAAATATATGCATACTTGCACAGTAGATATGTTTGTGTTTCACCCTAATTTCATTGATACAACCAATTCAAAAATAATTTGAAATTAGATTAAATTTCAAATGATGAGTTTTTATTACAGTACTTTAGGGCATATGAGGGTATCCCTTCCTTCTATAATAAGAATAAGTTTCCTCATGCCACCTCTACTCATGTTTATTTTGGTGAGAGTGATGATGTCATTATATAACATGATGCACATAATACTATTCCTACAACACCATTTATTACATAATGGTCTACATTTCTAAATAAATAAATAATACAATTTAATCATGAAATAGAAAAAGATCATCAACCAGTATTGCTTGTAGCAATGATGTAGGATGATGAAGCCAAGGCCTATGGATAAGTCTTACATGATTACCCAAAACTATTTTCATGGGCTTATTCAAATGTGCCTAGGTTTGACCCATCAGTGGTGATGCACAATATATTATTATATCCTGATGCAAAGCTTATTAAGTGAAAGATTCATAAAATACATCCTTAAGTGGTATTGCCAGTCAAAAAAGATATTCAAAATATGTTAGATGTTGGATTCATATGGGCCATTACACATTATGATTCGGTATCTAACATTGTACATGTTACTAATCCTAATGATGAAATTTGATGTTGCATTGTTTATCATGATTTAAATAAGGCTTACCCAAAAGATGACTTTTTATTACCTAATATTGACATGATTGTCAATTTTAAAGCTAGATATGAGACATTTTCATTTATGTATGGGTTTGCGAGATATAATCAATTAAAATTAACCTATAAAATCAAGAGAAGACAACTTTTATCACTCCATAGGGTACATTTTGTTATATAGTCATGCTTTTTGGACTTAAAAATGCCAAAGCAACATATCAAAGGGCCATGACTCATATATTGTTGAACACACCTATCTACTGAGAGGGGGTGAATCAGTAGATATCAAAAATTGGTTACTTAAAACTTTCAAAAAGAATTTTAAACATATGAAAACATAAACACATGAAAGAGAAATAATGCAATCATAAAAGGACAACACACAACACTAGATTTATATGTGGAAACCCAAATTGAAAAACTATGGTGAGAAATCTGCTGGAATCTACTATTCTAATCCAGTCTCACAAAGTTTTTCTCACTAATATAACCTCATTGGTTACATTTTAGGACACCCATCCCATGGAGACACCAATCCCCTATTTTAAGATCACCAACTCTCAGGAAGCACCTACTCCCTATTTTGAGCACCAACCCAATTTAATTTGATGGAACCAACTTATCAGACATTTACAATTCAAATTAATGAATTAGATTCATAAAATAATCCAAGTCTCTATTCTTTATTGTAGGTATAAACTACAACTGCTCTTTGCTCCTTCAACACACTTTTGTTTATCCTT
This sequence comes from Torreya grandis, assembly GCA_037957365.1. Classification (NCBI taxonomy): domain Eukaryota; kingdom Viridiplantae; phylum Streptophyta; class Pinopsida; order Cupressales; family Taxaceae; genus Torreya; species Torreya grandis. The sequence goes on from JARHVA010002111.1 coordinate 629,568, forward strand.
CACTCTTCCTGCACCCTTTCTCTATATCTGAATTTATTTATTTGACACTCAGATATTCTCCAATTAGATACTCCTCCTCCATGCTCAGATGAGTTTCATATTTCTACACCTATGGCTCAAACTCCTCTCAATCCAAAAAAAATTATTATTTGTCTTCCCCCTGCTCTTTGTCACTTTGGAATTTTGCATTACATTACTTTGAAATCAACCTCTAAATGTATATAAGAGATTCAAAGAAATAACCATTTTTACAAGAACCAATTATGTTATTTCAATTGATGCTTTAGACTTTTATAACCGACTCACTTGATTTCTTTAAAGTGCTTGACTTAACTTACTTTGACATTATCCTCTGGCAGATTTGTTAACATCTCACTCTCTATGGCATCCTTGAATGCATTCACTCTATCGATCTCTTCTAGACTTGCTCGATGTTTATCTTGATACTAGCTATTATCAGTCGAGCACCTTTCAAGCTTGGAAATACTTCACTCTATTAGATCTTCATTGTAATATTGATCATGAGCCATTGATCTTATTAAAAGGCATGAAATTTAACCCACTAAACAAGCATGATGTGACACTTGTCATCTATGCATTACCTTAGATCTTTACACTACAATTCTTTTAACCATATCCTTCGGTAAGTTTGGAAAAATATCCTTTGAGAAGTTTGGAAAAATATCCTTTAGGAAGCTCTTCGAATTCACTTGAAAGAGTCCTTCAAAAACTTTTGAAATGGACTACTTACCCTTTAGATTTTTCAAACATACCCTTCGACATTTACTAAACATCCCCTCAAAGTCTTTCAATAATCCATATACCCTTTGGCCTTTCTGTAAAGGTCCTCATACCTTTTGGTATTTTTGAAAATATCCTTTTAGAATTCTTGAACGGTCCAATTATCCTTCAAATTTCCTAAAATTATCCTTTGGCTTTCTTGAACGATCCACTTACCTTTTAGACTTTTTGAAATGTACCCTTCGGGAACTTTACAAGTAACCACATACCCTTCAGACTTTTAAAACCATCCCTTCAACTTTTTTGATTAGTCCACTTGCCCTTTAAACTTTTTAAAATGTACCCTTCAGGAACTTTACAAGTGACCACATACCCTTTAGATTTTTTGAAACTATCCCTTCGGTTTTCTTGATTGGTTCACTTGCCCTTCAGATTTTTTTAAAATGTACCCTTCGGGAACTTTGCAAGTGACTACATACTCTTCAAACTTTTTGAAACCATCCATTTGGTATTTTATTTGAGACAATTTTCTCGATGAGGACTTAACAATTTTTTTGAAAGAATTCTCCAAGACTATTTTAGGTTCTCCAGACTACATGACTTATAAGCTTGAAATAATTAAAGTCATTCCAAAACTGTGATTCACTCATCTAGACCAATTCAATTTCATCAACCTACTTAACTTATAAAAATGAAATAAGTTAAGTCACTTTGCAACCCCTATCCACTCATCTAGACCAATTCAGATTCTTCAACCTACTTAATTTATAAAAATGAAATAAGTTAAGTCCCCTTGCAACCCCGATCCACTCGTCTAAACCAATTTGGGTTTGTAACACTACTTGACTTATAAGTTTGAAATAAGTAATGACATCAAGTAAACCTGAGTTACTTCATCCTAACCTATTTGGGTTCTTACCACAACTTAACTTATAAAAATGAACAAAGCTAAGTCATCCTAAAACCCCAATTACCTCTACTAGACCAAGTCAAGTTCTTCTAACTGCTCAACATATAAAATTTAAATAAGTCACTCCAAAAACCCATTTTTCTCTATTCAGACCCAATCGGATTTTCATGATTCTTTTACTTATAAAATTTTATAAGTCAAAGTACTTTAAATTGACAAACCTGATCAACACATAAGTCAAGACCCAGTCAGGTTTTTGAGAGCTACTTACATGTTACTCATAAATGAGTAAAATTAATAGTGATTCACAAACCCAATTTGTTCCTAAACTTTTATAATCCATACTTTATTCTTCTAGGATATGTGCAAGATCTTCTTGATTTTAAATCTATGCCTTTGTCATTATCAACAACACATTTTTCACATGCTTCTTTTGTCATCAATGATAATCCATGACACAAATCAACCAAGACACTCAAATTTCCAACATATATTTCATGATTTTATTCAAAAAAACTATTGAGGACTATGTCGATGATTTACTTTCCAAATCCAAGCATTGACAAGACCATGCTCATCATTTATGAAACATATCTAAACGCTTTTGAAAATTCAACATTCATTTAAATCCTAAAAATGTGTTTTTAGAGTGCCTTATGAAAAGCTCCTTAGGTACATTATTTCTCAGTGAGGCATTAAGGTTGATCCAAAGAAGGTAAAATATATTGTTGAGATGCCACTGCCAACTAATCTAAAGTAGCTACAATGTTTACAAGGTAGAATTCAAGTTATCTAATTATTCATCACTTAATTGGCTGATAAAACAATTCCTTTCACATGTTTTCTAAAAAAGGACACAATTTTGTATGGGACAACATTTAGAAACAAAACTTTGATAAAATCAAAGAATATTTATCAAACCCATAAGTACTCATACCTCATATTCTAAATAAGCCATTACTTTCATATATCGCAGCCACTTAAGAGGCCCTTAGAGCCCTATGATGATAATCATAAAGAAAGGGCAATCTATTACATCATTCACTAATTGGTTGATTATAAAATCAAATATATGGCAATGGAAAATTTGTGTTTAGCCTTGGTTTTTACTATAAATAAACTATGGCATTATTTGATCAACAATGAGTTTCATGTGATAATTAAAGAAGATTTATTAAGGTTCCTTATGAACAAAACACACCTCACCAGCCGTATCACAAAATGGGTGATGTAACTTTCCAAGTTTGATCTCAAATTTGTGTCCCAAAAGTCGATAAAAGGCCAAGTTGTGGCTGACCAATTAATTACCACTCTATTACCTTATTCTTTTCCAATTACTAATGTTTTTCATGATGAATTCGAGGTATACAACATATCTCTTCATCCATGGATTTTTTTATGGATCCATATGTAGAGTAGGAGCAGTGCAGGTATTATATTTTACACACTTAAGGGAAAATATGTTCCTTTTTCTTATAAATTAGTCTTTTCTTATGCCAATAATATAGTATAATATGAATCCTTGATAATCAGGTTGTCAATAATATAAAAGCTTCATATCAAGGACATTCAAGTCTTTGGTGATTCTTAGTTGATTTTTAATCAAATTACCAATCATTACCAAACTAAAGAAGAATATCTCCTACCATATAAATAAATGGTGGATAGATTAAAAGAAACATTTAATACATTTTCTATTAACAGTATCCCCCATAAAGATAACGTCCATGCAGATGCAATGGCTAATGCAACATCCTTAATGACTTTTGATATCAATTATGATCATATAGACTTTACCATATGCCAATTACGAGAGCATTTCATTTCTTATGATAAAATAGATGCCTTAATTATTCTTGTTATTACTCATAATTCTACAAACACAAAATGGTATAGTGATATTTATAATTTATTTTATCAAGCTTATATACCAGGCCACTTTACGTGGACTGATAAAAATAAATTACAATGTGAAACACTTCATTATTTTATCATTGAGAATGATTTATTCAATGGGGTTTCAATGGACACCTCCTTAAATGTTTAAGTACATATGAGGCATGTATTTCATTATTATAAATGCATGATAATGAGTGCAACAAACATTTCAATGGCAAGGTGATTTCCCAAAAACTCTTACATCAAGGCTATTATTTTCCTACCATGGAACAAGAATGTATTGAACATGTTAGGTTATGTTTACAATGCTAAAAATATATTAATTTGAACCATGCGCCATCTCATGAGTTATAGCCAATTATCTCACCTTGGCTTTTCTCTTTATGGGGATTTGATTTTATTGGCAAGATAAATCCATTGTTTATTGATGAACACAAGTTCATAATCATAGATATAAAATATTTTACAAAATGGGTGGAGGTAGCCCCACTTGAGTTTACTACAAGGGATGACATATGCAAGTTTTTGATGACCAATATTATTTCTCATTTTGGCATATCTTTATCTATTATTTCTAACAATGGATCATCATTAAAAAATATGATAGTCAAACACTTTTACAATAAATGCAAAAATAAAACATACATTTTATACACCTTACTATCCATAGGGTAATGGCTAGGTAGAGACAACAAATAAAACCATTTTAAAAATACTTGGCAAAATAATTGAATGATAAAAGTTCAAATTGGCACCAATAGATGGTGTATGTTTTGTGGGCATATCATACTAGTACTCACAAACCTAGTAGACTACACCTTATTCTTTGGTTTATGGTACAAAGGCAATGTTATTGATTGAACTTTAGATACCTTCATTCTATGTCTCTCTCAAAGATATTATAAATATAATGAATATCATGAAAAGAGATTGCTTCAATTAGATAGTTGAGTGAAAATGAAAAAAGGTTGTTGAACACTTACAATTTTATCAAGATCATGTTAAGCGTGTGTATAAAAAAAGGTTTGGCCACATTACTTTGATGTGGGTGAATTTGTATTAAAATAAAATCAAAATAACACCAATGTAGAAAAAGAAAAGAAGGTAAACTTCACACTAAATTAGTTGGGACCCTTTACCATATAAAAAAATTGGTAAAAGGTTTGTACTACCTAGATACACTTGAAGTAAAACCTCTCAAAATTACAATGAACATCATGCACTTGTGTAAGATACACTTGAAATAAAACCTCTCAAAATTCCAATGAACATCATGCACTTGTGTAAAAATCTTGATTGACATATTCCAAAGCTACTTAACAAACCAATAAAATTTCAAAAATCCAAAACTATCTTTAGCATTTACATGTCCTATTAGCTCCTTGACATATATGTTTTTAGTTTCATGTTGGTATATGGCATATCAATATTTTATATATACATGTGTTTCAGGCATCTTTTGAGTGTGATTCAGGCATACATAGATACATGATCCATTCACTTTTAGATGTTGGGTTTTCCCTTTAATCATGTCACTAGGATATTGGGGCATCCACCCTATGATCATGATACACCCATGCTATATCATTTTATGATTACTTTACATTATCATTTTTGAGCTCATATATATAATTACATATACCTTTATCCATGCTTATACCTTTCATAATGTACTTGATAAGTTGTGTACTTAATATTTTTTGCTAACACATATATACAAGGACTAGTATGATATGTCTATGTTGGTTGATTATGCTTCCATTTATGAAATTATTTGAGTTTCTTACCTTACTATTGTCTTGTTTGTTTAAACATTTGAATATGCTTCATTATTTGTGGCCCCCATGCCTTTGTTTGCCTCTTTGACATTTGATTATGTAATTGTTTTTGGTATGTTGATATTTGAATATGTCATACTTGCTTTGTGGACATTTGATTAAGTCATGTCCCTTCTATTGTGTGGCATTTAAACATGCCCATTGTTTGAGGTTTCCTTAGACCATTTTCTTCTAATTTGATTTTGAGTGCTCTTATGTGTGTGATAAATTGTTTGTTAAGTTTGTATTGTAATTATCTAGACATTTCCATGATCTACATCATGTATCATAGGACTTGATGTGATCACATTCTTCATGATTCAATGATATATATACCTAGACATGTTCCCTCGATATGCTACATGGTAAATTCATTGTTTACATGGTTATCTTATCCTTTTGAGGTAAGGTAACTACTAGTTTCTACTTCCCCTCACCTCAAAAGGGGGGCATATTAGTTGGGGCATGTCATAGAGGCATGACTTCCACATTGCTTCACATATCTAGATTAAAATGAGGGTATGTTTTGAAAACATGTTCTCCACATTTGTCATAGTTTCATATTCAGTGGGGGCATGCTTTGGAAACATGTTCTCCACACTTATTCAATATTCAACATACCCAGATTATAGTGGAGGCATGTTTTAGAAACATGTCCTCCACATTGAAAATTTTAATAATTTTCATATTTATCCATATACAATGGGGGCATGTTTTGAAAACATATTATCTACACATAATTTAAAATTGGCCAAGTTACACAGTTATATGATTTAGATTCACATTTGTGATAGAATTCTATACATTGATACCATTATTATACATAGTTTCAACATGAGACATATTTAAGGTGCATATACTATGCACTACATGCCTAATACTGTAAAATCAAATTAGTTTCAAATTTCAAACACTCTCAGGGCTGTCACTACCCACCAAGTTGGACTATTATGAACTATATTGAGCCAATCTACTACAGTAGTTGGTTCACTTTTTGGTATGTTGAGGTGATTAAATCACTCAACCTTGCCAATTTTATAGGTTGGAGTTGATTACATCATCCAACCTCACCAGTTTTATAATGTAGTTATCTTGGTTCACTCACACTCACTAGATTATAAGTATGAATGGCTTGTACGATTGAGCTAATCTCAATTGTCAGGGGGCAACTAATCTTTTCTCCAAGGTTTGGGGCATATGTCCTCCAATATCTCTTTATCTCTTTAGATATATGAACTTTCCATATTTTATATTTGTCCTAATCTCAGTTTTAGTGATTCATAATGATACATATTTCAAATTAAATTTCCAAATGGAAAGACAATTGCATCGATACACAAGTGTACTTCTAAACCATGCTCTCTCTCAATTTCAATCATTTTAATGCTTTTAATTTCAGATTATATGGATTTATTATATACTATAGCATTCTCTTGGTTGCAGGTTAGTCACCAATAAAGCACTGAAGTTGGACTCAAGCAAAGGCAAGGTGTGTTATACACACTTAGGTACATATTCATTTTATTTTAAACTAGCAATTTCACTCCTAGATTAAAGGGGGGAAATGTAAAAACTATTTATAAATTATATAGCACCTTAGTCTTGTCCACTTGGAAAATACATATCATGGATGAACCTTTATCTTATAGACCTTTCCCACTACCAAAAGGCTTGCATACACTATATTTTTGTGCCTAATTTCTTATATCTTAGTTTGACCAATGATATTATAATTACCTAGGCCTTATATCATGCCCAAAATGTTATAAACTTGTTTATATTCTATCTCTAAATTTTTTGGATCTACACCTATTTTCTAACTTCCCCGACACTTGCATCCTAGTCAGATGCCTACATTGATGAAAGTGTCTAGTTCCCTAAAGTCATCTAATTTGCAAATGAAATGTATTCATATGGTCAACCTAAGTGATTTAATGTAAGATATTCTCCAAAGGTATTGTTATAAATACAAGATCAATTCTCATTCATTCTTCACATAGAAAATACCTAGAAACACCTAGCAAATCTCAAAGAAACTTATTAAAAACATTTTATCGAGCACTCAAGTGAGAAAACTTCATTATTTTCTCTATTTCCATATTATTCATAGGGACAACACATATACACGTCTAAAATACTGAAGGATCAATCCAAGAGTTGTGTTTTTTAAGTGATAAACTAGGTCATTATTATATTTATTTATCACACATTACATGATTCACACACAATCCAACACATAAGGTAGAGCTATATAAGTCTAAGGCCCTCATCGTAGTATTAGCTATGTATGTAGTGCTCATTAATAGAGGGATATTTAGGGTAGCTCAACACCATGTTCCCACTAACTCATTTTCTCATGGCCACTATTAAGAAGAAAAACTAGGGTTTTATTATTTGATCAGAAGCAATAGTCCATGACCCATATTTGAATGCACCAAAGTGAAGGAGACACAAAACCCAAAAGCATTCATGTGGTTACATCTAGGTTTAGCAGGTATTCCATATTGAAAACTTGTATCTAAGTTAGATAGTAGCATTACTACAACTGTCCTAGGTTGATACAAGTGTCTAGGACTACAGAGGTCAAATTTCTAGAATTAGGTGACTGTTTAAAAATCAGGATCTAGTCCACTTTCTATCTATTCCAAATCTAGTTTTGTATTAGCACTAGAATCAATTATCTTATTTTCTTTATCATAGTAATAACTAGCATAGTTATACTTTCTATCTTTGGCATTTTAGCATAATAAATTTAGTATATATTCTATCTAAGTTTCACAAACAATTGGCCTACTTTAGAGATAGTCTACCATCCTTGTACCCTAGGCTATCTCTACCCCTTTAACCCTAGATTTCCCAATATCTAGATTTTAGGATTAAATAGTCATAGGCTTAGCCTTTGAAATTCTTTCCTCTTGACATCTGAGTTGTAGGTAACCCTCTGATATACCTATGGTTATCATTGGTCCTTACGCACTCATCTAAGTATTTTTTAGGCTCTATTTTATTGACCTTTTTTTAGCCTTAGTCTATTTAGAGAAAGAGGATAGTTTTAGGTCATCCTAACCCATGCATACATTCTGGTGAACCCAACATGAATTTTATCTCACTTTTGGTGGATTAGTTTCTGTTACATCCCATCTTATCCTTAATGAACAATACTTATCATTAATAATTAATTTAGATTATTATATGATATGGAACATTCAAATTGGTACTTATGTGGTTATCTTGATTATGACTATTGTACTTATTTTTAATCATTAATTTCATCATATTTATTTAGCAAAAAATATATGATTAATGATTAATTATTTTGCATTTTCATTTGGATATTATAGTTGCATTAATAGCAATGATTCTAAGCTAATCCTTTCAACCATTTTGTCATGTATGGTAAGATGGACTAACTACTATTCTCCATGTCTAAAGTGGATGAAGGATAGTTCTTGTCTCTTCCCTCATAATATAGTCTTGATGGATAACATCATAGGGGAGAGGGTGGTAGATCATGATAGCTAGGGGAAAACATAGCAAGCCAGACATAATCACATACCCACATAGTATTATTTGAATAGTGGTTACTTGAGTTGTATTAAAACTCTAATTTTCTTGCATTATCATGTCTATGATTTGCTTACATTATTATATCTTTGATATGCTTGCATAGTTGTATCAATATACTATATGGCATGTCAGTTATGGATTGACCAAGTAGTATTGACACTCATTAACTATTATTTTGATGTCATATCCCCCTTTTGAACATAAGAGTAAAAAGGAGCCTTAGCCTTATTCTTTGGTGTTTCCCTTAGGGTAAGGGAAAGGGGACTTAAAAGAAGCAATAACTCTTATTCAAATTATATAAAGGTAATTTTTGGTTAAATTTTTCTAATTTTAACTTGAGGAGGGGGCCTTTTGAGTTAATAGGGCTCACATAGCCCTTAAGTGATTTTAAAATAAAGTTAACCTTATAACATTTTGCACTTTCCCTCCAAATGGAGTTCCCAACTTGAGGAATAAAGTATATAAGGAGGATTGTGATTCATTTGAAAGGTTCATGCATGATTTTGATAATTGAATTTGTAATATTAAGCATAAAACACTTAACTTAGCCATTGAGGATGAAACCCTTCAATGGAAGTTGAAGTAAGAACAAAAACCCTTATATTTAACTAGAGCATCTTCATTTAAGGGTTGCATTGAGCTTTATTGGTCTGATTTTGTAGTATTTTCATCATTTTGGGTAATTTTTAGCACATATCATCTATTAGGATGTGAAAACTTCATCCTTGGGAGAGACACCTTGGTTTATGAGGCCATTTAGGGGAGTGAATCAAATATTTTCGGGTATCAAGTTATTTATGAAGGGTTTACAGGTCACTAACTAGGTTTGAAGGGTTTTGAAGACTCCCCTTGGGTGGCATTGGATTCTAATGGAAACATTTTACTCTTTACAGCTGGGTGACCCCCCTTTTTGGGTTTTAATTTATTATTTATAGGGATATCTGAGCCTATATGTCAGATTGAACATTGGATAAATTAATTTACTATTTTTCATAATATTTTACAACCATTGTTAATCCAAAAATTTGAGATATTGGGGTATTTATGCTATTGTGATTTTTTGAGTATTTTAGTGAATACTTGTCAGGGAATTTATTTATATTTATACCCTTATTGTTTTTTTTTAGCATTATAAATTTTGGTTAAGGTTTAGAGTATTAATAATCAAAAATTCATATTTGTTTGGCTAGAGTTTGATATATTTAAATTAGAATTTGCACATGTGGTGTTAGGGTTATTTGTTTTATTGTTAGGGTTTGTTGGGAAACCCATTTGATCTAATTTTGAGCCTTACAAGGGATATTTCAGTGGTATCAAATACATTTTCTTGACCAGTCATGGGGTTTGAGGGTTTATAAGGTCAAACAATGATATAAGGGAAGATAAATGGCTTTCAGGTTTTTAGATGGTGCTAGATTGGAGAAACTTACCCAAGTGTAAGAAAATTGAATGATATGATGGTATAAATGATCCATACCATGAAAAATCTAAATGGTGAGGGGACCTTCTAAGGGAAAACATTAGTTTTCAGCCACCAAAGGTCACAAGTGATTCTTTACCTAGGTCATTCTGGTCTACCTCCCTTTCAAGGAAATTGAAGGAAGAACGAGTTGGAATTAGAACAAGGACAACCCCAAAAGCTACAAAATGAGATTTGAGGCATGCTTGGCATATATAAGAGGAAAATAAATCTTCCCTTGTGATGAAGGAAGAGCCACTAGTTAATTTCCCTAAGGATTCATCACCAAAGGAAGGCACAAAGTCAAAATTGAAAGGGGTTAGTGAGCAACATAAAATTGGTACCTTTGAGCAGCAGAAAGGCAACAGTTTGGGGTAGCCATGTATTAAATTTTTTGAGTTTCATAAATCAAAAAATTTGGATTAGCAAAAGGAGACTTTCCATTTGAATATGGGGCAGCCAAACAATGAAAATTATGAGATATAAAATTTATAAATGTTGGGTTAGCAAGAAGAAGTTGTCCAATAAGTTCGTGAACATCAAGGAGAGAAAAAAGAGGAAGACAAAAAGGGAGAAGAATTAGAAAAATAAAAAATTCCCAAGGAAATGGAAGATCAAGACTTATATGAGGGGTGTCAAGTATCCAAGGTTGAGTTTATCCTAGCCCTAGAAGTAATGAATCTTCATGTAAACTTTACAAAGTTTAAGGCATCATATATTGAAACTATTGTTATGAGTTATTATTTAGTGGTGAAGGAAGAAGGGGAAATCTTAGAACATGAGCTAAAGGAAGAAGAATAATCTATATGGCATGATGATAAAGAGCATTTGAGGGTCAAAGTCAAATTTCTGGGTACTATTATTCATTTTCATTTGCTGGAATTTTTAGACTAGCATCTAAAGGTAAGCTATTTAATTATATTCATAACAAGGAATTATTTTATCACTACCATGTTATGTCTTTAACATATTTTGGTCAACATGAGGATCATGCTAACAATGAAAATAAGATGAAGGGCACTAAATAGACTATGTAATTTCCCTAAGGAAATTTAAAGATTGAGCAATGAAAATTCCTAATATGGATGTGGGATCCAAGAGAAACTTCTATATCATGGGAAAAGGCTATAATTTTTTTTGCTTGGGAAACCACCACCACCAAGAGGAATTCTCCTTACTTCATGTTTGGTAAGTAAATTGAATTCTAGAAATCATTGTTCCTTGAATGGGGTTATAAAAATGATAAATTATGAGAGGGGATAGCCATTAATGTATGTTAGAATCCATCCAATCCCATAATTCAAAAGCATGAAAAAGTCTATTTTTTCAAAGGGAATAGACCCATAAGACACTTAAAAAAATTTGAGTTCTATGTGCAAACACATATGGTTACATGTGCCCAAAGTTCCAAACTTTATGAGGCAACAAATCATAAAAATGTTAAGGGAGAAAATTCTATTAAATGGTGGAAGCTTAGCCCAAGGAAGACAAAAAGTTCTGAAATTTTTGATATAATACAACCCCTAGTGAATTCTATAAATGATGAAGAATTTGTATCCTTCATTGGTGACAAGAAGTTTGGGTTTGCAAAGTAGGAACAACCCTTATAAGATATGGAGTTTTAGCTCTTTTTAGGTTTGATATGTTACCCAAAAATCATTAACTTTAGGTTAGGGCAGCAAAGATTGAATTTGAATATTTAGTTAATTTTGGTAGAGCATGCAAAGAAAAATAAATTTCAAAAATGTGAAATAAAGAGAATCATGACTACAAATGGTCTTTAATTCATGGGAAAAAGAAGACTTGATATGGGAATATCCATAGAGGGAGAAAGCCTTAAAATTTTATGCACTCATGATGCATATTGGAAGAATGTTTGTAAGGATCAACATGAGGATAGGCAATCATGGCAAGGTTGTTCACTTCACCATGTTATCGACATAAGAGGTATGTATCTAAGATTGTCTATAGTTGTTCTCTTTTCACAAATTATCGAGCTATACCATTGGTTTGATGGAGTGTCAAGGTACATTGAGATCTTTAAAAGGCATTGGGGTGCATTCCTAGGAAGCACACATCCCAAAGTACACATGCAAGGAATAATGACCTTAAGGGTCAGCTTTAGTACATTTTCCTATCATGTTTATTATGATAATTCCTGCTCATATAAAGAAGTTTTTAGATTTAGATTGGATTCTCTTGAGGTTGTAGACATGAAGGGTTTATCAAAAGGCAAGTTGAGAATGATAAGTTTAACTTTTATGGGCACTTTTAAGACAGTAGATTATAAATACAACCCTTACAACATCAAGTATAGGTTTCCTTTTGAGGTGATTATCTCCAACGTAAGTATATGTTACCTTACCAGTAGCTGCTTCATGTTTAGCAATGAAAGATATAGCAAGAGCAACCACTTGTTTGGAAGGAGATTGAGCCTAGTTGTTATTTGGAAAGTGTTAGTACTTGGTCCATGCCTAGTAATGAAAGGTATAGCCATGGTATACTCTTTCACCATATTTCCCATGATAGTTATATCTCACTTATTTTGAGCTTGAGGGTTCTTGGATGCATGGGGAAGGCTGATTTTAGGATGTCAATTCAAAGGGGTGAGTTATGGTTGGATAAATTCCTATTTTGGGGTAATAAGAAGTTTGATTTGGTTATGCCTTTTGCAATTTTGAAGGGTTATTAGTTGTTAGGAAGCAATAATGGATACCAAACACCTTAGGAAATATTGTTAATTATGTAATCAAGGAAAGGGAGTGGAGTTACCCCCACATGGAGCATGAAGGGAGAAGATCCTCCATTTTGACTGGCATGTTTGTGTCTTGTGTGGGTATTGCCCAGTGGATAATCAAGGCCCAAATTTATAGCAATCACCTTGATGGAATAAACTTTTACAACCCTTATATTAATACAAATTTAAGGAATTCTTATTATTTTGTCATCTTATTGGGAATTTTAGGGTGCAATGCCTCAATGGAGGAAATGAGGAAGACAATGTGTTGTTATTGTATCATTTCCAGCATGAGTAGGTAACAAAAAATATTCAAGTACAGCAAGAAAATGCATCAACACGAGGCCTTCATTCCATGGAATGAAGTGAGAATTGAGCTTTGCATGGGAATAATTATTGGGATAGCTCTATGGATGTTGTTATTTATTGAGGACAAGAAATTTTAGGTAGGGAATATTTTTTCATGTCCTCCTTTTGGACATAATATTTAAAAAGGACCCTTAGCCTTATTCTTTGATGTTTCCCTTAGGCTAAGGGAAAGGTGACTTAAAAAGGAAGCACTAAATCCTCTTCAAATTATATAAAGATGCTTTTTGGTTAAGTTGTTATAATTTTAAGTTGAGGAAGGGGACTTTTGAGTTAATGGGGCTCACATAGCCCTTGAAAGATTTTAAAATAAAGTTAGTTGTATAAAATTTTGCACTTTCCCTCCAAATGGAGTACCCAACTTGAGGATTAAGGTATATAAGGAGGATTTTGATTCATTTGAAAGGTTCGTGTATGATTTTAATAATTGAATTTGTAAGTTTAAGCACAAAAATGCTTAACTTATCCATTGAGGGTGAAACTCTTCTATGAAAATTGGAGTAAGGACAAAAACCCTTACATTCAACAAAGGCATCCTCATTCAGGGGTTGCATTGAGCTTCATTGGTATGATTTTGTAGTGTTTTCATCATTTTGGGTAATATACAACACATATAATCTATTAAGAGTGTGGTGACTTCATCCTTGAGAGAGACGCCTTGGTTTGTGAGGTAATTTAGGGTAGCGAATCAAATATTTTGGGGCAACAAGTTATTTATGAAGGGTTTACAAGCCAACGACCATGTTTGAATGGTTTTGAAGACTCCTATTGGGTGGCATTAGATTCTAAGGTTAGTATTTTACTCTTCGCAGTTGGGTGACCCCTTTTTTGGGGGTTTGATTTATTGTTCACAAGGCTATATTAGCCTATATGTCAGTTTAAACATTGGATAATTATTCTACTATTTTTCATGATATTTTATAGCCATTATTAATCCAAAAAATCAAGATATTAAGGTAATAATGGTATTTTTATTTTTTGATTATTTTGGTGAATACTTGTTAGGGAATTTATTGATATTTATGCACTAATTGTTCATTTCCAACATTCTAAATTTTGTCTAGGGTTTAGAGTATTAATAATCAAAAATTAATATTTGTTTGGTGAGGGTTTGATATATTTAAATCAAAATTTGCACATGTGGTGTTAGGGTTATTTATTTTATTATTAGGGTTTGCTGGGAAACCCTTTGATCTAATTTCAGCCCTAAAAGGGACATTTCATTTGATCATCTTGAGATTAGTTGTCTTCTATGAAATAAGTAGTAGACACCTAAAACTAGACACTTTGTGCTGATTTTAACTATCTGCTAACATCATCCTAAATCATCTAATCAATTTTTCTATTTAAACTAATGTTCCTAGTCTAACATAATTCCCCCCACCCCTTGAATAATTAATCTTTTATTTTATTATCATATCTTATCCCACCAAATTCACATCTCTCCATTATTAATAAGCCTTTGTTAATTATCTTAATCTTATTCTAATGTAAAATTCCATATCTTTTAGAAATTTACATTTTTATAAATTCATAAAATCCTAATTTCCTTGTCATATAACAACTTAAAAATTAGAAATTTAGTAAATCATCCTCTTTCCTAAGGCAACTAAATGGAATTGGATAGTGTGTGAGCAACATTTAAGGCAATCTCTTACATTTATTTCCAAACTCAATCCTTTTTTACACATTCCATCCCTCCCTCTTACACACTTCATCTCCCTCATTTATGAGGATGGAGGATTGATCCTCATCCATAGATATTCTATTTGATCCAATGGTCCACATTCATCATCCAAGTCTATAAATTGGAGGGTTTCCTCCTCAATCTAACATGATCAACTAGTGTAGTGTAGCTCTACCAAATATTAAGGCCATCATCCATTAATAATAAAACATTATCAAATCAATTATCCATGTAATAAGGGGTAATATCACTCATACGACTAAGCACATCCACCATTGAATCTTTCACCTACATTTAGGATAATCCAAATTTGAATTCCTACTAGAAGGAGACATGCATGAGGAAGGTATAATAATTTGATTTTGTCTTCTATTTTTTTTTCACTTATTAGACCTTTCCCAATCTGAGGACTCACACTTGGGCTTTAAGTTGTGTGCATTTCACTTTTATTGCATATTAACATTACTAACCCCCTCATAATTGTGTGGTTCATATATGGCATGTGTGGTGCGACTAACACCCCAAATTAACCTTTGAAACATCATATCACTCTTATAATTTGGAAATTATATCAAAATTGATCTTAATTTCATCTCTTTTTCTTCTTAATTTATCAAATTTTCATTCCTAGATAATGGTAGAAACACTCTACTAATTGGCAAAATCGATACCCATGAATGATGATATCGACCTAGTAATTGGTGATAGCACCTCCTCTAAATTTTTTATATGTTTTCAAATAAATGGTGGAATTGACCTTGAATCAATGAAATTACACTACAAAATGGTATATTTTCTCTAAAGTTTCACTCAAAATGTGGTTCTACAAAAACATCATAATCTCAAATTAAAACATTGAAATTGACCTCGTAATTAATGGGATCAACCTACATATCGATGGGATAATAGTCCAAAATTATAAAAATGTTATTGAGTTTTACTTATACTACGGTTTTACATAAACATCATAATCATAACTGAAATAGTAGAATTGACATGGTAATTGATAGGATCAACTTGCATATCAATATAATCACCAAGGTAATTTTTATTATCTATTTATATGTGTTTTCTATTTTTTTGGTGATATTACCTTTAAAAATATCAAAATTGACAACTTAATGAGAGAAATAATCTCTTTATTCATTATATTTGTGTTTTTTCTAAATCAACAAAATCCCCATATCTAATAGTGATATTGCACTACTAATTGGTAGAATTGTTAGTTTCTTATTCTCTATGTTTTCTATCTACATATTAGTGATACTAATTCCAAAATTAGAGAAATTACCCTATGTTAGTTTCTTGAGATTTAAAAAATTAACATTTTAACATCATATTGCTTGTCAAAGGCCACAAGTCTAAACATTGATCTATTTTATGCATGTTTCAATTGTCAATGTTGTCACTTGGATTCCTTTTGAGGAGATGTCTCAGCTCTCCTCATCTAAGTGGAACAATTGAAACACTTCTAGGATTTGGGTAGCCTAAGAATGAGGTGAATCTCTAGATAGGGCGAGCTCTCTTGATGTACCACTTTTGGATCACTACTACACCTATGCTTGTAAGTAAAAGGGAGAGAAAATTGAAAGTAAACTATCCTAAAGGTAGTGATACACCAAATCAATTGATGACTACTAACCAGTTTCATGTCACACATGAGACCAAGGGACTAACTAGGCATACACTTCTCTAATCTAAATCTTCTCACATTAGTATTTCATTATGAGGTTGTGATGAATATTTAGGCTAGGAGGACTAGACAAGAGGCCTAGAATAGCACTATTGGAATAGACCAACTCACTCAACCTTGACATTTCATAGACCACTTTGCATGACCTACAAGAAGAAGCTTTCAAGTTGCAAATAGGTGAGATAATGAGACAATAATGTTAATGAAATAATAGTCATCACTAAGCAAGATTAATCATACAAGTAAACACACTATGAATAGTCATAGAAGAGGTAAAATCAATAGTCTTTATTGATCCATAGTATGCAAATGAGCAAGGATTCACCATCCTCAGGTGAAGCATATTTTACAAAGGCTAAAATGGCTAGTTCTTATAGAACTTGAGAGAAAACTAAGAAAATATAAGTTTTAAGGTCACTTGGACACTTTCCAAACCAAGAAAATGAGTTACATGTGCATGATAAGGTAATGTGAAATTGATCATACAAATTTAGGAATCACAAGTGTCACCTCAAGTCATGAAACTCTTTAAATATGGTTTAGGAGTTCTCATTTTGCACAAGAAAATTTCCTTCATCATTCACCCCTATTTAAATGTCCCAAAACTAACTGAGGATAGGTCTAATGATTAGACTGAGAGGGTATCAAGATGAGATCCAAGAATACTGATCTGAGTGAATGCACTGATTCAATATGCTATGTGAGACACGTATTGTATAAGACAATACTAAGCACACACATACATGCAACTGCAAGAAATGAACAAGAGGAATGAGACACCAATGATCAACATAATATTGCTTTAGAATATGAAAGGGAATAGGTACATAAATAGGTTGGAGGAGGATAGATATAACCCATTCTAGTGACTGTGGTATTGAACTTTCCAAATTACCAACATGACACTAAAGCCCCTAAATAAGTAATATGCAACCATGTAGCCAAAACCCATAGGAAAAAATGCATACACCAATGCCCCCTCATAAGCACAGTTTAGGTAGGTGATGATACACAAAAATGGGTCTTGGTAACAAGGCCTGATGAGGTACCCATGTACAATACAATCTCTCATAAAGTAGAGAAAAGGAGAAAACCTAGTGGGAAAAGCTCCCCCCCCAAAAGAAAAAAAAAGAAGAGAAGACTAAAATAACCCCCAAAAGAAGATGCTAAAATAATCAGCACTCTAAGTATATAACAATGATCCCTAATATCCTATAAAATATGAAGGAAGTGTGCCTCCATAGAGAAGAGAGAGACTGTAATGCAGAATGTCACATGGTGAATGTTGTAGTAGGTCCCTCTAAAATAAATTTTGTCTCTTCCTTTTGGAAGAAAGAAACCACAAGTTATCAAACTGCTAAATTCCCACTTAAGTGGAATGCATGTAGGAATCGTGATGTATATCTCTAAAAAATGTTAAAATGTCTCCCTATTAGTGCTTGAATGTGCCAAATTTTGATAAGATATCATAAGACTAACTATAGAAGATAACAATGAAGAAGCATGCAATGAAGGAGAGAGAACAATTAGAGAAGAAGATAGACATGGAACATTCACTGAAAGAATGTCCATGGGAAGAGGAGAGCAATGTTCAAAAACTATCAAAACTGAAGACTAGTCTGCAAATGAAGCACTCAAATCTACAAGATGAACATCCTCAGGAACATATGAGTCATTGATACTCTCAATGTGTGTACTCATATTAGAAATAGTAGACTCCTCCTAAGTGCAAGTCTATGAAAGCTTTGAAAGAGCAACAATTGGCATAAGAATGGAAGTAAAATATATAATAGGACAACTAAGGTCTATCAAAATCTCATCCTATAGTGGGGACTCGATATAAGTAAGAGCATTGTCTACCATAGATGTGTCATCATAAGAAATAAAAGTAGGAGGTGAGAGTAAAACTATCTCTAAAGAGATAATAGGTAGTGGAGGAGGAGGTGTGATGTAAGTCTCAGTTGGATCTCCAAAAAAACTCTAAAAAATGCTCCAAATAGTGAAGGGACACTCTATGTGTTGTAAATGGTGGTGTAAATCCTAGGAAACATGCAACAACAAATGACCATAGACATAGTCACAAGTGTTGGCCCAGTCATTGTATTGAGCTAGGTCAATAGGCTTAGGAATCTATCCATATAAAAATAAAATAAGTTCCTGATCCATGAGTGAACATTCCGTCTGCAACCACCATGAAGCATACTTATTCTTACCAAGAAGAATCACTAGACTAGACTCAACCTTCATCATCAATATGTATCTCTCAAGTAGATTCGACATGACCACAACTGAGAGTAATAGTGCCTGCTCTAGAGATAGACTTTGAAATACACTAAAAATGAGTCCAATAAAATGAGAGCAATCAATGGACAAGTGAAAATGCACACTCAAATGGATGTCAGGATCTATTAACAATGCATCTAGGAATATAAGAGCAACTGAATGTGCACATGAAAGAATGTAGGGCCCCACCACAAATCTCCCAAGATAATCAACAGTGACCCCCCTATGTTTGAAATAACAAAAAATGCTCAATGAATGAGCAATTTGTGCTTATGACTGAATATTAGTGCACACTCTAAGTATAGACATTGGAATTAACCAAAATGGGTCCACACAAGTAAGAGTAAATAGTACAATACACATGAAATATAAATAAACCAAGCAAGAGGATGTCAGTCTCTATCGATAATACATCTGCATGAGAAGTAAATGTGTGAACTAGTCAGGTAATCCCCCTAAAATTTTATAACTTTATAACTTTAGTGCATTTTACAACTACCACTTGTCAATGAAGTGGATTAGATCTCAGTGAATATAGATGCCAAAAAAAGGCCACAAAAAATAAGGTACAATTTTTTAATAGAAATAGATCAAATAGATTATACCACTAAAAATTAAAAGAAAAATCATGTACTTTAAAAAAAATTGCACCAAAAAATGTTGATGTATGTGCCTGAACGAAGCCCCAAAAGGGTAAAAAATGAGGATTACTCAGCAATATATGTGAAAATATGAAATTTATGAAAACACCAGACACTAAAAACAAAAAATAATTACACCAATGTGTAGATCACAAAATTCTACCCCAAATCAAAAAAAAATCCAAAAAAGAAGCTCATATGACCTAGTTATGATCCTCCAAAGTTGACTGATACAGGGCAGAATGCTCATCCGTGAGGGGGGTAGACTTTGAAAAAAGAAACCTCTACTAAATTTGGCATGATGTCACCAAATTTGATGATGCTAAAAAATTTAGAGGTATGCTAAAGAATTCATCAAATCTGGTGAACCTCCAGCCAAATATAAAACTCAGCTAAATCTAGCAGAACTACCAAATTTGGTGGCAAAGTTGGTAGAATTTGTAGAGAATATTCCAAAAAAAATTAGTATATTAAAATTGACGGTCAAATGGTCATCACTACTGTGATTTGACTTCCTCCAAATTTAAACCCTTGCCAAATGTGCCTTGAATATCAAAATTTGATGAAACAAAAGTTGATATATACATATTTGGGCCTTCTGAATGTGATGGCAAGGTTAGATTTGGCTGAAAGTGGTCCAAAAATGTTGGTACCTCCTGGATCTAATAACCTTCTTCAAACTTCAAACCCTCATAAAAATACTTTAGAACTCCAAATCTGATGAAATGAAAGTTGATCTTGACTTTCTCGAGCCTTCCAGACTCAATTTAAAGGTCCTTAATGACTCAAGATGCAGCTAACTATCTCATGTGCCAAAAATCACTCCTTTCTTTTAAGTAGATTTTGAAGAAAGAGAAATTGATCACAGACCAAATCTTGAATTTCTAAAATTCCACAAGTGTTAATAGTTAATCAAATAAAGCATCTAATTAAATCTAAATGCCAAGAAAGATTATGATGCCAAGCTTCTTCAATAAAAATCGATCTTAAAAAAATACTAAGCCCAAATTTAAAGCAAAAAAGGAGACAAATTCAATGAAAAACTTACAGAATATACCTAGCAATCCTCAGATCTAGATTAGCTCTGATACCATATCAGAATGAGCTCCAAGATTATTGATCTAAGTGAATGCATTGATTTAATATGCTATGTGAGATGTGTATTTTACAATACAATACTGAGCACACACATATGCATAACTACAAGAAATGAACAAGAGGAATGAGACACCAATGATCTATACAATATTGCATTAGAATATGAAAGGGAATAAGTACATAAATAGGTTAGAGTAGGAAAGATATAACCCATTCCAATGAATGTGGTATTAAACTTTCCAAATAACCAACATGACACTAAATCCCCTAAGCAAGTAATATACAACTGTGTAGCCAAAACCTGTAGGAAAAATGTCATACACCAACAAAGGGAAGGGTTACAAACATGCTTCTTCATGCATTGGTTATAGTCCTAATCATTAAGTTTCCTCCAAAAATGAGGTATCACCATTTTTAGTTAAATAAAACTCCTCTTTCACACACCTTGTGCACTTATCCTCCAAAATGGCTTTAGTTTCCCATGTAAAGCCTTCAAATAGATATATGCATTTCAATTTAGCCTATCGAGCTTGTTTCTCCATTTCTTGCAGGGTTGGACTATCTCTAAGCCAAAATTGGCTTTCTCTATGACTTCCCTACAATATAAATGCTTGAACACACCTAATTTCACCCTAGGAACATGTTTCAATCCATTAGAGTGCTCACTTAAGATTAGAAATGAATCTGACCTTTCATTTGGGATCTAGGCTTAATCATGCTTGATAGGCTTGACTATAACCTTTGTGGTCTAGGCCACCTTGTTGAGTTTAATCCTTTTTTTCTTGGCTTACATGTTTATCATAGGTTTCCTACAATTTCTCACACCTCCTAACAAGGTTAATTTATCTCCAGGTCCATCTATTTATCACCATTTCTCCAAAACTTGCCAGTTTAAACTCAAGGGGAGTACCCTCTATCTGAGATAAAATAGAGGGCACTTTCCCTATTTTTTCAAACCAAGTAAATATTTTATGGTCTTATTTAGGTCCTATAGATGCTCTATACCAATTTTTATCCCTTTATCAGGTCATTTGACCCCAAAACATCTTTGAATTCCAAGACAGACTTGTGGAGTGGACTGTATGTAAGGTTTAAAGAATGGATTACATATTATTTGTTTAGGGTATTTAATTTGATTATATAAATAAAGAGAGTATCACAAGGTTATTAAAACCATTATGAGTACACTCACAATGTTATCAAACTCTCATAATCCATGCTTTCACCTTGAAACCTATCTTTACTTGGTTAGGCCTAACTAGTAAGCTAGCCCTATTTATATACGTCCCCTACTTATAGGTGTATATTACACATATGGAGTTTCTTACCTTGATATAAGGTCTTATACAACCATTAAATACATCTCATATTAATTTTATTCACTTATACTATGCATTTACTATGCCAAATACCTAGAATAACCATCAACTAAGTCACTATCAGCTACAGTGGATTGTAGCTACCAACTATTATGGAAACTAGAGTATTGTAGGCATTCACCCAATTTTAAAATCACTTTTAAATGCATTTTTAATCTCATATAGGTCCTAGGAGCATTCATCCTATAAAATATTGGTATCTTCATATATAAACTCTCTTCAAAGATGACATATGGTTTCATAGTCAGTTCTAGGTGGATAATCTTGGGTTCCAGCACTCCTATAAGTGTAGATTGGGACCAAAAATTTGCATATCAACCTATTTTAATGTCCTCTAGCTCATATATGTTCTTTCCAACAATCTAAAATGATTCAAACATGAAGGCATGGTTTAATACTACCAACTTGGGTGCAAAGTCCTTTTATAACTCAAGGCATGTAGGTGAATAGTTTTTTTGAATTGGGCACACTTATAGGTGTGAATTGGACTCTAAATAGTTCATATCCAACTCTCTTGATGGCATTTTTACCCCTTGATATGCCTTTTCACTTGAATAGATAGCTTAAACATGGATCATACCCCATTTTTCACTTTAAGATGCTAGGATCACTTTAGAATCTCCAACCCTGTAGGCATTATTATCTAAAATTAGTGTTTAAGAGTACATATTAGAGCTCTTCAACAACTGAATTCCACTAATATTCTATAGTCCAAACTTTTCATAACATTTTTCCTATGTGGGGAATATAAGTTTTGATCACTTATACACCTCAAAGCTTTTGGAAACCTTGTTATAAGATATCAACAAAATGTTAGGGTACTCTATTTTGCATGTTTAGGGATTTGATTCTTGAATACTATCATCTCACCTTTTGAAGGTATTTTACACTTCCCTTTTCCAAACTATCCATTCAAATAGGTCTTTCATGATCTCTATAATCACTAGGATTCCAAATAAGGGTTTCATCATGTTCCAACCTCTCCATACAAGCATTCTCAGTCCTCTACTCAGCCACCTCTAGGTGGTTATTCCAAATTATAGGCAATAAATATGGTTTGGGTAGTGGACATGGGGTATAGACCTTCAAATGATTCCTAGACCTTGTTAAACTTTCAAAACATAACTCCTTACTTATGGAAAACTTGAAGTAGGGTCTAGAACTTTATTTAGTATTTTATCCTCCTGTAGATGCTAATAGAGTTGTAGACAGGCAGTAGGTAGAAACATGAATCATACACATGGTGTATGAACCTTAAAAAATAATTATACCTCCTTAAAATGTTAAAATTTATCTCCTCCAACCTATTAATACTTATAAAAATTCAAGGTAGCTTCATTTTAATGTGATACTCTCTCTCTCTATGGTACCTGTAGATGATTATGTTCATGGTAGACTGTGAAAGTGTTATACATGACTGCTACAGTATTCTCTCAACCATTTGAATACTAAAATTACTACTTCATGTTGATAAAATATATGCCAAGACTTTTTAATCTTCATCATACTTCTATGAACATGCTAGATAGGCTCCATACACATGCTTCACCATGATTGCAAGTAAAAGTGGGTAAAGAGCTGACTAAGTATGATAATGGACTAAAAGTTTGATCTAAGCATGATGTTATAAGACCAAAAATTGAAGGTAGGTTGTTCTTATGACATTGAAACATGGAAAACACCATATCCTATTCACATGATACCCTTGCAGAGAACCAAACATTCTACAAATAAGGAAACATGACTAAGACTTCACATGGTGGCACCTTCTTGCAATATGAGATGATTTACATATCAAAACACATTGAAACACTAAACAAAGAATGGAGAGAATTATGTGAAGATTTATATGTCCTTTAGAGTTAATTCCAATATCTTTATTGTACATAATCATCCAAACAAGAGTAAAACATATAGGGTACAGAAAATAAGGCTAAAGAAAATAGTGAACAGAAAAACACATTCAACTCATTAGAGATGATTCATAAATCACAATTGATCAATATTTGATATATTTTTATGGAAATGGATATTTCTAAGTTTAATTTCACCTTCCAAAGGAATTTGACCTGAAACTTCTCAAACTGGTCGTACCAAGCACAAACCTGTTAAACTAGTTTTGTGTGTCTAGAAGGGTGAAGAAGGAGCATAATGGTTTTGGACCTTTTCTTGCACTTTCAAAGCATTTAAAACATGAAATTGAGTCTGATGAATCTAAATATATATTCCATGACCTTCTCCCATGTGTCACCTTTCCTCATGGGTTGTACAATTGCCAAACTCCTCCCTTTTAGTTGATTTCTTGATTTTCAATTAGATAACCTACAAGATTTAGATGGTACTGACATTATTGATAAGGAACTAACTTATTTGACATTTGAAAGGAAATTATGACACTTGAATACCTTTAAAACCATGCCACTTATATTTATAACCCATAAATGCCTACTAAATGACTCAAAATGACATATTGCCTAATTAGACCATGACTAAGGCTAAAAAGGCATTAAATTTCATCAAATAGACAATAACATACCCTATTAAAAAATATTAGATGCCTAAAACCTTTAAAGATTGATTTTTTACTTATGGGGGTCCTAATTTGATCTGTAGGGTCAAATTTAGTCAACATTCAAATAAGTGGTTTATGTCAAAAATAAACAACATTTACAAACATATTTCACTTTGGTTCTTAACAACAAACCAACATTTGAATTTAGTGTCTTAAAATACTTGTGTTTTCTTATATTTGAGTGTTATGTTACTTGTTGTGTATTTTTAGGTGGCTTATTATTTGTATGTTTTCCACTTATCCTATTATGGGACCCTGAGTGATTAAAATCACATATGTTATTATTGTTTTTTCTCAAAGTGAATCTAGTTTATGCTCTCCTCTTGACCACTTGTGGGATCCTAAAGATTAGAAATAGTGAGCTTTACTTTTTCTTTTGGTTGCATGAGGTGGACTTCATCAACATTCATGAGTCCTTAAGGCATGGTGACTTGGATTTCACTCCCTAATGTGCATACCAACTTCATTTTCTAATGAGGGATACAAATTGAGGGTAGTTGTCATAAACGCATAGTGAAATTCCCTATAAAGGTTGTCTTGAAAGTAAGGGGTTTATCTCTGATGCTAAGCTATTAGATATCACCTTCAAAGTTTAATTTATGGTATCATTGCACTGAAATATCACAATTGAAGTGTTTTTGGAGGGGCTTGACCCTCCCACAAATTTCCCATTATTATTCTTTTTCCACATACTTTTAAGCCCCACGTATTGTGAGGTATATTAGAGACCATCTAGAAAGCCTTGTCATAACTTAGATTAAGACCACTTGGCCATAAATTATTTGTAATTCAAGGTAAACCAACCTCCCTAAGATCTGATAACATACCGCTTAAAGTGAGGGTTAAGATATTAACATGTTCTTTCTTCTTGTGAGGTAGATATGTGGGATGCAGTCACATTATACACCTATTTTACCACTAAGATAGGGCTTGTATTTATGTGTGTTTTATTGTTTGTTTATTACCATATACCTCTTTTTGTGTGTCATGCCTTACACATAAAAACAAGTCAAATTATCCCAATGCAAACTTTGGCATTACAAACTTACATGATAAGTCATTATGCTACCCAAATTTTGATTCATTGTTATCCCAATTCTGAACATCATGTTATTTAATTAAAATTGTACCCTATCTGTATTCTATCATTATGTTCCCATTTAAAAACAAATCAAAATTGGTTCCATTTTAATACAAATCCAATTTGAAATAAATCATCCACATTAGTTCTATTTTGACCCCATTCCTATTTCAAGCTAACCATTCCAAATCGATCAACTTTTGAGCCAAATCAAGTTAAACATTATAAATTCAACCTTCAAGTCAAAATTAAACTTTATAAATTGATCAAACTATATAAAATCAAGCCAACTCTTCCAAAGTCAAACACTTTCAAGAGTAAAAGTCCAATCAAGTCAATGTCAAACATTGAAATCAAGTTAAGTCAAATTCAAATATTTTTCAAATTCATATTCAACCTTGTAAGCGAAATTCAACTTCAAAATTATAATCAAAGTCCAAACAATTCAAATTCAGTCAACTTTGACCAAGTCCAATCAAGTTAAAACAAGTTCACTTTGACCAAATCCAATCCAAGTCCAAATTAAAACATTAAAATAGAGTCAAAATAGGTCTATGTTTACAAAGTCACATTTATTCCAAATCAATTAAACATCCAAATTCAAAATCCTATTCTTATCTTTCTATTCAATTTTCTACACCTATCAGTTGGGAATGACAAATTCACATCATCAATCTTTTCTTCCATCCAAATAAAATGTAAAATCCAATCAAAATTTAATCAAATAACAAATCAATTCACCTCACTTGGGGCTAATCACATCAAACATCATGATCAGACCAAATAAATCCACCCTACTTGGGTCTAATCACATCAAACATCATAATCACATTAAATCAATGTGCCCTACTTGGGGTAAATCAAATCAAACATCAAATCAATCTACCTTGCTTGGGGAAAATAAATTCAATCATATCATACATCAAATCAATCTGCCCTACTTGGGGAAAATCAAATCAATCACATTAAACATCAAATCAATCAACCTTACTTGGGGCCAATCACATCAAACATCAAATTAATCTACTTTGTTTGGGGCCAATCACATCAAATATCAAATCAATTTATCTTGCTTGGGGCCAATCACATCAAACATCAAATTAATCTGCCCTACTTGGTGTAAATTAAATCAAACATCATGATGACATCAAATTAATCCACCCTACTTTCATAATCAAACATCAAATCAATCCACCTTACTTGGGGAAAATCAATTCAATCAAATCAAACATCAAATAAATCTTCCCTACTTGGGGCCAATCACATCAAACATCAAATCAATATCCCTACTTGGGGAAAATAAAATCAAACATCACCATAGCATCAAATTATCTACCCTATATGGGGCAAATCAAATCAAATCTAAAATCTTAATCAAATCACATCAACTAATCCTACATTAAATTCCATCTAGGCTATGGCATCCAAAATAGATCAAGATATAACCTAATTTAAATGATACATATTTGAAAATAAAAATAATATCTTTTTATGATTCTTAAAAATAGATACTTGACTGCCTATATATTTTGAGCCCAAAAACTTAGTCTTCATAATAAGCAAGCAAAGATGAATCTTTTCACATCAACATCAATCAAACATCCCATCTAGTAGTTACAATCTTGATCATAATGATACTGGAAAAGGGAAAACTATTTTGACACCCTTATCCAACATCCATCATTCCCATAAACCACAGTAATCAAATCCAAAATCTAGTCCATACACATCTAAACATGGTTTCAAACTTCTTAATGAACCCTTTTAAGAAATATTTTACAAACTAGTTACAACAAACATGATTGTATATCCATGTACCATTGCTAAAAACATCCCAAAACTTGAGTGATAACCAAAATATTAATATTGTGAGTATCACAAAATTCAAAGCCATTCTCTTAATCAATGTGCTAGATTTAGGACTTATATCCAAGGTTTGATTGACTGTGGAGACATCAAAATAGACTTAAATATGTCTATGTATAAGGATCACCAAAGAAGGATATGCCAAGAACTCTTATTTGATTATAATTAGACTCATTCACTTCTATGTCAAGATCGAGATAATCTACCCATCTTTGATGTTTTTTAAAAATCACCCATCCTTGATGAATCACCCTTTGACCATCCTCTTATATTAGATGAGCCTCACTTTCATGAGCCTCTCTATAACAATCCACCTATATTTGATGAACCCTCCTTAAATGAGCCCATCTTAGAAGAACCCATCATTAACCAGTAATCCATCTTTTGTCCATTGCAAGACATCCCCTATTTTAGGGAATCCCTCAATCCCAAAGCCTTCATTTCCAAACAAAAATTGAAAAGGTACTTGTGGACAATACAATCTAATAGGCCCACTTTGTGAACACATCCAAATCAACATCACAATCAACTCACAATTAGAATCATAATTATTATAAACATTAGTCCAATTAACATCATTAGCAATATCAAAATTAGCATCAGTATCCCAATCAGAGTCAACATCATATTAGAATCATTATCTACATCCAAATCTAAATCATAATTAGCATCACAATCAAGTTCCATATTATAACCAATACTAGAAACAAGTTCCATAGCTATATCAAAATTAGCACAAGCATCAGAATTAATGTCAAAATTAGAATCAAGATCTTATGATATTAGCTACACTTTTCTAGCAAATCCATTTGAATACATCAGTGATCCTTCCATGATTTTTGAGTAAGTTTCATTCGACATCAAATTAGTTTATCATATTAGTCTCTATGAGGATTATTCAACCTTTAATCATTCCATTGATATCACCTATCCTTCTCACATCAACCATCCTATCCCTTATCATGGCATCTAATATCCCACATCTATCAATTGGGATCAATAGAATCAGACACTATTGGACTTCATCCATAGTGACATATATTTTGTAGAATTTATGGGTATCCAAGATAACATTCAGTTAGAATAAAATTTCCACAGTGAAACCTTACTTGATGTACTAGGGGACAATCAAAGTAAAAAATTAGCATCCCTTAGTGAAACCTTATTTTGAGGTGTTATGGGACAGTCAAATTAAACAATCAATATCCCTTAATGAAACTTTGTTTGAGGCACTAGGGGAAAATCAAAATCAAAATTCAACATCCCTTATCAAAATCTTGATTGAGGCATTAGGTGGGATAATCAAAATCAAAAGTCAACATCCCTTAGTGAAACCGTGTTTGAGGCATTAAGGGACAATCAAAATCAAAATCAAAACAATCAAGAATATTTTATTGGTGAAAACCTTTTGGAGGCACCAATAGATGAATAAAATAGTTCTTCATTTATTAATTAAGACATCATTTACGTCACTGTCATAATAACTAATAATCTAAAAATCATTTAGATCATAACAACTCTAAAGTTTAAGGAGTAAAAGAATCTTGTGGTCCTCTTGAGAGAATTTTCAGAGGTTTTTAACCCCCAACATCCAAAATCATGTTAAAATTAGAAAATAAAAAAGCAACAATGATGTGTGTGAATATTAATACTAATTTCCCTTGTTCCCCCAATAATTATACAATCCTTCACGATCACATCCTTCATCCAAATCCAACATCCCCCCATCAAATTAGAAATTTTATCCAATGCCTATCCTACTTTACCCTCCCCAGCAGCACTTTCTTTCATAAAGGCTATGAAGACACCTTGTTTGGAGGTTTGGGGGAAGTAGAATCAACAATCAACGAAGATCACAATGACATTAGTGAAGTCCACATTAGCAATAAGATCCTAACATAGAAACTATCTAGAGTTGGTATGGGATAGAGATAAAAAAGGATCAACATTATGCGTCTCATAATACTTCAATAAGTTGAGATGATAAAATTTTAAAAAAAATCAAAAGAGAAAGATAAATAATTCATCCAATGGTGAAAACCATTTTTATGTTGCCTTGGGCAACTACCATGATGAAAACCAAGTTTTTGGTGTCGTGTGTAAATAATTTGTTACCTATAAGTACCTCAGCACTTAGAGGTAGCCTCATCTAATTCATACTAAACCATCCAAGTCATACCATTTGTATCCTATCCAAATATTTATCCATGTCCAACCATACTTACCCTTTTATCCATCCTATTATGACCATATTTCCTCTCATCTTAACTTTGTTAAGAAAGTGCAAGTAGTCTTGAGATTGTCTTGGAGATCATCTTGGCATATCATATAAATGGTACTTTGATAGTTGCACACTGGGTTCCCACATGACATGGTCTCTAGATATCCTTAATTGATTCCTCATAATCCATCACCTAACATCAATTTGAATCTATCCTTCATCCTGCATCACTTTCCACATCCTGGTGCTAGAGCAAGTTTTCCCTTTGCTAGTGACCACATTTATATACTTATCCCAAAAATCCTAAAAATAAAACATTCAAAAAATCCTAAAAATTATAAAATAATAAAAATCCTATATATTAGAAAAGGCCAACAATCTTTGAAAGAGATATAAAGCCACAAAATCCAAAAAATATTTGTCTTGTTCGCAATCCAATCAATAATCATTGATTAATCTTTGATCCAATCATTTCCACTTTTTGGGATATTTCATTCCCACCCCATTTTGGAAAAAGTCATCAATTCAAGATCGTATCTTTCTCCCTATTAGGCATAAATCAAAATGTGCAGATTATTTTGGGATATTTTATTCCCACATCCTCCCTATTTGGGGCAAGATCATCAATCTAAACTTGTTATTTTTTCCAACTTGGGAAAAATCAAAGTGTATAGCTTATTTTCAAGATATTTTTTCAAATTTGTCCCCTTTCATGTATATTTTCTTATTTTAATCATCTAAATATAATTATCATTGAGACTTCACATGTGGAATTTGACTTGATTAATGATAAGATGCTTTATGTTGCTTTTATTTTCAAGTTTATGTGTGTTTGCTTACTTGCTTGCTTGTTTAATTTTCCTATTGTACCTTGACTTAGACCATATGCATCAAAGGTTCATCATGTTTTTTCCATATCATGGTGATTTATTATGCTTTTAATCAATTTTATCCATCAGCATACAACATGCAATGCCATCAAAAAATTTCCATTTCATGGTGCATTCTTGTCTTTTTTCTATTAGATTAGGGGTCAGTCCGTATGCACACTATGGCATATTCATCATGGTGTTTTATATCATGGTGCATATTTTCATGTGTGACATCAAAAATAAATTTGTAAATAATATGTGGATGCACACTACAATGATAGTTTATCCCCTTGCAAAATCATCTATTTTCAAATTACATAAACTCATCCATTTTATATCTTCATCAATCATCATCTATTTATCTTCAACATTCATCATCATATTCCTCTCATTTTGGGGGAACTACATCAAATTTAGGTCCATTTGGACTATGTAGGTAACACTCAATCACATGGAGTTTTTGAGGTCAGCTTGGCTGCCATTCTTACTCTTTTTCCATTCCCACTTCCATTTTCATCTATTAACATCCAATTCTTCTAACTAACAATCATTTTCATGATCTACATGTGTGGATATCAATACACCACATCCCCTATTTATCTAATTAATTTTCAATATAATCACATCATTCTTCAATCATTATTACATCATCCTTGCTTCTTTGATCATTATTTTCATCTCTTAACTTATTCTAGTGTGCCTAGTTTTTTGCAGCTTTTTCATTCTTTGAAAATTCATTATACCATCACACATATATTTGCATTAGCCTATCAACTTATTTTCATCTATTAACATGATCATATCATGCTTAATTTATGTAATAGGGTAAATATTTTATCTGTGCTTACAAATCAATCAATCAATTAGTCAATGAATCCACCATGTTTGAGGTAAATCAATCATTCAATCCAATCCAAACTCGTAACTTTTGCCCTATTTGGGTCAAGTCAAAGTGTGTAGTTTCTCTTGAAATGTATCCTTCCCAAATCCACCTCTCTTAAGGAAATTCAAGCTCATAACTTTCCCCCTATCTGGGGAAAGCTAATGTGTCTAGCTTCTCTCGAGATGTATCCTTCCCAAATCCACCATGATTGGGGAAAATCAATCCATCATCATCATAAATAAAAGAATGCAAGTGTTAGATCAAGAAAGTTAATCTCGCCCACATCATTATCACTTCCTCCATCTGAATCTTTCTATTTTTTTCATCACCTACCCATTATTTCCTCCCTTATAGCTTTTCTCTCTCTTTTTTAAGATCCCATCTGCATCTTTCATTCTTGCATGACTTCTTGAGGGGGCATCATTCATCATATTATTTCATCATTGTCATCTAATTTTTCATTCACCATTTTAGGGCTTCTTCTTTCTTTGAAAAATTGTTACTCCACTCATCGTGTCTTGCAACACCTTCTCAAAGAGGATGAAAATGTAGACACCTAAAATTGGACACTTTGTATAAATGTTAACTATTTGCTAACATCATCCAAAATCATCTAATTAATTCTTTTATTCAAACCAATATTCCTAGTCTTCACAACTCTCCACCTCCACCTTGATTAATTAATATTTTCTTATATTATTACATCCTATCCCACCAAATTCACATCACTTCCTATTTTTAATTAACCTTTTTTAATTATCTTGATCTTCTTCTGATGGAAAATTTCATAGCTTTTGGAAATTTCTATTTTTATAAATTATAACATCGCCATTGGGATCTACTTAGAAATATATGATTTTTTTTAAATTTAAACAACATATTCTTTCATTAGATTACACCATGAAAATCTGATTAGTGATTTAGATAAAACATTCTAAGTATGCCAACTATAAAATAAACATGTGACATCTATCTATCACTGATTATTATCATCATATGAAACACATCATAATTAAATATAGAAAGTAATTATAGATATCTAGCCATAATTGGTACAACCATACAACCATTGTTATCAATGTACAATAAGTAAATAATTACATCTCATTAGGGATAATATTTCAATAATAATAAATACAATACAATATAAAAGATACAAGATACATGATTTCATGGAGCATGAGTTCCCTTAACTCTAGTATATATGGCAATCTCAATTATCATCTCTAAAGAAGTACTATTATGGGGAGGGAGAGCATCATCCGAGCACTTTTTCACACCAACCATGGACCATCAATCCCTGCACAATCCCCCATTAGGGAATGATCCTCCCTTCACAGATGAGTAGATAGTGATGGTGCGGGTATCCAAAGAGACAAGCTAGTACTAATGGGTTGTATGATTTCTAAAGAATATGTAGTGTACCATAAAGAAACTTATTCTAACATGATATTGCACAAACATATAAATCATACACATGAAATGGAAATGACTAACAAACATTAATTTGGCCAAAGTTTTTAACATTTATTGATATTTAGGATCATTCAAATTCATACACACCACTTTATCAGATTACCTTCATCTGACATTGGTGATGCTAGAAAGCTAGTGAAGTCTGTCTCACTACTTACTTAGTACCAAAAATATGAGATTTGGTTAACATAAATATAACCATTAGATTCATGTAGATTACTTCCTACTAGAAAGTATAAAACATGAATAATCAAAATTCATACATTTTTAGGTTGTGGAGCTAAAACCTTGACTGATGCAAGCAGGGAAGGAGGTTACGAAGGATTGCAGAGTGTTACTGTCGCCGGCATCAGTCAGGCCAATTAACGTCAGTAGGGAGGAGATAGGAAGGCAACCGATGTCAGTTAGAATTCGGTCAGCGTTGGCACCCCCCAGGTAGACAGGGACCGACGTCGGTCACCTGTGTGGTTTGGACTGAGTATTTTACGGGCAGTTAGCTAAGCCAATTTTAGACTGAGAGCTATAGATCTAATTATTGTAATTAGGTGTCTAATTATTGTTTGCATGAGATCTATTTAAGAAACTCATTGGTTGTATTGTAAACTAGTGCTAGAGAGTAAGAGAGAAAATAAGCTCCTTCAGAGAGAAGAGAGCAATGGTGTGTTCCTCCTAGTGCCACAGTACCAAGTGTGGGTGCTGGATTGGAGAATCAGCAGGGTTCTTCATGTATGTATGATCTTAGTCATCAGGTGAGCATGGCTACTTTAGGAGATCTGCAT
The DNA here is from genome assembly GCA_037957365.1 of Torreya grandis. Taxonomy (NCBI): domain Eukaryota; kingdom Viridiplantae; phylum Streptophyta; class Pinopsida; order Cupressales; family Taxaceae; genus Torreya; species Torreya grandis. The sequence goes on from JARHVA010002111.1 coordinate 663,595, forward strand.
GGGTAAGTAAGATCATTGATTTGCAGGTGTATGTGTGTGAAAGGTCAAGGTTCACAGGTGTGCAAAACCAGGTTAATTTGTAGGTGTGTAAGATCAGATAGGACAGCAACACAACAGGGAGCAGAATCAAGTGGGATCTACTTGGAGTACGTTTGTGTACTTGTGGAGTGCATGGAGCATAGGTATAAGGTGAACACCAACTCTGCATTTGATTTGGGTGTTGGGACCTAAGGGAGAGAGCTTTGAGGGAAGATTTACTATTTATGCCCTAGAGGTGTGGGAGCCCTAGAGGTGTGTAAGGAAGAAGAACTGTGGTAGCCTTCTTTGTTGTATTTCCTTCTGAAAGAGTTTTAATACAAGTTGTGTATTGTCTCTCATATCATGTGTTATTTTTGAATTCTAGTTACTTGTGTATTCTGGTATTTTCACATGTTTAAGTTGCTTATACATTGGTAATCATGTGTGCTCTTAAATCTGACAAGTTGTGTCAGAGCTTTGGGGAACTTTGGTCCTATCAAATGGTATCAGAGCTAAGGTTGCAGGGAGCAGGTTTTGTGTTTGGTTATAGGTCACTCTCAGGGGTTTCTGATCAAGTGGGATTAGAGCAATGGCAGATCAAAGTAAGCTAAGAATGAAGGAGTTGAAAAGCACAGATGGTCACTTACGGTCCTATGGAAAGAAAGAGCAGGGAAAAGAATATTGTTGGTTGGTAGCAGATCAGCATGAAGAAATTGAAGATGCAAATGTTGCAGGGGTTGTTGCACAGGATGCTTTGGGAGGTTTCTTAGATAAATTTGAATCTTGGATAACAGATTATGTTGCCTCTTTCCATGCATCCCCAGGGAGAGGAGCTGGTGAGCCTTGCCAAAGAATTGGCAAAGGGGAAGTGAAGCTGAAATCGCAGGCAGCCAACACATGGGTGTTAAAGGAGGTCATGCAGGTCCCAGGTTTGGAGATGTGGCTAATTTCTTCAGAAAGGTTGGGTGATGAGAGATGCACAAGAACTCTCACAGCGGATGCACTTGAATTAGTTGGTGGTAAGAAAATAGGTACTCTTTATCTACTTGTTTATATTACTGATTCTTCTTCTGTTGCAGAGATGTGGCTTCGTAGGCTTGGTCACATGAGCAGGAAGGAGATGTACGTTCTTAAGAGGAAGACTGATATATTTGATAGGCTTAAGAACTGGAAATCCTTGGTGTTTATGGAGGAGATGGTGGACAGAGACCAGTGGATGGGGCTGGATACTTCTGGGTAGGGTAGTTTGGACATGGGACTTGATTCAAAGGAGCTCGCAGGGAAAAAGTCATCACTCATAGGTGAACACAGGTACCAGCATCGGCAGGAAAATTGACGTCGACAGGAGGTAAGACTGACATCGATCATGAGGACCGACGTCGGTAGAAGAGGGACACTGACGTCGGTAGGGTTGGTAGTCAGGACAGGCGCATGGAATCGATGTCAGTTGGATGCAGACTGTGTGGTGATCGAGGTTGGTCACTGTAATGGATTTTGGATAGATAGCAAGCTGTCAAGGAGTCTCAAATGCCCATATGGAGGATTGAAGATGGTAAGTAAGCCTCAAATTCATTGTTCCTCTTCTTTATACTAGTTGCTGACTGCAGAGCAAGAAGGATCCAGGAAACAGTGGGAGCATGGCATGATGAGAATGCAAAACCAAGTGGGAGATTTGCTAGGGTTACCAGCCAAAAGAAAGCACAGAGATGAATGGATACCTTAGTTGAATAATAGAGAGAACAGACACGTGAGATGAAAGACCAGGGCATATGGTCTTGAGGAAGCTGTAGGATAGTGGTACAGGTTTTTTGACAGGGGGATGACAAAGCATGACTTTAGTCAATCTCAGGGTAACTACTGTGGTTTGTCTTACCAGGGGAATGATGGTCATGACATTATCTTGTTGTTGTATGTGGATGGTATGTTTGCTAGCAGGTTTGTACATACAGGATTTTGCTGAGCTAAGGGTAAGATTAGTTCAGTGGTTTGCTATGAAGAATTTGGAGCAGCAAAATTCTTTGGCATGGGAGACATGGGAGATCACAGGTTGATTTTGTCTCCAGTGGGAGCTGATGTGAATCAGGTGTTGGTGAGGTTCATTACGTAGGATGCAGAGCCAGAGCACACTAAGGGCTAGACAGTTCAGTGTCTGAAATCACATGAGGTCTGGTATAGGCCTGAGTTTGCCCATGCAGTGGTTGTTGTCAGAGAGTTAGGAGCCAATTCAGAGAAGTGGGTTCTCAGGGATTTGAGAGGGACCAGTAGTAGGGATTCATGCTATTTAGGGTCAGGACTTCACTACATGGATTTGTAGATGTGGATGCGGTAGGGTACTCGGATGACAAGAGGTACACCACAGGTTGTGTGGTGGGTTGTCTTCAAGATTGAGCTTGAAGAGGGATACAAGCCAGGAAACAGATTAGATGGGGTATAAGTATAGGTACAGTCTAGTTGTTTATCTCCAAGTGGGAGATTATTAGGTTGTGGAGCTAAAATCTTCACTGATGTAAGCAGGGAAGGAGGTTGCGAAGGGTTGCAGAGTGTTACTGTCATCGGCATCAGTCAGGCCAACTGACGTCGGTAGGGAGGAGACAGGAAGGCAATCGACATCGTTCAGAAGTCAGCTAGTGTCGACACCCCCCAGGCAGACAGGGACCAATGTCAGTCACCTGTGTGGTTCAGACTAAGTGTTTTACGGGCAGTTAGCTAACGAACCAAGTGTTTACATGTCAAGAGCCAATTTTAGACTGAGAGCTACAGATCTAATTATTGTAATTAGGTGTCTAATTATTGTTTGCATGAGATCTATTTAAGAGACTCATTGGTTATATTGTAAACTAGTGCTAGAGAGTAAGAGAGCAAATAAGCTCCTTCAAAGAGAAGAGAGCAATGGTGTGTTCCTCCTAGTGCCATAGTACCAAGTGTGGGTGCTGGATTGGAGAATCAGCAAGGTTCTTCATGTATGTATGATCTTGGTCATTAGGTGAGCATGGCTACTTTAGGAGATCTGCATGGGTAAGTAAGATCATTGATTTGCAGGTGTATGTGTGTGCAAGGTCAAGGTTCACAGGTGTGCAGAACCAGGTTGATTTGTAGGTGTGCAAGATCAGATAGGATAGCAACACAAAAGGGAGTAGAATCAGGTGGGATCTACTTGGAGTATGTTTGTGTACTTGTGGAGTGTGTGGAGCACTTGTGGAGTGCGTGGAGCACAGGTGTAAGGTGAACACCAACTTTGTGTTTGAGTTGGGTGTTGGGACCTAAGGGAGAGAGATTTGAGGGAAAATTTACTGTTTATGCCCTAGAGGTGTGGGAGCCCTAGAGGTGTGTAAGGAAGAAGAACTGTGGCAGCCTTCTTTATTGTATTTCCTTCTGAAAGAGTTTTAATACAAGTTGTGTATTGTCTCTCATACCATGTGTTATTTCTGAATTCTAGTTACTTGTGTATTCTGGTATTTCCGCATGTTTAAGTTGCTTATACATTGGTAATCATGTGTGCTCTTAAATCTGACAAGTTATGTCAGAGCTTTGGGGAACTTTGGTCCTATCATACATTTAATCCATCAAACATATTAATGAATCTCCACAATATTATTTATCACATAAATAATAAGAATAACAAATACAGTTTATACCAACTGGGTATAATCTATATTTAGACTGCATATACAAATGTAGTATATTATATAAAAAGCACTAATATCACATCTCACCATTTTATGTAGACACTACTCAATTTTACATAGCCAATCATAATAAAGAAAACCATACTCACAAAAACATAATATTTTATTTAAACATCTTGTTATAGTAGAAGGTTGGTACACGTATATGGATAGTGTCCTATCCTTTAGAAATATATGACTTAATTTTGAACAATCAATATGTAGACATGCATCCCAATGTACATACATAAGTTTTAAATATATATATATAATAGTACACAAATTCTTCTATATACATATTTTATGTATTTACGCACCTTGCATAACATATGCTACATAATGCATATGTTTTTAATATACAATTATTGTTCTAACATACTAACAATATTCTTCAATTTTCCATAATAAACTAATGTGCTTTTAACAATTAATTAACTTTTCCCAAAAAATGCATCAAGTCCATATAGGGTTTTCTTCATTTCCAAAAACATTATTTTTGATTCACTTAATCTTACATAAAGGATTTAAGTCACTGTTAGGAAAGATAAATACACACATATACATTCCCTAGTTTGAATGTCCATAACTCATAGTTCATATTTCCTTACTTTTTGTTTTAATAATACATACTCTGTTCATATATAAATACTCATATTTTATAAAAAATTATGCATAGTTCACTTATATACAATGTAGTTCACTTATATATAATAACATAGTGTTTATGGCATATGATGTTAACTCATTCTTCTTTACGATTTCACAATTTCATGTAATATTTACACATACATAGCCACATATTTATATATACACATATATAAATACCTTGTTTGTATTTCAGGAGTACAATATTGGATATGTGACAATAAGTACCATAATATCTAGATCGAGAGAATGAAGAGTAATCACACATAGTTTCCTCGCCAAGCAACTATTTATCACCTATCAAGTTAAATAGGTTAATTCCTATAAATTGTTAATGGTTGAAATTTGGTTCTAAAACTATATATAGTAAATCACACCATAGTAAGAGAACAACATAGGAACTAATTCCCAGCTCTATTGTGAACAATAGTGAATTCCTTTTCTTCCTAAAATGGGAAGAACACTTTATGTACATGATCTACCTAGATAGAATTTGATCTACCTACACCATGACAACATATGATATTTACACCATATAAGTAAATAATTGAATTTATAGGAATATGTAGTGTGGTTGGTGCAACATAGGAAGATAAGTATGTATATATATGATCCCTAAATTTTATTTAATTTATTGCATAATATACATAGATCACCATATGTATATAAATCAACATATGTAAATCAATCAACATATAATCATTCTATATCATATTCATACCATTGTATATAAGACATTATATACATAATTAAATCATTGTATACATATCTAGGATAAATCATTATAAGAGCTAAATATATCTACAAGTTTATATTTTTGGTTATACAAAGTTTGTGCAATTATTTTTCTAGCTAGCTTAAAGAAGAACGAAAGAGACATTGATACTCTATAGATCATTGTTTATCTACTGTGTATCTATTTATATATCTACTATATATATAAAATCAATCTTCCTTCTTAGTGATCTATTTTTAATCCAATTATCTACTAAACTGAGATATATGTGATCTAAATATAGACATATGCATATAATCTCTCTCCAATATCTATTATATATGCATGTTATATTGTACAAGATATCTACTATATATACATTATATCTATTGTATATATTGATAATTTGGCATGCTTTAAAATATGATTCTACTGATCTATTTATTATTATTTAATTATAAAGATGGTAGTCTTCAGGTGTTTTTAAAGTGGTCTCCAAAGGCCGATATATATATTTTATAGTCACTACGCATATATTATTTCTTTATTGTTTCTATATTTCCATAGATCGCTACATGTTGGATCAATACTAAAATGGTTTACTCATATTTATACATAAATTTTTATCTTAATTACAAACAGATCCATATATATAACAAGATCACCATGCTTATAAAGATCCAAACACATAATTTCACATGAATTTAATGACATCTCCTACCTATTACGGCACCCAAAAATGGAATAGCACATTCTAGGAAGAATACTTTGCTTGGTTTGATTTCTTCACCCTTTTTAGTTGTGCCCCTCTCTTCCTCCTTCTTTTCTTATCTACACCTCCCTTAAAAGCTCAACACTTACTTTTTTTAATGTTTTTTATCTTTTTTTTCCTACTTTCTTTTCCTAATTCACCTTAAGCCAAACTAAAAATCATTGCTTTATTTTATTTATAATACCATACTATTGTTTTATTTATTTTATTATTTTTTATTTATCTTATTTTCTAAGTATAATAAAATACCATTATTTATTACCGAATTAAAAATGTTAACAACATCAAGATTTTATTAGTATCCAAACTAATACATATAAAATCCATAATGCAATCACATGATTTGTTGCACCTACAAGTATTAAATTGAACTAGCACACATGCAATTTTTCAAATGTAGATAACATAAAAAATATACTAATGCTAACAATTCAATCAATACATATACATGTACTATATATCATGGTGTGTGCAGGGTTTTATCCATTCCTCTATCATCCCCTAACATCTCCATCTATGTCACCCTCTCTGATGATTCTCTCCCTCCATCATGCTCTGAGAGATGAATCTCTACTGCATCAAACTCATAACAAGTGGGTAGTTAGTCCATAACATCATGACATATATATATATATATATATATATATATATATATATATATATATATATATATATATATATATATATATATATATATATATATATATTATAAAATATAGTTGAAATGATAAATCAGCATGATCATAATGTAAAGGATATACCATATAGCTAAACTCATATCAATGAAATCATGAAATAAAAGTAACATATATATGTCTCATAACAACATATAACTTATAGCTTTATCAAATTACCAACTATAAATATCTATGGATAATCAAGTAAGCTTACTTAGCGAGAAATTAGTGTGTGACATCATTCCCCCCTAAAGCTAGGCATCATCTCAATGACACTTATTCAAACATAAGTTCTGAATTAAAAAAATTATTTAGCAAAAAAATAACATAGTAAGAAGTATCAAATCAAACAAATAAATGTGAAAATTGTTTGTAGAACTCATCATAGTCCTCCCAAGTAGCACTATCCTCAGAGTATCGATCCCACAAAACCTTACACTATGATATCTCTCTATTATGCAAATGAATTTTGTGAGTGTCAATTACTCTAATTGGTTCTACCATGACCACCCCAAGATCTAAAACCTGTAAATCATTCCAATCCAACACATGTGTAGGATTAGCTACATACTTTTTAAGATATGAAACATGTAATACATTATGTAATAGACCTAGGGTTGGTGGCAATGCAAGCCTATATGCTAAAATATTAATCACTTATAACACCTCGAAGGGTCCCACATATCTCAATGAAAGTTTCATTGACTTCCTGAATTTAATCGAGCTCTTATGCAGCTTAACCTACAAGAATACTTTATCACCTACTGAAAACTACCTATTTATTCTCTTCAAATCATCATAACTCTTTTTCTCATAATTAGCCTCAATGAATATCTATTTGATTGATCTAAATTGATCTTATATTTATAAAAGCATTTCATGTCTAAAGACTACCCTGTCTTCTAACCTATTCCAACTAATTAGTGTCATGTACCTTCTTTCATATAGTGCTTCAAATGGTGCCATCTTCAAACTTGATTGGTATGAGTTTTTGTAAGTAAAATCAACCAATGGAAGATAATCTTCTCACTTCTATCATTAATCCATGTAATATATATGAAAAAGATCCTTTAACACCTAATTAACTTGATCAATTTGACCATTAATCTCTAGGTGATATGTAGTGCTAAAGATTAGTTACGTAGACAAAGCTGAATTCAAAGCTATCCAAATCTAGAAGTCATCTTTGGATCATGATTTAAAATGATCTTCTCTATGAATCTATGTAACTAATACACTTCCTTTACAAACCTCTTTGCAAAAGTAGGTACATCATTTGTCAAATTGCCTAGTATAAAATGAGATACTTTGGTTAGGTTATCAATTACAACCAAGATCATATCATGCCTATTCTATGAAAATGGTAACCCTTGGACAAATTCCATATTGATAACCTATCACTTCCATTCTAGTATATCATATAGATATAATAATCTAACTAGATACACATGTTCAACTTTCACTCGTTGACATTCCAGACAATGTGACATAAAGTCCACTACATCTTTCTTAATTCCCTTTCAAAAATAAAATGGTCTAAGCTCTACCATAAACTTATTTACTCCTAATTGTCCTAAATATGGATAATTTTATAACTCTTTTATCACTATGCTTTGTATATTCTCTTGATTGAGAACATACATCCTTTCATTATAATGCAAAATTATATCATTCTCTAATCTTAATCCTTTATACCTAGGATTTTGAGCATTCTCAAACAATGTTTTTATGAACTAATCATAGAATTCATCTCCTGGTGAGAACTCAATCACTTGATCCTTTAAATTACTCCTAATAGTAGCCATGACTATTGTGTACCTTCTATGACTTAGGCTATTAGCTAATCTATTTTACTTACCTTTGATATAGTTGATATCAAAATCATAATCAAACAAGAACTCTAGCCACCATCTCTAATGAACATTCAGATTTGGTTGGGTGAAGATGTACTTGAGTCCCAAGTTGTCAATCTTGATCTCAAATGGTTTTTCTAACACGTAATGCCTTAAAACTTGTAAATCATGCACAATTACTAAAAAATTTAGGTCATGAGGGGCATAGTTCACCTCATAAAGCTTCATCTCCTTGATTCATAAGCTACTACTGCACCACCCTACATAAGGACTCCTCCTAGTCCATCCCTAGATGCATTTGTGATCACTGAAAATTGATCAATGTGGTCAAAAACTCTTTAACACTAGTGTTGAAGTAAGCCTCCTTTTCAATTCCTAAAAAGTTACTTCACACTTATTTGACTAGTTGAAACTTTGATTCTTCCATTGCAAAGAAGCAATCGGATTATCTATCTTAGAAAAATTTAGAATGAACTTTTTGTAATACCCTGATAATCCCATGAAACTTCTTACCTCATACACATTCTTTGGTGTTGACCATTCCATCATGGCTCTTATCTTTGCTAGATCTATAGAAATACCATATGTAGAAATAATATGTCCTAGATATTACACTCTTTCCTAGAAAAATATTCATATAAACAACTTGCCATACAACTTGTGCTTCCATAATCTTGCAAAACCAATTCCAGATGTTGAAGATGTTCCTCTTCATTATTAGAGTATATAAGAATGTCATCAAGTAAAACCAAGATAAAGTGATCTAGATAATCTTTGAACACACTATCCATGAGATTCATGATTGTTGCCAAAGCATTTGTCAACCCAAATGGTAACACTGTGAACTCATAGTGTCCATAATGAGTTCTAAATGTTGTTTTTAGAATATTTTCATCCCTTATTCTTAGCTAATGGTATCTTACTCTAAGATCAATCTTAGAAAATAACATTTTTCCCTATATTTGATAATTAAAAAAATCAGCTATACAAAGTAATGGATACCTATTTTTTGATAATTACCTTATTCAATACTTTATAATCAATGTAAAGTCAAAGAGTACCATCCTTCTTTTTGGCAAAGTCAACTAGTGCACTCGATGGTGACACACTTGACTTGATTAACCCCTTTGACAATAATTCCTAGAGTTGAGCCTTCAATTCAACCAATTCATTGGTTATCATCTTATAAGGTGCTTTAGAGTTTAGTTTTGATCCAGGTATGATATCAATAGAGAAATAAAACTCACATCTAGGAGGTAATCCTAGTAATTCTTCTAGAAACACATCATGAAAATTCCTAAGGAATGGATAATCTTCAAGAGATGGTTCCTTAGATTCCTTCATCTCAATTATCTTAATGATAAATGCTTGGCATCCTTTCCTCAAGCCTTATTGAGTTGCATTAAAAAAAAATTCCTTAGCTTCAAATTTTTTGTCTTGCCTTGAATTTGTATCTAATTTCCAAAATCGTCCAAACACTCAACCTTCTTTAGGTAACAGTCAACCTTGGCCTTATGTTTTTCAAGCCAGTTGAATCCTAGGATCACATCATATGACCCTAGTGGTGCTACATAAAGATCCACTACTATTGTGAATTTGGGCAACCTAATCTCTACTTTAACTAAACACTTGTCAACCATGACTTTTGAATCATTTCCATATTATATTGACCATGCATTTGCCATTACTCCAGCTAGATAAATTATTAAGCATTTTAAGCGCTATAAAAATTATGTATCCCCTATATCTATCAAAACGGAAACTAGATGTTTAAAAAAAATACCTGGCAGCTCTATGGCTAAAGATTAGAATTTGGCTTACCGATTATCAATTACCACATGAATACATTACTAAAAATTTCCCTACTGAGGAGTATGAACTTTGTTATTTGACTTATTTTAAGTACACTCACAAGCATAATGTTCATCTCTACAAATGAAACAACCTCCAAGTGGTCATTTCCTATCAGTCTATTGGTTTCCCTTGAAACTACCTCTAAAACCATTACCCAATTTCTTGTTGCCTAAACCATTATTGAATTTGGAATTCTAATTTTTGAACTACCTCATAGAGTCTCCACTCCCTTCTGACTCTATTTATTCTTTTTTAAAGTTGGTTTAAAACTACCAAAAAAAAATTTAAACTTGTCTCTAGCCTATGCAAGAGATTTCAGCTTTTAATCTTGCTTGACTTCCTTCTCGAAGACCTGGTCCATGGTAGATGGCCCATGGACATCCACCTCTCCACTAATCTAGGGTTTCAATCCTATGATAAACTTACTGATTTTAAACCTCTAATCTACCTAGTACTGAGATACATACTTCAAAATTTTGGTGAGTTGTTCCCATTATTTATTCATCCATAAGTCTTCTTGCTTCATATTTTAGAAATATATATGCTTCTATTCAAAGTATAATTGTAGAAGCCATTGTGATCAGAACAATATCACAAACTAATCCCATGTAATGGTGATCGAGTTAAGATTCATTTCCAAATTCTTGTTGGCCCACCATGTAGTTGCTTTACCAACCAATTAGTATGCTCCACAAACTGATTTAATGACCTCAGAGTAGTTTCAAATATTAAAATACTTCTCCATCTTAGTCAAACATGCTTTAGCTCCATCAACCATAATAATTCTATTGAACTTAGGTGGATTCATCTTTTTCATATCTCTATCCATCTTTGTAGTAATCTAAGCTCTCACATCTTGAGGGTTTTCTTGCTCGTTGGGATGCTCTTCAGATTCATCCTAATGTTCTTCCTCATCATGACCATAAACTTCCTACTCTAGGGCCAAAATTTGGTCCATGGTCTCATTCATGGCCACAATAATTTGATCTAATTTTGTTGCTTGCTCAGTGACAAATCAATTTGGATCAAATGTAGGGTTATTATCATTGACATTTGATAGACCCTCTATAGATACTCTAGATTTCACCATCTCCTTTATGGTAAATAGAAAGATATAAAAATATTAGTGGAATCATTCAGTCTTAGAGTTTGAGTCATAACTCTGATACCGCATCTAACATCCCCACTAAGATATACTTATAAATACATGATTTTAAAAAAAAATTAAACAATAGATTCTTTCATTAGATTATACCATGAGAATCTAATTAGTGATCCAGATAAAATATTCTAAGTTTTGCAACTGTAAAATAAACATTTGACATCTATCCATCACTGATCACTATCATCATATGAAACACATCATAATTAAATATAAAAAGTAATTATAGATATTCAGCCATGGCTAGTATAACCATACAGTCAATGTTGTCAATGTAAAATAATTAAATAATTACATCTCATCAAGGATAATATTTCAATAATAATAAATACAATATAAGATATAAGATATAAGATACATGACTCCACAAAGCATGAGGTCATCTCCAAAGAAGTACTATTGTGGGGAGGGAGAGCATCATCTAAGCACTTTTCCACACCTACCACATACCATTGATCCCCCACACAATCCCCCATCAAGAAATGGCCCTCCATGAATGAGTAGATAGTGATAGTATGAAAATGAAGAGAGACAAGCTAGTACCTATGTGTTATATGATTTCTAAAGAACATGCAGTGTACCATAAAGAACCTTGTTTTAACATGATATCACACAAACATGTAAATCATACATATGAAATGATATGTCTAACTAACATTACTTTGGATAAAGTTTTCATAGCTATTGATCTCTAAGATCAATCAAATTCATACACACCACTTGATTAGATTACCTTCATCTAGTATTGGTGATGCTAACAAGCTAGTGAAGTCCATCTCACTACTTAGTACCAACAAAATAAGATTTAGTTAACATAAATATAACCATCAGATTCATGTAGATTACTTCCTACTAGTAAGCATAAAACATGCTAAACACATGAATAATTAAAATGCATACATTTAATCCATCAGATGTATGAATGGATCTCCATAATATTATTTATCATATGAATAATAAGAATAATAATTACAATTTATACCAACTAGGTATAATATATATTTAGACTGCATATACAAATGTAGTAAATATTCTATAGTAAGCACTAATATCACAGCTCACCATTTTGCGTACACACTACTCAATTTTACACAGCCAGTCATAATAAAGAAAACCATATTCTCATAGAAACATAATCTTTCATTTAAACATCTTGTTATATTAGAAGGTTGGTATGCATATATGGATAGTGTCCTATCCTTCAAAAATCTATGACTTAGTTTTGAACAATCAATAGAATTATAATTATAGACATGCATCCCATTGTACAAATATAAACTATATATGTATAGGAGTACCTATATTCTTATATATACATATTTTATGTATTTATTCACCTTACATAACATATACTACATAATGCATATGTTTTTAATATACAATTATTATTCTAACATACTAACAGTATTCTTCAATTATCCACAAGAAAACTAATGTGCTTTTAATAATTATTTAACTTTTCTCGAAAAAGGCACCAAGTCCATATAGGGTTTTCTACATTTCCAAAAACCTTGTTTTTGACTCACTTAATCTTACATAAAGGATTTAATTCACTGTTAGGAAAGACAAATATACATAATATACATACATATATAGATATAGATATTCCTCAATTTGAATGTCCATAACTCATAGTTCATATTTTATTACTTTTTGTTTTAACAATACATACTCTATTCATATAGAATTACTCATAGTTTATAAACAATTATGCATAGTTCGCTTATATATAAGAACATAGTGTTTATGGCATTTGACATTAACTCATTTTTCCATGTGTTTTCATAATTTCATGTAATATTTACACAAACACATCCACATATTTATATATACATATATATAAATACCTTATTTGTATTTTAGGAGTACAATATTGGATATGTTACAACAAATACCATAATATCTAGATCAAGAGAAAGAAGAGTAATCACATATAGTTTCCTTATTAAGAAACTATTTATTGCCTATCAAGTTAAATAGGTTAATTCCTATAAATCATTAATGGCTAAAATTTGGTTCTAAAAGTATGTATAATAAATCACACCATAGTAAGAGAACAACATAGGAATTAATTCCCATCTCTATTGTGAACAACAGTGAATTCCTTTTCTTCCTAAAATGGGAAAGAATACTTTATGTACGAGATCTACCTAGATAGAATTTGACCTACCTAGATACCATGACAGCATATGTTATTTACACCATATAAGTAAATAATTACATTTATAGGAATATGTAATGTGGTTGGCTCAGCATAGGAAGATAAGTATGTATATATACAATCCTTGAATTTTATTTAATTCACTGCATAATATACATAGATCACCATATGTATATAAATCAACATATATAAATTAATATATGTAAATCAATCAACATATAATCACTCTATACCAGATTCATATCATTTTATATAATACATTATATACATATCTAAATCATTGTATGTATGTGTGTGTGTGTGTGTGTGTGTGTGTGTGTGTGTGTGTGTGTGTGTGTGTGTATACATATATATACATATATATATACATACATACATATATATATACCTAGGATAAATTGTTGTAAGAGTTAAATATATCTGCAAGTCTATATTTATAGTTATACAAAGTTTATACAATTATCTTTCCAGTTATCCTAAATAAGAATGAAAGAGACATTGATACTCTATAGATTATTGTTTATAAATTCATAGTTTCCTCATAATACAACAACTTTCCAATTTATTAATTCATTAAATCTTCCTCTTTCCCAAGGCAATTGAATAGAATTGGTAGTGTGAGTAACATTTATGATAAGCTCTTACATTTCCTTCCACACTCAATCCTTTATTACACACTCCACCTCTCCCTTTTACACATTTCATCTCCCTCATTTATGAGGATGGAAGATTGATCCTCATCCATTGATCTTTCATTTGATACAACGGTTTACAATCATCATCTAAGTCTATAAATTGGAGTGTTTCCTCCACATTCCAACATGACCAACTAGTGCAATGAATCTCTACCAAATCCTAAGGCCATCATCCATTAAACATCTAGAATTATCAAATCAATTGTCCATTTAACAAGGTGTAATGGTTCTCATTCTCCTACGTGCATCCACCATTGAATCTTGCACCTACATATGATCCAATCCAAACTTGAAATCTAACTAGAAGGAGACATCCATAAGGAAGGTATAATAATTTGATTTTGTCTTATATTTGTTTATTTATCACTTTTTAAACCTTTCCCAATCCAAGGACTCAAAATTGGAGTTTAGGTTATGTGTATATCATTTTGATTGCATTCTAATGTTACTAACCCCCTTATAATCGCATGGTTCACATAAGTGATGTTGATTGTGACCATGTAAATTTTTGTTATTATAATGACTTGAGTGAAATCCTCCTGGTAATAAATAAATGACAATAAATGGTTTTGAATTTTAAGTCTTGGGAGAACAAAATAGGTATTAATTGTATTTCCACCACTTGCTTATATAATATGGCATCAAAATTATTTAGCTTTCTTATTAATTGGCTAATGAAGACATACAATTGTGTTATTTATTTTTTAGCAAGGAAATTGTGAATAACCCCCATGAGATTGTGTACTTAGAAGTTATTACAACACATAATATCCACCATGGGTGGTATACATGACGTGGTCATTTTTGGTTATAGTGGAATTACTTATGCATAACATGGTCATTATTGACTATATATAACTTTTTTAGCATAACACAGTCATTTTGGTTGGATGGGACAAATTGGGGGTAAGTCAAAAAGTTTAATTATTCTTATTTCTATCGTCAAGTAAGGAATGATAAGATTCCCATGAAAATTTAGTAGAATAAGTTCACATTCAAATACTTGGCTTTCGTTGGTTGTCACTTGAAGTGGAAATCCTAGCTAAAAATTTACATGACTTAGTCAACCAAGAGTAAGACTTGTAGATAATTATTGCATAGATTACATCAAGAAGAGGGAAGTAGTGCTAGAGTTTTGTTGAGATCAAAATGGAGAAGAAACCATTAAGAGGGGAAATAGAGGTAGGAATTGTACATGAAGATAGGGTATTGTAGTATATTAGCTTTAATAAGAGATAAATTTGGAGGAAACTGGGCTATTTTTAAACCATAAATATCTTCATTCAAAAATATACTAGGCGAGTAATGAAACCTCAAGTCTTTGATAATGAATGGCTTTCTTGATATTTGTTGAGGAATAAGCTAATATATTTTATTAGAAATGTGTAAATAGATTAAAAGGGGTTAGTACCCTAGATGCAGTATAAATTATGGGTAAATTATTTCATATGTAAAAACACAAATGATAGAAACCCTCTTTTAGGGCTCGATATGGAGATTTATGACATGCCATTTCATTTATTTTATGTAAACATAAAATATAGACCTATACATCTGCATTATTTGTTAAAATGTAGGTATTTGGTCCCTATCAGAGCACATATTTCTTGACCTAATGTTGGGTGTTGTCAATATTCACTATCATGTAGATTTTATATGTTCTTTTGGGAATATACAGGTTACCTATGAAGATTTATGCATTCAAATGAAACCCATATTTTTGCATAAACCTGTATATTTATAATAAAAAAATTATTTTTGGATTTAATTTATTTAATAGAAGTAAAATTAGTTTTCCCTCTTGTCCTTAATTCATATGAATTCTAGGGAAGTGTTTCACACATTTATAAACCTGGGGGTGAGAACTCAATCTCACCCAAAAGCCTATAAAGGTGACTAACATACACATATGCCCTACCCTTTCATAAAAAATAGAACATGTTTTTTAAATAAAGGTAAAGGTTCACAAGGTTATTATAACTTAGTTTATGGTTGTATTATGGATTACAAAGGTTGTTAGTTAAGAAATAGTCAATAAATCCATGAAAATGCATAAAGAACTAAAAAACAAAGCCACCCTATTCATGCATGGTTTACTAATGATAATGAAGAATAAAATGAAAGAAATCAAGACTAGTTACCTTCCCAAATTGATTCCACCACCCAATAATGGTTCCAAGTGTGTTCTCCCTTTGATCCAGAGCTCTAGTCTTTATCAACAATGGTTTCTTTACTCATTCATTACCTCAATAACTCTATACATAAACTAGAGTCAATAGAAGAAATCTCCAAATTGGTATATCAAATAAAGCTTATCCAAATGATAATAACACAATAATCAAAACACAAATGACTTTTAGAGAGATTTTAGAATTATAAGTCTACACAATTTAAGCTTAAGAAATGAGGTTTTATGCCCTTCTATTTATAGATTTTGGAAATGGTCTAAGATCAACCATGACTATCCATCTCAAGATTGAGATGTGTGGCTATGGATTAATCTAATATTTGGAATTAAATCCATAAATAGCCTCATAATGATTTGGGAAAAAGGGTCATTAATTAGGCATGGGTGCCCATAATTTAGATATTTTATGCATTTATGGCTTATGGATGCCACTCCAAAGATGATGTCACTAGGTGATACAGATATTGGGAATCAATTTCCAATATTGAAATAATCAATAACCTCCATGAAAAATCCACTTAAGCTCTTGATTTTAATTAATTACCTTTAAACAAGATTAATTAATATTTGTGTAATTCTTTAGAAATTGGCCCTCAATTAATCAAAATGGTCAAAAAGTCATATTACTATATTATAATTGACTCAAGAAGAATTGAAAGGTGTTGTTAGATGCATTGGAACCGTATTCCCATTTAGGATGTTTTCAATAAAAAATAACAAAGTTACATGACGTATACTAACAAATTAGAATAATAGAGTGGTCCAAAGCACAAAAATGTGAAACCATCATTTTGACTCAAAATGAATTGATCAAATTTAGGAACCAGATAAAATACATTTCCCTATTTAGGGATACTTTGGCCTATATCAAGACTTTTAAATGGCAAGTTCAAACCATTTAACACATTTTTAGTGATTTTGACCTAATTTGGGCATTTGAGTACAATTCAAGTAAGATTGACAATTTCAACACAAATAGTGTTAGGAAATGAATGTCTACATTTTGCCCCTATTTAAGAAGGCATAGTGAGACATTTAGGCAAAGCAACATATTTTTGAATAAAATAGTTTTTAAGAAAAAATTGGAAATGACCAATGATTCCCCCTTAAGAGGACATACTAAGATGAAATAGAAGGATGGACTCTCAAAAATAGAGAGACAAGTAGGAGATTAACCCATGGAATAGATCGCATTAAAATGAGTTAATTATTGCACATGTGGTGACCATCAATGATCAAAATATAATTAAAGGTATAATGGGCCCCAAATGGGCCCCAAATATGGGGGGAACGAGAAGGATTCAATCCAAACATATAAGGGACACACTTTAAACACACCCAATTTGAGAGTTTAAGCTGCACGCTTATGACATTGATCAATCTCAAGACAATTTGCATGCTAAAACATCACCATCATGGGAAAAAGTGTGGATATCTTGGAATTAGAAGAAAAGGGAGAACATGGTCTCCATAAAGATGATAATAAGAAGTACCCTAATAGGGCAGATATGATCATGATAAAATAGTTGTGCCCTAACAGGGCTAATTTTGATCATTGATAAAGAACAAATAATGGTCTTGCCCCCATAAGTCATATTTATATTTGTAACTTGGTTTAAATGTGGTGCTCTAGCATGGGCTAATTGGCAACTAATTAGGTCAAGACTATAACCCAAAAGATAGGTTAAAGCGAGCAGGTGCAAACAGAGATGCAATGGTGTAATGGTTGTGAAAGCCATAAAAAATAAGGCATACAAGAATGCATAAAGATATGAAAGAAATGAAAAGAGGAATGAAGTTGGTTGATTTGAATCCATATGTGTAAGACAAGTGGACACTGCCTACATAATTCCATGGATGCATGTTCCAACACTAACTTCAGGCTAATGTAGTTTACCTAGAATTGGGAAAGAATAGAATAACGGATGATGAAAATTGACCAAGTATTAATTAGACTCATGATGTATGTCAAGATATGCATGTCTAAGCATTGATTCAGGTGCTAAACCTATTGATCCTAATTTATACATAGTGATCTTAATAGTTGTTTATTGGAGTTGTGTTGACGTTACGACTTGAGTCTAGAGTATAGAGTACTTGTTATTGCAAAATAAATTAGGCATCATAAGTATGAATAAATGATAATGACCTAGCATTTCAAATGCATAGATATGGTTTAAATTTGAATACCTATAACTAAGGATAATGATAAAATAATGACCAAAACTAGAGTTATAGCTATTTACATTTAAACAACTAAAAAAAGCAAAGACAAAGAAAAAGATAAACATAAATAAACCTAACTTAAAATCAAGATATGAACAATCAATATTTAATTAGGAACATGAATGTTTAAAAACAAAACAAGAATGACTTAATAACATGAGATCAAGATATAAATAATCAAGATCCATGTGGATCGTCAAGATGTTCTTGAACACAAAAGAGAAAAGCCAAATCAAATAGGGAGACACAATACTAAGGTGAGATAGGAAGAAATAAAAAGAGAAAAGGATAAGAAATAAATGGAGAGGTGTGAAATCACAAAAAAAAACCAATAAAACACAACAAAACACCAATAAAACTCAAATAAACACACACAAACAAAAACCAAGTTAGTGTAGTTTAAAAATAAGTGTTCATGCCTATGTGGTAAAGGCGTTACTTTCCACCATAACATAACAAAGAATGAGGACACAAAATTTATTCACTAATTAAAGAGGAATAATGGTAGAAGAAATGGGGGAAGAGAATGAAAGGAAGGGGTTCACCAAGATGACTCTAGATGTACAAGACAAGTGGATGTTGCCTACATAGTTTCATGGATACATGTTCCAACATAAACTTCAAGCCAAATTTAGTTCTCCCAATAAGTGGGATAGAAGAAAAAGGTGATGACCATAACATATGATTAATGTTATAGAATAAAAGTGAAGAATTGACAAATAAGATTGGTCTTGTAAAATGTAAATTTGGTGAGACAAGATGATAAGCCAATAAAACTGAATTTGATTGCAAAATGGCAAGAGCATGGCATGGTAGGATGAGGGAGAATGATCTTTCAAAATGGAAAGCACATGGGACAAGATGACTTGCATATTAGAAAGTCAGTAGGCTAATATGCTTGCAAAATGGCAAGAGTATGAGGACAAGAATGATTTTCACAGCAAAAATTTAATAGGATAAAATGCTTGAAAAATGTCAAGAGCGTGAGAACAAGAATGATTTATACAGTGGAAAGTTAGTAGGATAAAATGCTTATAAAATGTCAAAAGCATGAGGACAAGAATGTATAAAATTTAAGGACAATGTTTTTGTTTTTTTATGGATCATTTTCTAATTTTTTTGGTGTTCTTGGAATAAAATATGTACACAGGGGACCAACTAGTCAAGGAGATGCTCGTCCAAGAGTAGAAGTTCCAATAAATAGCTAAGTTAATTGTAATGGCCTATGGGATTATAAACAATGGACTAGGGAACTAGCTAAGAGTTTTAATAATAGATAAATATAGTTACAATGACACATGCTCATAAATTAGTGAGAGCAATGATCCTAAAAAGACAATAATGTTCACCAAAGAGAAACAAATGTAATATAAAATAGTGTGTAGTGTAAAATCAATCTGAAGAACCATGAGGTAGGTAAAGATCTTGAGCTGTAAAGGTGTTCTTGTTCACTTGTCTATAGAAGAAGTTGAGAAATACTACTTTGGTTGAACTACTTTGTAAAACTAGCATTAAAGGTGTTTATAATGTTGATGATACATAATTAGGATCATAATTGGTCAAGGGACAAAGGTGTTCAAGTTACAATAAGCCCTAGTTTTAACAAAGAATAGGGTTCTCAAAGAGAATGACATAGGTTATGATAAAATGCATTCAAATTACCAATGGTCCAAATTTTTCACTATCTAGTGTCACGAAAAGAAGAGGGCTCATGCAAGAGTGGTCTAGGGTAAGATAAAATGGTAGGGTAAAATTACATTAGCATAAGTTACCCTAAGTAAGGAGTTTAGTAGACAATGGATAAAAAATTTTCACACATAGAACCTCTTAAGGTGCACAATGTTCATGGGATTTATAAGTTCCTCACCATTTCATTCAGCTAGTTGATATACCCCTAATTTATAGTTTGTCATGATGACAAATGGTCCCAACCACTTAGGTTGAAACTTACCTTTTTTCTTACATTCCTAGTTTGTGTTCTTTTGGTTCTTTTTTAGGACCAAATCACCAATCTCAAAATCTTGAGGGAGAATGTGCTTGTTATAGCTTCTCCAAAAAAAATTCTAATAGGCTTGCAAGTTTTTTAGGGTAGCTAAACACTTGCCATCAATATGTTCTAGTTCTTGCAGCCTTAAGACTCTATAGTCATCATCTTCAATATGCTCCAATGATACTCATAATGATGTTAGTTCAATCTCTATCAGGATAATAACTTATATTCCATAGATAAGGGAGTATGGAGTGGCTCGTGTTCGGGTTTGATGACTAGTTCTGTAGGCCCAGAGGGTAATAAAGATTTGCAAGTACCAATTACGCCCAATGTTATTGACAATCTTCTTTAAAATGGCTACAATGGTTTTGTTTGATACCTCAGCTTGTTAGTTGCCTTAAGGGTAATACAGAGTTGATTCCTTATGTTTGATCTTGAATTTTGCACACATATATTTTACATCTTGGTTTACAAAGGATCTACCATTATCAGTTATAATACACGTGGGGATGTCATATCAATAGATGATATGGTAATAGATAAATTTGGTGATCTACTTCTCGATAATGTAAATGAGAGAAATGGCTTTAATCCACTTAGTAAAATACTTGGTAGTAATCAAGATATTCTTATGGCCATCTGAAGATGTTGGGTTTATTTTTCTAATGAGATCGAGGCCCCAAGTTGAGAATGACCATGGTGTTATGATCGACTGTAGTGGTAAAGAAGGTTCATGTATCAAATTTCCATGTTGCTAATAAGGAATGCACTTTATTACATAATTACAAGCATTGATCTCCATTTTTGACCAATAATAGCCTATTCTACGAAGTTTATTTGCTAAGACTACATTATTGGTGTGGGCCCCACACATCCCTTCATGAACTTCCCTTAGAATTAGCTTGGATTATCCTAAAGATAAACAATGAAAAATCATTCCATCATAGCCTTTGTGATAAATTATGTTTCCAAGGAGAGTATAACATGATAAAAGATGATGGAATAGTTTCTATTGGTTATTGGATAAGTTGGCTAGGAAAACATGATCATGGAAGTAGTTATAAAAATCTTAGAACCATGGTAATTTAGGTGGGGGATTGGGACTAGCAATGATGCATACCCTTTCTGAATGTAATATAATATGTGCAAGCTGAAGAATATTTTCAATCAAAAATTGATAATTTTTAGCACCACCATCAATATGTATCATGGATCCAATCATTACCACTACATTGGCAAATTTTCTGTTCACTCTTGAAACTTATTCAAACTATAGAAATTTAAAATGACCTTTAAGGTTATCAACAATTTGCTTGTAAAGAATAAGCTTATCATCTCTAGTTTGATACTAATTAGTGGTCTGATTGATGATCAACTTGGAATCACTATAATTTTTTAAGCTCTAAATATCCCATTGTATCGCAAGGTGAATCCCTACAATTAATGCCTCATACTCAGCCATTTTTTTCATATAATGAAATTATATATGAAATACTTTGGAAATTAGATCTTCCTAAGGTGTAATCAACAATATATTGGCTCTAGATCCATGAGATGTAAAGGAGCCATCAAAATATAGCTTCCATTATTCAAGTTCTTACGATGCTTGTTCTATTACCATAATAGAATCATCTAGAAAGTTGAATTTAAATGGTCAAGTATCTATGATAGGGGCATCTGTAAGTTGATCAAAAATAACCTACCCCTTAATTATTTTCTAATTCTAATACTCAATATCAATTATACTTAGTATCATAACCCATTTATCCATGCATCCTTGAAGAGCTACTTTGGACAATAAGAATTTGAGACGGTCCACCTTGGTAATGATAATAGTTTTGTTATCTAGTATATAATGTTGCAATTTTTGGGTAGTAAACACCATAGCTAAACACACCTTATTAATGGCATATAATTATGTTCATAAACCACTAGAGTGTGGCTTAAATAATATACTACATTTTCTTTATCGTGATCATCATGTTGGGCCAAAAGTGCCCCCAATGCATGCTCTTACTAATATACAAATAAGTAATGGTCATCTAGGTGCTGGCAGTCTTAAGACTGAAGAATTGGCCAAGTATGTTTTGAGTTTCACAAATGCTATCTGATAATATTCATCCTATTGAAATTCAATCCCTTTCTTTAAGAGATGGGTAAATGGGTGGCACTTATCTACCAATTGGGAAATGAACCTGCATATAGATTAGATCTTTTCTTGTAGGCTTTGCAATTGTTTAAGATTGTTTGGTGGAGGCATTTCCACAATGGCCTTGACCTTGGTAAGGTCAAATTTGATCCCTCTTTTTGATACAATAAAGCCTAGTAGTTTCCTTAAAGTGATTCTAAAGACACATTTCTTAGGATTCAAGCAAACTTTATATTCATGAAGCCTCTCAAATATTCTTTGTAGAACATCAGTATGTCTAGCTCTTATTCTTGTTTTTTCTAGTATATCATCAACATAGTCCTCAAAAATGTCATGCATCATGTCATGAAAGATGATATTCATGACATGTTGATATGTGGCTCCAATATTCTTCAATCCAAATGGCATGACTTGGTAATATAATGTTCCCCATAGAGTGGTGAACATAGTTTTATGTTGATCTTCTTGGGCTATCTTGATCTGATTGTATCCAAAAAATCCATCCATTAAGGATGACATCTTATACCCAACAATCAAGTCAATAATCATACTAATGTTAGGCAAAGGAAAATCATCTTTCGGGCACTCTTTGTTGATATCTCTAAAATTAGTAAAAATATATATACCTAGGGTCTTTTTATTCACTAGGACTATGTTTGAGATCCATTTAGAGTAATCTAGTGGTCTAATAAAAATTTCTCCTTTCAACTTTTCTAGTTTTGCTTTAACTAATAAGGCGATGCTTGGATGCATCTTCCTTATTTTTTGCTTAATTAGTTTAGCATCAGTATGGATAACAAGGCGATGCACAACCAAATTTGGGTCCAAGCCTATCATGTCAAAGTATGCCCATGCAAAAATGTCAATATAATCCCTTAGGAGGGATATAATTTGTTCACATTCTACTTCAATAAAGAAGCTCCAAGATGAATAATTTTGGAATCCTCATAGGTTCCCAAGTTCACTTCTATTATTTTCTCCATGAGGAGTGTGGATTCATCTTCTAAAATTATAGTTAAGGTATGATCGTGATCATCTTCTTCTGCTACATCTTCTTGTTGTTCCTTCTAAACCTCTAGATAGAATGATGAATCATAATTTTCCATCTCAAGTAAAGGCCAAGTAGCAAAAACCTTTAGAAACTCAAGAGCTAGATGCTCAAACATTTGTCATTATTCTGAAGAGATGCTTGTGCTAGCTATAGAACTTGGGCTAGATGGACCTTCTGCATCCTGAGAGGATGATAAAACTTTCCTACCTAAGAGCACCTAAAATAGGTTTTCACTCAAAGGCTTGTCCTTTTCTTTACTTTTTCTCTAATCAACGTGTGCCTCAAAGATGTTTTCACTCAAATATCTCGACGTTTGATCTTATTATGACCAAAAAAGTTTTATTTCTCTACAAAGTAGGCATAAGGATCTAATAAAAAATTGAATCCTTGCTTGTGATCACCAATGAGCAATCCATCTCGTAGGCCCATGTATTTTTTAATTAATCATTCATTGTGAAACTCATAAAGTTGTATAAATAAATTTTTTTAGTCCCAATCAATGAGTTTGGGATGGAAAAGGCATAGGTAATAATGAAGGTTTACATTAGGATGAGAAAATCCAATAGTTAAGGTTAGAATGGCATTAAAATCAAATAGGTCCATATCAACAAGCTCATTAAAAATGCTATAATGGGATGTTTTATCACTACCAAGAATCTTATCGTTAGTCAATTCAAAATAATCACTATCGAAAGTTATGAGGTCACCCTCATGTGGTATAAATCCAAGGCCATGATTCAAATTAGGTACTCTAATTGATAAGGGTTCCATGATTACACTCATGGCCCAAGGCCTTTTCTTATATAATCAATATGATCCATAGTTTGATTAGGGATTTTATACTTTGGATTCTGAAATAAATCAATAAGACATTCAAAATATAACCAATCTCCCTCAATAAAAGCCTCATTATCTTTATTTGACATAATAGCAGGTACAAAAATCATAAGTGGCTTTCACTATTGCTTTTTCAATTTCCAAATCATTGTGGTTCCATTAGGATTCTTTGAAAGTTTAGGCTTACCAAATGTTTTTAGAGTTTTAGGTAATTTTGCAACACAGAAGGCATCCTTAAGACTGCACATGAAAATGCCCACATCTTTAATAACATCCTACTTCACAAGAGCTATAAGAAATGGATCAACCTAAGTAGAGTCAAGATCACTAGGGTTGATATAGTTGGATGGAGGTGGATGTGAATCTATAACCTTGTTCTTATTCTTAATGAATTCAAAACTTGGACAATAGTTATAATTACAGAATTGGGCCTCAAGATGTTTGCAATACTCATAAGGCTATTGATCAACGAGAATAGTAACCTCGATCCCATCATGGGGAAACTTAAGGCACTGATGCAGGGTGGAGGGAATGACATGCAATTCATATATCTAAGGATGACCAAGATGTATGTATAAGGCAATTCAATGTCTATAATATGAAGTAATGTATGATGTGAAATAGACCCAACAATGATTGGCAACTAAATAGTACCAGTAGACTCCCTTTCGGCATTGTCATCAGCCTTGATGGTAATCATCTCTTGTTGAATGTCTTTTGTAGTGTAGCCCAAACTTCATACTAACTTAAGAGATATGATATTCAACCCCAAACCATTGTCTATAATAACTCACTTGATCTTATGGTTTTCAATGATTACTTCAATGTATAATGGGTTATTCTGATTCGGTCTAAGTATAGACATGTCTTTTTGATCAAATTTTACTTGATAAAATAAAGACAAATATCCCACAAGGTTCTGAAACTATTCAGGATTTATATAATTAGGAATAGTGGATTTTTGTAAAAGATTGTTCAGGATAGTTCTATGGACTTCAAATGTTTACAAGATATCCATAATGAAAATTTGTGTAGGGGTTTTTCTCAAGTGGTCTAATAGACTATAAGGCTTTTCAACATTAGGGCAAGATAGCTTGGCTTTAGTTGGGATAGTAGTCGATCTTAGATCTATTGGCGTAATGTTCACATTGGGTTCTATGGAAGAAGTAGGCAAAGGGACCTAGAGAGTAACTCATGAGCATCTAGTTATGATTGCACAACCTAGAGGTGGCAAGGAGCCAATATAATCAGAAGATGAAGGCAAAGGGCCTTAGAGGGTGACTCTTGGGCATCTAGTTACATTGCTATAATTTTGAGTCAGCAAGGAGCCATTATAACTAAAAGAAGGGCATTGTCCAAAAATATTAACCCATGCAAAAAGAGTCATAATAAAATTATGTGAACTTGATGTGGTATTACTAGAGAGAGAGGGTGTTGACCCTATAATGATGGGTCTCTTACTATGAGGAACACGAGATGGTTCACATGGTTTGATAGTAATAGTGGCAATACGGGTTGCAAAATTACATCCCATAGTGTTGTTATAGTCGTAAGGCATGTTTTTGTAACCCATATTACTCGTATGGGTATTATGATCATGATTATGCTTATGTTGATTATGATTTAACCTTGATTCTGATTCTGATTTTGCCTTTATCCTTGGTTTTGTCCTTGGTTTTGATTGTTCCTTGGTGGTGGTTGATTATATTGAGGAAAGGGGTCTTTATAAATTCCCATATCCTGATTTATGTCTTGATTAGGGTCCAATTTAATCTCAATTTTTCCACTCTCAATGAGGTCTTCAATAATGTGTCACAATTAGATGCAACGATAAGCACTATGACCAAAAACATGATGAAAGTTTCACCATTCATTATTTTTGTACCAATCTGGTTTTAGTTGATCTTGAAGAAATGGCTTTGGTACCATCCATACAATTAGGTTAGCTAATATGAGATTTTGAAATACTATTTTGATTGGTTCTCCCAATTTGTTAAAGACCTTGAAACTACCATGGTTTGCTCTCCATGGAGGATGTCTCTATAAATTAGGTGGTGTATTAGGGGGATCTAATTGTATATTTGGGACTGGTGGAGCCTATAACATTTATATGTGCCTTGTTTTAATCACCCCATTTATAACCATGTTTTTTGTTCTTATTAAATCCTTTAGGCTTATCTTGCACAACTATCTGACTAAAAGACAGGGTTTGATTGTGTTGGGAGATAAACCAGAAGCACACAATTGATTACCAAACCAAGCAACTTAATATGCGGAAATTAACCAGATTCACCAAGTAACTAGAATTCAGAATAACACAAGATATGAGAGACAATACACAACTTGTATTAACACTTTATACAGAAAAGAATACAATAAAGAAGATGCCACTTCTTCTCCACCACCTTACAGAGGTTTCCCACACCTCAAGTGAATAGTAATTCTTCTCCCCAAAGCTCTCCCTCTCAGGTCCCAACACCCAACTCAAAATACAGAGTTGGTGTTCACCTCCCGTGCTCCACGCACACCACAAGTGCTCCACGCACTCCACAAGTACTCCACGTACTCCACAAGTACTCAAGGTACTTCAAGTAGATCTCCCATGAACCTGCAATAACCTACACTTCAACAGACCATACTTATGGAAGGAACTCCCTTGCCTTCCTCTCTGCTCTATCCGAGTACACACCTGTACTCCAAGTAGATCCTGCCTGATACTGCTCCCTGTTGTGTTGCTGTCTATATGATCCTGCACACCTGCAAATCAAACACGGTTCTACTCACCTGTGAACCTTGACCTTACACACACATACACCTGCAGATCAACGATCTTACTTACCATGTAGATCACTCTACACCCTGAAGAACCCTTGTCCTTGCCTCACCAAGTCCTTATGATTCTCCAACCAGTACCAAGCTTGGCACTGATAGGGAACTAGGAGGAGCACCCTTACTCACTTCACACACAGAAGGAGCAAACTTTGCTCAACTCAAACTAGAACAACTTTTCCAATACAACCATGAGTCTATTATATAGATCTCATCCAAACAATGATTAGACATCTAATTACAATAATTAGATCCGCAGCTCTCAGTCTAAAAATAGCTCTCTTCATGTAAACACTTGGTTCGTTAGCTAACTGCCCGTAATTAGCTCGCAGTCGAACCACACAGGCGACCAACGTCGGTCCCTGTCCGCCTGGGGGTCGCCGACGCCGGCCGATCCATGACTGATGTCGGTTGCTTCCTTGTCTAATACTGCCGACATCGGTTGGCCAAACCAAACGCCAGTCTCTGTGACACTCAGCAACTCATCCTGCAACCTCCTCCATGTCTGCATCAGTGAAGCTTTTAGCTCCACAACCTAACAATCTCCCACTTGGAGATAAATAGCTGCACTGTACCTATACCTGTACCTGTACTCTGTCTAATCTGTTTCCTGGTTTGTATCCCTCTTCAAGATCAATCCTAAAGACAACCCACCACACAACCTGTGATGTACCTCCTGTCATCCGAGTACCCTGCCACATCTGAACCTACAAACACATGTAGTGAAGTCCTGACCCTGCATAGCATGAATCCCTGCTGCCGGTCCCTCTCAAGTACCTGAGAACCCACTTCCCCGAATTGGCTCCTAACTCTCTGACAGCTCCCACTGCATGGGAATACTCAGGTCTATACCAGACCTCATGTGATTTTGGACACTGTACCTATCCAGCCCTTAGTGTGCTCCGGCTCTGCATCTTGAACCTCGCCAACACCTGATTCACATCAGCTCCCACTCGAGACAAAATCAACCAGTGATCTCCATGTCTCCCATGTCAAAGAATTCCGCTGCTCCAAACTCCTCATGACATGCCACTGAACTAATCTTACCCTTAGCTCAGCAAAGCCCTGTATGCACACCCCTGCTAGCTAGCATACTATCCACATACAGCAACAGAATGATGTCGCGACTCATCATCCACCTGGTAAGACAAAACCACAGTAGTTACCCTGACACTGACTGAAGCCATGCTTCATCCTCCACCTGTCAAAACCTGTACCACTGTCCTGCAGCTCCACAAGACCATATACCTGGTCTTCCGTCTCACGTATCCGTTCTCTCTATTCTTCTACTAAGGTATCCATTCATCTCTGTGCTTTCATACCTGCTGGCATCCCTACCAAAACACACCTATCTGGTTCTCCTCTAAGGAATCACATCCTCATCCATGCCAAGCTCACACCTGTTTCCTGGATCCTTTCTTCTCTACAATCAGCAACATGTATAAAGAAGAGGAACAACGAATTTGAGGGCCTACTTACGTCTTCAGTCCTCCGTATGGGTGTTTGAGACTCCTTGACAGCTTGTTGTCCACCCAAAATCTGTTACAGTGACCGACCTCGGTCACCCCACAGTCTGCATCTGATCGACGTCAGTTCCCATGCGCCTGTACCTGACTACCAACCTACAACCGCTGGTGTCCCTGCTGCCGACGTCGGTCCTCCTAACCGACATCGGTCTTACCTACTACCGACGTCAGTTCTCATGACCGACATCGGTCTTACCCTGCCCGACATCGCCGGCTTCGGTCTGCACATGACCGACATTGGCACCTGTCTGTTCGATGCCGGTTCCTCCTGACCGACATCGGTACCTGTGTTCACCTGTGAGTGATGACTTTTTACCCGCGAGCTCCTTTGAATCAAAACCCATGTCTAAACTACCCTGCTCAGAAGTATCCAGCACCATCCACTGGGTTCTGTCTGCCATCTCCTCCATAAACACCAAGGCTTTCCAGTTCTTAAGCCTGTCAAATATATCTATCTTCTGCTTAAGAACATGCATCTCCTTCCTGCTCATGTGACCAAGCCTACGAAGCCACGTCTCCGCAATAAAAGAAGAATCAGTAATATAAACAAGTAGATAAAGGGTACCTATTTTCTTACCACCAGCTAATTCAAGTGCATCCGCTGTGAGAGTTCTTGTGCATCTCTCATCACCCAATTTTTCTGAAGAAATTAGCCATATCTCCAAACCTGGGACCTGCATGACCTTCATCAACACCTGTGTGTTGGTCGCCTGCAATTTCAGCTTCACTTCCCCTTTGCCAATCCTTTGGCAAGGCTTACCAGCTCCTCTACCTGGGGCTGCATGGAAAGAGGCAACCGAATCTTTTATCCAAGATTCAACTTTATCCAAGAAACCTCCCAGAGCATCCTGTGCAACAGCACCTGCTACATCTGCTTCTTCAGTTTCTTCATGCTGATCTGCTACCAACCAACAATAATCTTTTACCTGCTCTTTCTTTCCATAGGACCGTGAGTGACCATCTGTGCTTTTCAACTCCTCCATTCTTAGCTTACTTTCATCTGCCATTGCTCTACTCCCACTCAATCAGAAACCCCTGAGAGTGCCCTGTAACCAAACACAAAACCTGCTTCCTACAACCTTAGCTCTGATACCACTTGTTGGTGGTATCAAGCTATGAGCTAACAACCTTGCTCTGATACCACGTGTTGGGAGATAAACCAGAAGCACACAATTGATTACCAAACCAAGCAACTTAATATGCGAAAATTAACCAGATTCACCAAGTAACTAGAATTCAGAATAACACAAGATATGAGAGACAATACACAACTTGTATTAACACTTTATACAGAAAAGAATACAATAAAGAAGATGCCACTTCTTCTCCACCACCTTACAGAGGTTTCCCACACCTCAAGTGAACAGTAATTCTTCTCCCCAAAGCTCTCCCTCTCAGGTCCCAACACCCAACTCAAAATACAGAGTTGGTGTTCACCTCCCGTGCTCCACGCACACCACAAGTGCTCCACGCACTCCACAAGTACTCCACGTACTCCACAAGTACTCAAGGTACTTCAAGTAGATCTCCCATGAACCTGAAATAACTTGCACTTCAACAGACCATACTTATGGAAGGAACTCCCTTGCCTTCCTCTCTGCTCTATCCGAGTACACACCTGTACTCCAAGTAGATCCTGCCTGATACTGCTCCCTATTGTGTTGCTGTCTATATGATCCTGCACACCTGCAAATCAAACACAGTTCTGCTCACCTGTGAACCTTGACCTTGCACACACATACACCTGCAGATCAACGATCTTACTTACCATGTAGATCACTCTACACCCTGAAGAACCCTTGTCCTTGCCTCACCAAGTCCTTATGATTCTCCAACCAGTACCAAGCTTGGCACTAATAGGGAACTAGGAGGAGCACCCTTACTCACTTCACACACAGAAGGAGCAAACTTTGCTCAACTCAAACTAGAACAAATTTTCCAATACAACCATGAGTCTATTATATAGATCTCATCCAAATAATGATTAGACATCTAATTACAATAATTAGATCCACAGCTCTCAGTCTAAAAATAGCTCTCTTCATGCAAACACTTGGTTCGTTAGCTAACTGCCCGTAATTAGCTCGCAGTCGAACCACACAGGCGACCGACGTCGGTCCCTGTCCGCCTGGGGGTCGCCGACGCCGGCCGATCCATGACCGACGTCGGTTGCTTCCTTGTCTAATACTGCCGACGTCGGTTGGCCAAACCAAACACCAGTCTCCGTGACACTCAGCAACTCATCCTGCAACCTCCTCCATGTCTGCATCAGTGAAGCTTTTAGCTCCACAACCTAACAGATTTGATATTTGACCCTGCATGAAAATCTTGGCAAGGCCCTTAGTAATAAGATCCTTCTTAATTTATACACCTTTGTCTATGATCTCAAATGAATTAGCATAAGCTAATCATATATTGTGCATGACCTCAAGATGTAAGTTCTGTGCAAATATATCTACCAACTATTTGTCTGGTAAGTTAAGTTAAAAGCAACCTACTAATACTCTCCATCTCTATAAATATGTGATGAAGCTTTCTCTATCTCATTGTTTAGCTTTACATAAGTCAACAATAGTCAATTCATGCTCTATGTTGTATGATAAATGGTTGATGAAGTTTTTAGATAAGTGAGTCCAATCCATAACTGATCCTTTGGGTAACTTAAGTAGCCAATCTAAAGTTTGTCTGACTAAACTTCATGGAAATAATCAAAGTAAGAACACATTACTATAAGCAACCTCTTAGCATAATACAAAAAATGGTTGGATTTGTTCATGTGGTCACCTTTTCCTTTTTATTAATCAAATTTGGGTGCCTAAAAATGAGGCAAAAAGGGGACTTGGAGAATGCTTAAATCAAATAGATATAGACATATCTCGTTAAATTTATACTTTTTAATCCTGTTTCCAATCTCCAAATGTGACATAATCTCCTTCATGGAGTTTTACTCTTGCATATTTGGTGCATTTTTGGGTGGAACATAATTCTATTGGGATGGAATGCACCCTTGTTATTATTGTTAGGGTGGAATGTGTCCCTGTTGTTGTTGTTGGGGTCAAATGTGCCTCTATTGTTGCATGGATTTGTGAGGGATGTACACCCTATGTTCTATGACTTGGTTTTTATCCACCCCTAGATTCAAGTAAATAGGCCATTGATTCTATAAAATCTATTGCCTTGAACTATATGTGCTTTATTGATTTTGGGGAATCCTTGGTCTCTTTACCAACTTTTGTGTTGGTTGAGACAAACTAGCCAAATTATCTTGTGGGATCTCCTTGATTCGAACTGAATGTTTGGGGCTCTATGTTTTTAAAGTGACAAGAGGCTCTTGGTGATTAAATAATATGTGTTCCATGTCTAGTGAGATATTTTTCACAATGTCTTATGTCTTGTTTTGTTCATTTGATACACCTTGATCAATTGTTGAGTTCTCAATCAATGTTTGTTATGTAGTTTCAATCACATTTCCTTGTTTTTTAAAGGCATCATTGTGGATTGAAGTTGCAACTAGAGAGTTATTTAAGTTTGTGATAAGTTGATTAGCATATCGTTGACTTATGTTTTTAATCTTATTGACAAGATCTTGATCAACTAGTTTTGACTCTATAAGTATTTTCTTACCCTTGTTAGAGGAAGAAGGTATGTTTGATTGTGCAAAAGCTTGCTCTTATTTTTATTGTTCTCCTTCTCTAACTAAGGTGTGCAATTATTCTTTATGAAAATCCAAGGGTAGTCTAGCACCAGATTCTATTAACCTAAGGAGTGATTCATCTGAGTTCTCTTGATATTTTGTATAATCCCCTTCAGATCCTACAGTTATAAGAATGTCTTCAAAGATAACAGAATTGTATTATCCATCATAAAAATGCTCATCCTTATAGCTAGGGCTATAAGGGACCCCACTACGAGTGAAACATGATACGTTTGACTAGATTTAGATCAATGTTTTTAAAAAAAATCAATGTTTTACAAACATTTTAAATAAGGTATGAATTTTGATCCTTCTTTCAAACAAATGACCAAGGTACCAAAGAGACCATAAAAGGAGGGTGGCATGGGAACCACACACAATTGGAATAATGTGTTCATGAAATTACTCAACCTTGGGTAGGTTTATAATCATATTAATTGGAAGAGGGTATGATAACTCAAAAAGCCTAGAGTGTCACTAGTACACTAAAATATAGAACTTTAAGATACGTTAATACCATAGAAGCTAGTTCAACTGCAATGAGTTACTACTAGAAAACTAGAAGAAAGCCCTTCATATTAGGAAGGAGACAATGAAAACAAAGAAAATCATGATGTGGAAACATGCAAGAATTATTAAGTATAAAACTAGAACCGAATGGGTGGCACAATGCCACCACATGGTAATAAGAATGGTAGTATAAAATAGGGTATGATAACTCAAAAATCCTAGAGTGTCACTAGTACACTAAAATATAGAACTTTAAGATACGTTAATTCCATAAAATCTAGTTCAACTGCGACGAGTTACTACTAGAAAACTAGAAGAAAGCCCTTCATATTAGGAAGGAGACAATGAAAACAAAGAAAATCATGATGTGAAAACATGCAAGAATTATTAAGTATAAAACTAGACCCGAATGGGTGGCACAACGCCACCACATGGTAATAAGAATGGTAGTATAAAATATATTATAGGACTCAAAGCATGAGAAATACGTAAGATGACTTAAGTCCACCAATGATGATAATGATAATGAGTCTATAAACAACCTTCAATCCAAATTAGAAATTGAACCCAAGTTCCCTCAATTCAAGTGCTAATGGTGAATCTAATTTAACACATCAACCTTATGAACTTATAAAAGTGCAATTTCAAATTTGAACTATAAATGAAGGATTTAAGAAAAATTGGAAATTGATCTAAACTCAAATGGGCAACATAATTGCACCAGTTAGAAGATATGACATAATGTTTAAGATGACAAATTTTAACAAGGAAATTATTTATTTTCAATTGGACAACACAATGCCTCCTTGTTCAATAAATTGTGGACAATGTGTTTGGTTTTGACATTTGGTTTACAAGCAAGTTTTGACTCAAATCAACACTAAGTAATCTAAGACCAAATTAGACAAATATAACTAAGTAATCATCCTAAGCCTTAAACCAACAAGGTGTGGAAAACTAGGGTTGACTAAACTAACAAGTTTCACATGTTTCAATAATTTTCCATGTGTATCAACTTTCATGTTAGCACATAAGAGAAGTAACATGTCAATTGGGTCCACATCAAATGACTTGTTGTGAAAAGGTCTAGTCCTTTTCATAACCACTACATTTATCACTTACTTAGTGTAGTGCAATGTCCAATATGATCATACATCTTGGGATTATCCTCTACTAATGGATATGGTTTAAGTTCTCAAACCATAATCTTAGTGAGGGGATCCCAATTTATATACCCCCTCATAGAGAGGGGTTGAAGACAATGCTAAGAGATGACGAGTCAAAGCTTCTCTAAATAACTTATGGGAGGTAATGAAGTCACCCTCACAAGCCAAAATGTATGAAATTAAAAACCTAAGTAAAAAGGCTTTATGGTTGTTTCTAGATCACCTAAGCCATGTGAGCCTTGGGGAGAGCCTTAATAACATCATTTTTATGACTTTAGACTAAGGCACAATTTATAATGAAAATGACACTTTTGATCCTGCAAGTTCCTTATAGGGGATGGAGGGAGAGAATAAATGCACAAATTCCTTTTTGATTAAATAAATATAATAAAGTAAGTAATGATAAATGACTTATTCAAAACAAAACTTTGAAATAAGTTAAGTTTTAAAGCACCAACTTGAAGTGTGTGGTGATGTTCTTTGGCCCCTTAGGCTTAAGTTAAAAAAAATTTAAAAAAAAAACTACAAAACATTCAAGATAAACAAGTAATTTTTCCTTTTAAATCACCAAAGAAAAATTCTTAGTTATTTTTAAGTACCAAAATGAGTGTAAAAATACTTAATGAGGCCTAAATTGATCTCTTTCCTTGCTAATCTTGCATAAAAATTGTGAGAGTCTTATTTAGATTTGAAGAACTTTTGTAAATGAGACAAGCAACTTTAATTCAAGTGCTCTCAGGTTTGTCTTATAGAAAACATAGTGACCATTGACAATCACCTTTGACCATCAATGATTACTACCTGATTGTTATCAGCGGATGTCTTACCAATCATGGCCGATCAAAACCTGACCACTGACGGTTACCTGTCATCCTGAAGGCATCAAAATTCTTGTCAAAAAGCACTTTTTAACTGTTAGAATAAAAAAATCTAAAAGGAAACCTTATAGGTCATGAAATAAAACTAGACCAAAGACTTAAAATTCAATTTTAACTAGTATAAACTTGAATTTTCTCAAAAATGTTTAGGCAAGAAATAATTTTCCACAAAAACTTTGCTTATCCTAAGATAGAATAAAAAATCCAAAAGACACCTTCTAGATCATGTTTTGGTTCAGACCAAAGACTTAAGAAATCTAATTTGTTATCAAAAACATGAATAAAAGCTTTAAAATGAAGATTTTTATAAGGGTTTCCCTTGCAACCCAACTATGGGCGGTTAGCCCTCACTGTCGATGGTCACTAAGAACTATCGACAGTCATTATGTAACATGTGAGTACATAAAAACATAGGAAAACAAGTATAAAAATGTTGTTAAAGGAATTTTTAATAACTAAAATGAAAATTTATAATTTCTATAGTGTCTTCCTTGTTGAAATGGACTTCATTGGTCCCACTGGGCATGCCAAAATGTAGGATGGATTACAAAAGTTGTTTGTCAAGCATCAATCAATAAATCCATGAAAATATATAAAGAACTAAACGAACAAATCCAACCTATTCATACAGGTTTTGCTAATGATAATGAAAAACAAAATGAAAGAAATCAATACTAGTTACCTTCCCAAATCGATTCCACCACCCAAAAGTGGCTCCAAGCATGTTCCCCCCTTAATATAGAGCTCTAGTCTTTGCCAACAATGGTTTTTTTGTTCCTCCATTGCCTTTAAAACTCTATACATAACCTAGACTCAATAGAAGAAATCTCCAAATTGGTATATCAAATGAAGCTTACCCAAATACAAATAACACAATAATCAAAACATAAATGACTTGTGGAGAGATTTTAGCATCATAAGTCTACACAATTTAAGCTTAAGAAATAAGGTTTTATGCCCTTCTATCTATAGATTTTAGAAATGGTCTAAGATCAACTATGACTATCCATCTCAAGATTGAGATGTGTGTCCATGGATTAATCTAATATTTGGAAATTAAACCATAAATACTCTCATAATGATTTGGGAGGAAGGGTCATTAATTAGTCATGGGTGCCCATAATTCAGATATTTTATGCATTTATGGCTTATGGATGCCACCCTGTAGATGATGTCACTAGGTGATACAGATACTAGGAATCAATTTTCAATATTAAAATAATCAATAACCTCCATGGAAAATCCACTTAATCTCTTGATTTGAATTAATTAGCCTTAAACAAGATTAATCAATATTTATGCAATTCTTTGGAAATTGGCCCTCAATTAATCAAAATGGTCAGAAAGTCATATTATTGGGTCTTAATTTGACTCAAGAAGAATTGGAAGGAATTTTTAGATGCATTGGAACCATATTACCATTTAGGATATTGCCAACACAAAATAACAAAGGTATGTTAAGTGTACTAACGAATTAGAAGAAAAGAGTGATCCAAATCACAAAAAGGCAAAATCATCATTTTGACTCAAAATAAATTGATCAAAGTTAGGAATCACATAAAATGCATTACCCCATTTAGAGATACTTTGGCCTAAATTGGAACTTGTAAATGACAAGTTAAAACATTTAGCACATTTTTAGTGATTTTGACCTAAATTGGGCATTTGAGTGCAATTTGAGTAAGATTGACAATTTCAACACAAATAGTATTAGGAATTGGATGTCTAAAATGGTTGTATATTAAATTAAACACCAATAATACTTATCGGTGGGCCTAAATTAGTGTGGAAATATGGTGTTTCCATATTTTATATATACATATTTGAATCATTTAAGTTACACTCAGCTTGTCTGGAAGTATAGATACATATTATGAAGCTCTTTTAATTGATAAAAGTAAAGACATTGAAACTATTACTATGTTGAGTAGTGTGTATTGTGATTGGCTCATAAATGTTGGGCATTATGGAAATTAGTGTAAAAATACTTGACGTTTTATTGAAATTGGATAGGATACCTTATTATCCAAATGGTCATAGACTTATAAGCAGTTGGTATCACTACATACATCCGTATGACATAGTAGGATAGGGATTTAACACAAATGCTTAAAGTGATAAAGAGTGTACCATATTTTTTGATTGTATCATTTAATGATTTAACTACTTTTATAACCAATTTATGGTCTACTAAATATGTAGTATGGATTGTTATTATAAACATTCAATTCCAAGCAAGTATATAATGTAAACTAGTACTGATTAATTGAGTCCATTTATTGTCCTAACTCAGCTATGATAATATAGAATGAAATGTTGTTTGGAGTTATGATTTATTGAGTAGAAAACTATACATATGATATTCTACATAAATTATAAATTGGTAAAACATTATTTCAAATAGGTAGTTATGCATAAGGATTTGTTGGGTGTTATTGTGAACAAAGAGACTGTACATTGTCTATTTTATGAGATATTAGATGAGAGAGGTCTATATAATAATATATATTATGGTTATATTAAATATTTATAAAATTTCCAATATTTATTACATTTGATAAGGAAACTATTATATGTTGGAGAATGGTATTGTTCTTTCTAAGTTGATTAAATATTAATTGGAGTTATTTTCCTGGCTAAGGGATGATGAGAGATTAAGGTCATGGGCCTAAATGTAAATCCCTTATCCTCATTTAGGTATGAAGTAATTGTTAGTAAATTATAGCAGAGAGTCATGCATATGTGGACAATGACATGAGTTATTCAAATTTTGAATATTATAAATGATTTTACCAAAGTAATGTTATAGTTGTATATATTATTTATCCATTGTACTTTTTAGTTTATATATTTGTTTGAGGTCATAATACATAGAGGTATATACATGGTCTATAACATTAGTTGTATGTGATATGGATTATAATTTCACACTTTTTCCAAGATGGTTATGGATGTTCTCATCATTGTTATTTGCCTCTTCATGAAGTGAAGGGCCACTCCTAGTGGGGAGGTGTGGGGGGGATTACCAATTTTTGGTTGGAGGAAAAGTGCCCAGATGATATTCCCCCTCCTTAAAACTTATCAAAACTTATCTTAAGTGTGTATTCATGGCTATTTCATGATTTGATTATATTTCTTGATAATACTATTATGTATTTTTTGTTATATCTTGATTTTTCAACTAAGGTTGTTGGTACTACTATACATTTGATGTATTACCTTGTTGTACATTACATTTGTGGCTACTCATTTTGTTGTGAATTAATATATTATCCTATTATACATTTCATTTGAGGCCATCATGACTATTAAATATCTTTTATGTTATTATACTAATTGAGTTCTATAAAATGGTTGTATATCTCGTACTTGGTTCAGTAAAATCATTGTGTATGGTACATTTTTTATTTGTTATTTCATCCACAAATCAAATTTGGCTATACTAAAATTTGGATTGGAATAATGATTTATATAAGGATGATTTTTAATATAATAATGTGATTAATGAATAGTAACCCAGTAACTATATTTACATGTTTTAAAAAATAATGATGGTAAATGGTTATGTTAAAACTAGTTGGGTTGTAACAGGTTCATGTTTATCATTTTAGCTTCTTAGTGACATCATCAAAATCATGATTTATATTATAATCTAATTGAATTGGACATCCTGATATTGTTCTTTATTTTTATACCACTTATATCATCCAACTCGATATTATTTTGGGTCTTGCCAAACTCTATTAGCCAACCAAATATAGTTGTGTCTGCATTTTTAATTATATCGACCAACCCAATACAATTTTGTGTGATAAAGTTTTGCCTTTGACTATATCATCCAACCCAATACCATTATGAGTATTTTTTCATTTCATTACATGTTTTAAATTTCACTTTTGATTTGAATCAACTTTATTCTTATTTTAACTTTTGTCTTCTTAGAATTGGGTTCTGGTAGTTGTAAAACTCAAAGGAGCTATCATTTTGGGCCAAGTAGTTATCAGTTTTAACTAAGTTGTGGTGTGAGGGGTACTGTACAATACTCAAGTCAATAAATAACACTATATATAGAGTTTATTTTTCATGTACCTCATGGTATGTCATAAATGCCTAGGGTTTTTGGTTTCAACCTTTTAGTCATTTTATTTTGTAGTGCACTAGTAAGCGATTAGCCCTGAGAAGTTACTTTCAATGTACCTTAGAGATGGGATAAAATGGATATTAGATGGTAGAGTCATCTTTAGTTAGCACCTTTGGGTCATGTTCATTATTTATGTTTAGGATCTATATATCTGAGAGCTTACAAGTCAAACACACCCTATTTAGCTATACCTTTATGGTTTGATTTTGTTGCTACTTAGTTAAATTCTTAGCTTTTTTACTTTTTAGAATGTATCATCTAGCCTAATATCATTCTATATATATGTGATAACTACATTAGCCAACCTGATATAGTAATTTTTATCTTCTTAACTACATTAGCCAACCTAATACAACTCTAAAATGTTGTCCAACTACATCGACTAACTTAACCCAATGTATTTCCTATTGTATTGGCCAACCCAATACAATCCTTATATCCATCTACCATTGGCATTTCCCTTTTACTAATTGTATTGACCAACCTAATATATTATATTTTTTAAACTTAATTACTAAATTATATCAGCCAATCTAATATAGTATGTTGTCTAAATCCAATAACTAAC
Source organism: Torreya grandis (assembly GCA_037957365.1). Classification (NCBI taxonomy): domain Eukaryota; kingdom Viridiplantae; phylum Streptophyta; class Pinopsida; order Cupressales; family Taxaceae; genus Torreya; species Torreya grandis. Next base: position 703,565 of record JARHVA010002111.1, read on the forward strand.
TATATCGACATGCTTGATACAGTCTATTTCTTGTGACCAACCTTTTTCCCACATTAAAATTTTAGTTTCCTTTACCATGATGTCACCTTTTAAAATATTCCTTGTAAGCCTCAATCCATTCACATTATATATGGGTTACTCTTTCATTCCCACCTTGTCCACCATTGAGTAAAATTCCTCATGGTGCAATTTCTCTCAACATCACTCTAGACCTACCAATTGTAACAAGATTGAAATCACCCAAACTAATGATCTTGAGTATCCCTCCCAGCTTATTAATTACCTTGATGACAACACTATTTTTACTCCTAACAAGAATGAAATCCTTAATAAGCTTCCTTCATCTGTAGTTGGGGCAACAAACACTAATATTGGGATCTTCCCTCACAAAACCAATGTTGGGATCCCCCCATATAATCCTAGTCCTCCATCAAGTTCCATCTCTCTTCCAACAAAATATAATAAAAATAACAATTTAGATCCTCCTATATATTTGTCATAAGTACTTGCATAAATAGTTCAATAAATGTCCCTTATACAAACTTTTAGTAGTACTCAAATTCTCAAAGTGCAAAACCACAATTTGAAAAATGGATAATCAACCTCATCAAATCATCATGAATCAACTAAATCAACACTACATTCCCATACTTTTATATATTCCAATGGAAACATTATTCCTCACCCACTAATTCATAGTAAGATGCTTTAAAATGTTTAAAATGAATGTTTAGGTTCCTTCTTTATGTCTATATATATTGTAAAAATTTCTCCAAAAATCACATGTGATGGGACTAAATATCTTTCTTTGCATCTTAAAGCTTTTATAAATATCTATAAGGAATGGGTCCAAACCAACACTTAGGATACTACCAAGCTTCCATCCAAAACCTTTATTGGAGATGAACTAGAATGGTATAATCAACTTCCTCAATATTATATCACACAAATAGAGGATTTAATAAATGTTATAGTTAAGGAATTCCAACATAATGAACTTCTTGAAAATAGCCTTAGTAACTTCATTAATGCTAAGGAACTTTCTAATGAATATGCACATGATTTCATCAAGAAATGGAAATAGTTCGTGCATAAAGTAGAACATAACATGAGTGATGATAATATTTTCAACCTCTTTGTTATCACTCTTAAGGCCCCTCTTCCATACAAGGTTAGGATATTTTCTCCTCAAACTTTAGAAGGGGATTTTGATCAAGCAAAACAATAATATTTCATTATGGCTCAATTTAAACCATCTTAGAACACTGAAAAATAATCTTTTAAAACCTTAAATAATATAATTAATACTATTCCTTCTCAAAATAAGTCTCCCCAATTCAAAATAGGAGCATCTAAACCAAATAATCAACTTCCCTCCCTTTAATATGCAATAAATTAATAAGTTGTTGTCTCCATCTAAACCATATATTTACTCTACTACCCCTCTATCATGGTATGATCCTAACAAGTTCTATTGGTTTCATGCCAATATTAGTAACTCTAAATGAGACATGTCATGTACTACAAATAATTACAATAAATACCATCTTGGGGGAAATTTTAATCATGGTCTTATTGCAAAACAACATCATAATTAATACCTTAAAACATAAAAAAATTGATCATATAAGCCCAAATCTACAAATCAAAAACCTCAAAAATGATCTCAATCATTTAATCCTATTACACAACATTCAAATGATTTCACTTGTGTTATTGATGTTGACTATGATCATTGTTACACTAACTCCCTAATTTTGAATGTGACAAAGGTTAACCAATATTTCAAGCTTTCTCACAAATATCTAGTCACAAAACTTAAGAATCATTCTCCCAAAGAACTAATTCTTAATGACACTACAACCATAACTACACCATCTTTTAATTTACCATCTGGTGATGAGCTTGCTCCACCATTGGATTCTCAACCTAACACACCTAATCCTTCTACTATCAGACCTTCTAAATTTAATATTACCAATCAAGCTAAAAATAGTTATGGCTCTAACCCTAAATCCCAATATAATTTCCTATATGAACTCAATTACATGCCTTAAAAAATTTCTTTAATGTAATTCATGTGAACATCACCATAACATCAAAATTTCCTCATGTAATAATTTCAAGACATAAAAGAATTCCCATTTAGTGAATTTGAATTACCTCCCAAACCTTTTGAATGTCCCACACCTATGAAAGTCCATGCTACTAAAAATATTTCTCAACCTTATTATTCTAAGAAACTTTCCATAGAGTCTCTATAAGAAGACATGATTAATGATGAAATCCTCTTTCAAGTTGATCACCCACCACTCTTTATTAACATAGTGACTAACAATACTTAATAATAAAAATTATGGTGGATGAAGGCTTAGGAATCAATGTTACTTCCTTTTGGATAATCCAACAACTCAAGTATTCCAAAAATAACCTAAAGAAAATAAGGCTCACATTCCATGGATTTTACAAAACCAATCAAAATCATCTTAGTTGTGTTTGGCTCCTTCTTACTATCTAATCCAAATTAGTACACACCAACATGATGGTTTTATATCTTCCACTCTCTTTAATCTTATCTTAGGTCATCTCTAGACTCATTGCATGATTAATTGCCTCTTTTAGTAGCTAATACATTTAATTAAATAATGATATAAAATGTTAAAAACATTAAGTTGATCTCAATCGTTATGGTCTCAAGCTACCTAATCCCAAAACATAATATCGCATCCCCACCATTTCTCATATCAATAGTCCTCCTCTTCCTAAATTCATAAACATTAATCCTAATTTTTAAGTCACTATTTTTAATTCTAATGATGATGAACCCAATCAATTACAAACTATATGCAATTAGAAATGCATCATGTCTATAAATCGATCCTGGCTCAGAGAAGATAGAGTACACATATACTTTCAATTGGGAATATATTTGTTAAGTGGGAGTATGACCAATATGGGGATATGCTAGACTTGATTATGGGATCACTTTTCACAATACACTATGTGAGGTAGGGTTCCAAAGCCTATAGTCTAACACAATCATGCAACAACCCTAAAAGAGTCCTAGGTTTAATATTTCACCTATGTCTAATAAACAAGAAAGTAAATCTAATTCAGTACACACCAAAGCTTATGGCACAATAAAGGGGTTAGAATCAATCAAAACATGTATAATATAATCTCAATTAAGATAATTATGATTAAGACCCTAATACATGGAATATGAAGAGTAATATTATTCGAGCCAACACTTATGCTGCTTCTATCTACTAAAGAGAGGAGAACAAAGTTAGAACATACTTACCTGAATGTGAACCTGTCAAGACTCAATCTCTCCCTTATCCAAAGGGGATTTTAAAGAGGTTATTTTGGTTTATAAGGATAAATAAAAAATTCCAAAACATCCAAGACTTATCTACAAGACTAGATTCTCTAGTAAAAACCCTAAGCTAGGACTCCTCAAGTAGAATGGTGGAAGAGCAGATTGTGAAAAAGCACGAGCGAATAATAGTTCTTGATTAAATAATTATGAAATTATCTTGTATTAATAGGTATATATTTCCCTAAATCCTCCAAGAAACTTTGGTTGTACAAGTTTAGTTATGGTCGACCCTGTACATTTTCAAGAAATAAATCACTAGGTCTCAAGCTAGGTCAGTCGAAGTGATATTAAAAATCCTAATTAAAATCATCCTAAATAATATAGGGTTGACCCAATCAACCCTATATAGTAATCAGAGGTTGAAAACTATATAGGGTCGACCCAGTCAACCTAGTATAGTTAACTGGCTATAGAGGATCGAGGTGAGGAAAAGAGGGATGAAAAGAGGAAAAAGATTGGAGAAGTGTGATAGGGAGGAGTAATACCTTATGGAATGGTTTTAAGAGTTTTTTGGAATGGTAATAATGTGTAAATAAGGGACAAAAATCTTGTGAAGCACCAAAGGTCTGCCCACCCCTTTCTCGATGCACCCCTTAAGGCATGCACTCAAAGAGATTAAGTTTCAATGGATTTTTACAAAATGTAAAGCATCAGTATTTAATAAAAATTTAAAATATTATGTGTATACATATTACCCACTCAAATATCATCATGTGTTACTAAGGCGCAATAGGGGATGGTGCTTTGATAAAGAACATAGTGACACACAATGTTGATGCTAAAAAAAAAGTTGCAGTATTTTAAAGCAAAAATAACTAAAAGTAAATGATTGAAAATTAAATAACTAAAAATTAAATGTATTGCATACCTTGAATTACCTTTATTTTGGGATGGTTTTATATTATGTTGTTAGTTTTTATTGTGTAGGGTGTAGATACTATTTTCAACAAACCAAAGAATACAAAATTAAAGAAAAAAAATAAACAAATGCAAGAAAAGCCAAGATAGTTGTTGCTATAAGAATGGGACATACTTGGGAAATTTTTAAATATATGGTGACAAGTGTTATGTCAAACCAAATGACCAATTCAAAAACCAGATTAAATTCGGTAACTAAAAATCTAAGGCTACCAAAGACTGAAAAACTCAAATAAGTTATCCTTAAGTAAGAAAGGCAAACTCACCAAGTCAAACCAAGGATACCTGTCAAATAGGATGGTAATCAAATATTAATTGTAAAAATAAGAAACAAAATGGTAAAACAACATTTATGAGTGAGAAATAAAAATCCACATCTCACTCAATAATGGAAAAAGGTGCATTAAAAAAGGAAAATAACATTGTCGAGTGAGAAGTAACAAGCCAACCTCACTCAATAATGGAAAAAGGGTACGAACTCAAATATCCATAATATTAGGAAAGAAAACAATGATAAATGGTAAAAGGAAAGTAAAGTAAGTGTATAAATGTAAGTCATGGTGTAGAGAAATAAGAATCCAAAGTTACTCAAACATGTTGTATCGCTCTAAGGATTCATAAAATTGAAACAAAGTAGTGTTAGCATGTTTTTAAGAGATGAAGAAGAAGGAAATAAATAAAGTAAAATAGATTTGGAATCACAATTTTTCTATCAAGGGGGTAAATGAAATGGGTGGAGGGGATAATGAAGTAAAAACTAAGGTAGAGGAACTTTTTATTGAAGTCAAGACACTCAATTTAGGTTTGTCAAAACAAGAGGACTTTTGACCTTAAAGACTATGAAGAAGTTATCTTAGATACACAAGTCTTAGGTTATAAAATTAAGTATATAGATCATCCCATGAAGGCTAAATGCATGAAAAGTAAAATGGACCTACCTTCACACAATGTGTTCCCTATTCCTCATGACCCCTTACAGAGTTGTCAATCTACTACAAAGATTGGGTAATTGCATGAGAAAGTAGGTAGAACCATAGAGTTTTTTTTTAATTTCCATATTCCAATATACTAACCTACAGTACCCCAAAGGACCTCAGCTTTATCTGAGGCCAACTATGGAGTTTGAGCTTCGATTAAAGATAAGAGATGTGTTTGTAAACACATCTTTTGGTGTGATTTGACTTTTGAGATTTATATGTTGATTTTTAAATATCATTTCCTTTTGATTCAAATGATTGGGATTTTAACTTTCTTGATGTATTTTTCTAGTCCTACTTCATATAGATTTGGAATACCAAACATGGGTGCAAACTTTGATTTGAATACCTGAGACAAGGTTGCTAAGAGAGGGAACTTCAAATAGCATGGGGTCTAAGAGTCTCGTAAATCTAGGTGAAATAAAAGTATTATCTTGAATTCAACCTTGTTTTATCTAATGTGGAGTGAAAGAAAGGGGAAATAAAGAGGAGTGACATATGGAATAATTTGAATTACTTCAAATTGAAAAAAAAGTGACAAAGGGCAAAAAGTTATACAATGACAATAAAGGGTGATTTCTTATCATAAGAATGAGAGAAATGGAGGAAAACATGCTAACATAGATTGTTATGCAAAATCCATCTAGAAAAAGAAGCAAAAGCCAAATTTTGAGAACAAGGATGTAAAAAGATGAAAATATGGTAATTTTCTGAGGAGGGTTGGGTCCTATCCACGGTCTTACACTGTAAATTCATAAAATAAGGAAAAGATAAATTAAAGAGATGGTAGTTTTATGAGGGACGTCAGGTCTTATCTGTGGTATTATAAAACAAAATTGGCAAGCAAAAAGTGTGAGAAAAATAAGTAAAAGATGGTAGTTTTATAAGGAATTTTGTGTCCTATCCATGGTCTTATGAATCAACTCACAAAATAAAAACCTAAGGGGTACAAAAAACAAGAGAAAATGCAAGAAGTTAAAGAAGACTATGGTACATCAAGAAATGAAAAGACCAAAAGGGAGGACTAAAGGTTTGTGAAAGGAGAAAATTTGTTGCAAAGGGAAAGACCCGTGTAAGTAACCTACAAAAGTGTTAGATAGATATAGATAGAAATCATGAAAAGAAGGGAAGGATCCTACATTAATGGCTATATCAAGGATGAGCATGTGAGAGACAAACTTGTGTCTTGGAAGGTTTCTTGAATTTGAATTAGTTTGGTAGCATGTAATAGATAATAAGAGTGGCATCACAAGATGCCCCAAAGGGTAAGTAGATGTAGGGATGAGAATCTCAAGATGCCCCAAAGTCTAAAATGATATGTGGGTGGGCATCGCAAGATGCCCCAACAATGAAAAAGAGGAAGAAAAGATAAGAAGGAAAAAGCACCCCATATAGTGTCTAAATGAATTCAAGTTATCCATGAAGATTCTAATAGGGTGCATGGTGTTTGAGGAAAATGAACAAAATGCTAACAAGGAAAGACAGTGAACTGGATTGACTAATAGGGAAGGCAAAAAATAGTAAAGGGTCAATTGGGTCAACCAAGCATAGAAAATAGGACCTAAAAACTATATAGGGTTGATTAGGTCAATCCAGTATAATAAATAGAGGCTAGAAAAAGATACAAGGTCGAATGGGTTGACCCACTATAAAAGGTAGGGAAAATTAAAAAGCCTAAAATAGTTTGAGAGCTGAAAAAAGATAATTTTTGCAAGTAATTTGAAAAGTAAGAAAAGTATGGAAAACATATGATAAAAATAATGAAATAAATGAAATAAGGTAAACAAATCCTGCAAGGGTTAGTTCACATCGAGTTTACTAGAATGTATTATGAAGGTGAAGCTAAAGTGAATAAAATACTAAGAAGAAAGTGGAAACATGAAGACAATCCAACCAATGGTGGGATAGGATTCACATCAGATTCAATAGAATGTATGCAATCAGAAATACATCATGTCTATAAATTGTACCTAGTTCAGAGAAGATAAAGCATACCTACACTTCTGGTTGAGAATACATTTGTTAAGTGAGAGCATGACTAATATAGGGATCCACTAGACCCAATTAGGGGATCACTTATCAAAATAAACCATGTGAGGTAGGGTTCCAAAGCCTACAGTCTGACACAATCATATAATAACCCTAAAAGAATTGTACGTTTAATATTTCACCTATGTCGAATAAATAAGAAAGTAAATCTAATCTAGTGCACACCAAATCTTGTGGCATAATAAAGGGGTTAAAAGCAATCAAAACATGTATAAGATAATATTAATTAAGCTAAGTATGAGTAAGACCCTAATATATGGAATATGAAGAGTAATATTATTTGAGCCAACACTTATGCTACTTCTATCTACTAAAGAGAGGAAAACCAAGTTAGAATATACCTACTTGAATGTGAACCCATCGAGACTCAATATCTCCCTTGGCCAAAGGGGCTTTGCAAGAGGTTTTTGTGGTTCTTAAGTATAACTAAGAAATTCCAAAGCATCCAAGACTTATCCACAAGACTAGATGCTCCAAGTAGAAACCCTAAGCTAAGACTCCTTAAGTAGAATGGTGGAAGAGTAGATTATGAATAAGTGTGAGCAAATAATAACTCTTGATTGCATATTAAAATAATGATGAAATGATCTTGTATTTATAGGTGTATATTTACCTAAATCCTCCAAAAATGTCAGTTGTATGGGGTCGGCCATGGTTGACCCTATACATTTTTAGGAGATAAATCACTAAGTCCTAAGCTAGGTCAGTCATGGCTGACCCTGTACATTTTTAGGAGATAAATCACTAGGTCTTGAGATAGGTTAGCCAAAGGGATAACAAAAATCCTAATAAGAATCACCCTAAATAGTATAGGGTCAACCCTGTATAGTAATCAAAGGTTTAAAACTATATAGTGTCAACCCTGTTAACCTAATACAATCAACTGGCTACAGAGGATCGAGGTGAGGGAAAGAGGGATGAAAAAAATAAAAAGACTAGAGGAGTGTGCAAGGGAGGATTAATAGTTTATGGAATGGTCTTAAGAGTTTTTTAGATTGGTAATAATGTGTCAATAAGGGACAATAATCTTTCTAAGCACCAAAGGTCTACCCACCCCTTTCTTGATGTACCCATTAAGGCATACACTCAGAGATATTGAGTCTCGATGGGTTCCTACAAGATGTAAAGCATTAGTATTTGATAAAAGTTGAAAATATTATGTGTATACACAAACTATTAGCAATACCACTGGATTATCTCCTTACATTTTAGAATGGCTTCCTCCATCTCTTATACCATGAGATAGGACCATTCCCTTTATTGATGATGATACTAAAATCCCACCCCCTGTAATTCCCATGAAGCTTCATATATATAAGATGAATTTGTATGTTATTTTTTGGGTGGCCAAACTCTTTTAGGATCCTATATCATTATCCCTTCAAAATTTTAGTAACATTGATGAATCTTTCAAGGATATTTCTAACAAGAATTCACAACAAACCACTCATGTGTGTAATATATCTCCATCATATGATAATGATTACATAGTTGCCCAAGCCTAAACATAGAATGGATGTAATTAATTATTAAAAAAAAGCTTGTTAAAATACATGTCTTTAATCAATATGTTTATTTGGTTTATATTTCTTCTAATTCTAGTGATGATGAGAATGACCTAGAACCTTAAGGGTATGTTCTTCCTATCAACCCATCACTAGAATAGACTTCATGGGTTGTACAATAGTTTTTTATTTTTTCCAAAAATTCTAAAAGTATTAGCCAATTCAATACCATTCAAAAGTCCTCCAGCCCTAATAATTATATTAGTCAGTCCAATACAATTCAACATGTTTAATACTTTTACAATTATACCAGCCAACCTAATACAATTATGTATTTTACACCAAATTACAATGACTAATCATTACCAAGATTTGATATAGTTTTATAATAATTCCCATATCTAGTCAATTATATAGGCTAGGTTGATATAGTCCAAATAAATAATACGTCTACTAATTATACTGACCATTTGATACAATTTAACCTCATTATTATGAACCAAACTTTATCCACCAGGCCAGTATCGTACAATAAAAATCGTCAACTTCTCCTCAAGATCTAGAAGTCACCTTAAATGTTAAATCCATAGTTGTAAGATAAATCCACTACAAATTTAATAATAAAGGTAATAAGATTATTCATCTTGAGGTAGATGTCAAGTATTATAACCCATTACCTATACTTCCTAGTGACAAAGCTATTCTAGAATTACTCCATCCCATAGAGCCTAAACTCCCCCACAAACATCATAAGGTTGGCCATTTTGAGAAAATGGTTCCTCAATCAATTTCATCACCACTTTTAACCCTAAGACTAATACGATTTCCAAGCTTTATTATGCTCCATATCATTTTTAAGATGCAAACGCAATGCTTATCAAAAAAATTAAGTAGTTAACTTTGGTACAACTACAAATCTTAAGTCCATTCTTATATCTAAGTAACTTTGTCCTGAAGAGAAAGATAATTACAACATGTTTTTAGGAAAATATCATAAAGTCCTTTCATGATCATATGAGGGTATGCCCAACATAAACCCTACCATAGTTGTCCATAACATAGTGACATATCCAAATGTAAACCCTATTTGCCAAAATAAATGCAAATTACCTTTTGAGGTTTCCACCTTATGTCAAAATAATTCATCAAGTTCCTTTACGCTAAGTTTATTTGACTCATAGATTACTCATAATGGGTATATGTTTTAATTAAAAACTAGGATAAATATATCTTAAACCCTGATTATGACAAATTGTTGCATAAAATCATAATGTACAAAATAAGCATAAATTAAGCATTTATTAATTGAAACTTGTTAAATATAGAAGTATGCTAAAAGGGGAAAACAAAGTCAGATTAATTAACTAGAAATAGAACATGTAGGATTGTGACTGTGTGTTGGACTAATCGCCAGCATCCCCCTCAGGGATTCATGACATGGACTAATAGCCTCCCATGGGTACTTATCTAGTGTTTGTATCAGGAATTAATAGGTTGATCTTTTGGCGTAATGGCAAGCATTCTTTTCTAACAATTGGTATCAGAGCCATGATCATGGCTTTGAATCCCCTCAGATAATGCTAAGGTGGAATTTTTAGACTAATCACCAAGATCCCCCTCAAGGATTTATGACATGGACTAACAACTTATTATGGGTAACTATTTGGAATTTTTATTGAGCTTTAATAGGTCAATCTTTTGGTGCAATAGTAATCATTCCTTTATAACACTATGACTATGCAAACTAATTATGTGGTTATGAGAGGTTACTATGAATTATGAACAAGGCTTCACATCTGCCTAGGATAGGGCCATGTTATCTAGACTTGGCCACACCATGCTAATGTCTATAGTCACACCACCATCTGGTAGGGTTTTTTCCCTCTATGTAAAAATAAGTTTATGTGCCTTTACCTCTAGGTCTTGTGTGCATGATCAGAGTTGTGTGATCTATTATAGAAGATATTGTGAAGCTTCTTCACTTGGAACCCTGGCTCAATATGTCATGAAGAATAAACATAATAAATTATAAAAAAGGGGTTAGTGGCTATATTTATGCTTGAATTCAACACCTTTTATGTTAAGTGTTTCCTACATACCACTGAAGAGGGATCAAACTCCATGTAGTTATCCCATGTTATTGTGATGTGTGTGAAATATTGGTGTAATTATAGATGTTGGTGCAATTTTGGTGTAATTATGCACTTTAATAATGACTTGTGACCTTTTAGGTGTATGCAGACTTAGCTCATGCTACTAGGGTTGTGTAAACTTAGAATAGATGCTTTCTTCTCACTGTGTAGTTAGATGTTATAGTATTTTTCAATCATGTGAGCCTCTATTGAGCAATAGTTACAAAATGTGGTATTATAGTGATTTTTTGTGAAATTAATCAAATGGGACTTTAAAAACATGTGGAATGACTCATTAAGTGATTTGAATTTTAACAGATAAACATTATTTGGTAGGAAGATATGGTCAATGGATTTAGATACTACTAGAGAGTGGGATAGTTTTGAAGGAGCAACCTTATCTAAGGAGTAGAAACAACTAAACTTGAAGTGTGAGTCAGTCTAATAGTGAGTTTATGTTACTTATAATGGTGAATAGGAATATTTTGAACCAAAATTTAATTGAAGATAGGGATCATTCACATGAAAATGGAGGAATGATGGTTTAGAACTATATAATTGGGCATGAACTAAGTGTGTAAAAAGATTGGTCATAAGTACACTATTTTATCAATAAATGTTAATTTTAGTGACTACATTTGTCCCATTTTTACTATAGTAATGTAACAAAGTGAAAGCACTAGAGTAAAAGGAAAGATTTATACCTAAAATTACCTATAAAGAATAGTCTTAAATGTAAGCCACATGCTGAAGTGTGCTTCATGCAAACCTGTAATGCAACATGTATAAATTAGTCTATACTTAAGATGGAAATATGAAATCAAAGATAATAAACTTATATATTAAAATAACTAAGAATAAATACACCTATTTGGGTAAGTGAATAATTGTGTTTTCTAGTGCAAAATTGGTGACTAAAGAGGGTATGACCCTTGGAGATTTTATACATTGAAATACTTGGATTAGACTATGCATGCCCCAATCCTCAATAAATGAAGAGTGTGTTTGATAACTCAAGTTATTTTTGACCCCACCATGGCATACCCAAATTAGTAGAGTAGATTGGAATCCTTGTATAAATTTGTATAAATCATTCTGGTACAAAATTGGTGCAAAAAAGTGAATCAATTGTTACAAATAGAATAAGATTCATTTATGATGTAAAACTGGTGCAAAATAGTATGATTAGAGTCTGGTATATATAGCACAGAGAATAACTTGAGTTTCCATTAATTTTGATGAATTTTGTGAAAAAATTAATAATTTAAGTGACCATGTGCCATGCACATGTCCCAATTTGATATTTGAGTATAAATATTCTAGAACTAAGTAATATATAAGTTGTTTTTTTAGCAAAAAATTGTATGATAACCTAGATCACATGTCACGCATGATGCCCATGATTCTCAACAAAAATATATGATAACCTAAGTATAAACTTGTCAATTATTTCTAAGTAATACTAAACTAATCTATAAAGTAAATGTGATTCTAAGAAATTTTGGAAAATATTATTTTTGACTTCTATGATGACAACGCATTATTTTGGACATGGGTGACCTATGTACCTATCTAAATGGAGCACTATTATCTAAAACTACTTTATGGGTAGAAATTGATTATGAACTGATAAAATTGTATCTTTTTATAGATATTTGTTAGGTTTTTTTAGCTAAGTCTCTAAGACAAGCCACTGTATATGCCACCTCTTTTAAGATGAGTTGTGAATCCTAGGTAATAACTTAGCTCAAAAGAAAAAAGTATGTGGATGATGTTATATAAAGATTTAAATAGGAGTAATAATCATAACATTGGAGATCATGTCATTATCATAGATAAACTAAGCAATATAACAATGTAAGATGCATGTATAACTAATAATACATAGTGTTATGTTGATATCTATGCTAACAATGACAAACATAGTGAATAAAGGTCGTAATTGAGTCTTTGAAACTAAAGTGGACAACTTAAGGAAGATGCATGATATCTATTATGGCATAAAAAACTAGGAAGATGAATGATATTGATCATAACATAAAAAATTGATCAAACAATAGGCATGGCCATGATGCACACATATAAAGAGTATACCTAAAAGCACACAAGACGTGCAAGAAGGCCAATGACCACATAAAAGGGACATGTTCAAATTTCACTCACATTCATAAAAGCATAAAATAAGACTTAGAACTACAAACAAGGACATATTCAAATGTTTAAAATTCAAACAAGGAATACACACAAAGCATGAAAAACATAATCAAAACATGATAAACATGCATGAATAAGTGTAGGTGATATACATCGGCCATTTATAACATCATGACATTTAATAACTCCGGTATCCAATAATATAGAAATGTGAAAGTAAGTGAGTAATAATGATAGATTTTACTCAATGTATTGAACTAAAGTATGAACAATAGGGATAGTCATAGACCAATAAAACTTGTGTAAGAGGATGCCCCCAATGAACTTGTTGAGATTATAAACAAGTTTTAAAAATAAAAAGTTTTATATTTTCACAGTCCATGCAAGTGAGCAGTTGATTTAAGGTAAAACTATGTGCATGATTTTGATCCAACACATTTTAAAATGCTACCTGTGATTCATCATCAAGAAAATACATGAGTGGAACTACACAATAGCCTCCTTATAAATATTTACAGCCAAAGTGAATGGTTAGTTTTGATATAAATGTTGAGGAACATTGCATGACCATTGAGGAGAGGAATTTTTGGAGAGATTCATTCAACCAAGGTTGCCTTGAGAAGAAAATTTGAAAGTATATGCTAAAAAAAAACCATTGAATTTCATTTGTGATACAAATTTCAAGAGCTTAGGTAAAACATCCAACAAAGGTCTAAGAAAACATATAAATGTGAAACAAAGACTCAAAAAACCAAGAGAAGGGAAATAAAAAAATTAGAAATCTTATGAGTGGTTTAGATCTAAGAATCAATAGCATGTGTTCACTGGGATAAGTCTACTAAAATCAGACAAGAGCACAATGTGTGACTATCTAGAATAGAGTAGTCTTATCTGTGTAAGTTTTATGAGTCTAATAGAATATCACCACCTGTAACTACATCTAGAAGTGATAACTTGTATGTTCTAAAACTCACTCAAGTACACTTGTGAACCTTTTTTTATATAAACTAGATCTAGATAGATACTAAATATACTGAGCACAAATCAATTGATGTATATGAACTACACATATCATGCATAGGTCTTAATTTTTTATTTTTTTAGAATATTTTATTTTATTTTGTTTTTTATATTTTTTTAGTATAAGTGAAATTTGAAATCTAAGCATTAACTAACACATCTAATGGATGTGGATAATCAAATGGTGGAAGGTCCTCAACTTATAGATATTGAATCTTGTCAAATTCCCATATATCATTATCATTGTGATCATCATACCACTCATGATCTATAATTTTAGTTATATCTTTTGCATTGTTATGAATCCTATGCATATGTATAGCATATTTCTCTATTTTTTAGGAAGTTTCATATATTATTTCATGAAAAATCAACTTTGATTTTTGCTTATAATTTTTGAATTTATGATTGTCATCAATACCATCATGAAGAATATGAATTGTACTATCCCCAAATTTGAATGTAAGGCATTAATATAGCTTATCAAATGTAGCTTCCATTTCATTCAACCATTTTTGATTGAATGTAGTACTTATCTAATTTCCTATTTTCATAAAAAATAGTAGTGTGTCTACAACTTTGGGGCCATATGCAACTAGTATTGTAGTATATCATATTAAATCTTAATAATATATAGCTTTATGTAAGTCATCTTGACCATGACCTATGTGCTAAATAAATGTAAGTGTATATATATTTGGCTATGTGTCCTCATCTATTTCCACATTCTATATATTTTCCTATTTACATAACCAAGAGTAGTGTTTCCACAATGTTGGGACAACTTGAAACTAGTATTGTAATATATCTTATTGAATCTTGACAACATATAGCTTTATGTAATTCATCTTGGCCATGACCTATGTGCTAAATAAATTCAAGTGTACCTATATTCAACTATGTGTTTTTATCTATTTCCACATGCTATCTATATTCATTCTCAATAAAAACCTAAATAGTCAAGGGATTCCTTATGGAATGCTTATAGTTTATGCACATTAGACCCTGATTTTGAGCCCTAGTAGGTTGCAGTATGAGTTTTATAATATGAATAGTTCATTTATCCTTATATTTATGAATTTTCTATTATAATGTTGAACAATTATTGGTAGCATGCCATATTATTCTATGAAAATGACAAAAGGGTTTTCCCTCTTGATTTGATAATTTGTAGTAGATTTATGCCTTACTGTTGGCAAGGCAATTAATTCCCTAAAAAATAACATATATAAAATCACATGTGGTTTATCATGTGTAATGTTAGCTTGGATTCTAATAACTTGTTCTATATTTATGATCTATACATTATTGATTGAATCTATAAATGGTGGTATGTTCATACCTTTAATGCATTGATCTATGTATTTTGCCTCTTGTTATCTAATAAGGTTATATTTAATAAAGATATTAGTCCATGGTACACCTAAGAAAATAATATTATGTTTAATAACTATATTGCAATAAATATTCTTTCCTTTACAACATCTAAGATCCTTGTTTTTCCATTATTTGTATCAATAAAAATGATTTATTTTGAATCATCTATGTATTCACCTGGGCCAATTGGTGAAAAAATAAAGCCACATAAGTAATTATCAATGTTCATTTGCATTGCATTCATATATTCATCAGAACTAACATCAAAATCATCATCAACATCTTTTATAGATATGAATTTTGTTCCTTTGAATTTACTAATAATGGTAATTCTTGTACATCCTCATCTTGTTCCAAATTTTTAGGTGAAGGTTGTTGTTATGAAACATCTATAGTTAAAAACTTTTGATCACTTTTACTAGATTAACCAACCTCACATGTATGCATTTTTTCTATAGATATGATCTCTAATGGTGGCACTATGGTAGATTGAGGTGCCTAAAACTATGACTTATTCCTAGTAGTAGATTATGTAATCCTATACTATCTAAATGGTTTATTATCATCATGGATTATATATAAAGATTCATCATGTAAGAATTTGACACATTGATGTAAAGTAGAAGGTACAACTTCCACTATGTAATGTCCCTTTTAGGGTAGAATTAGAACCAAAGGGGTTTCCTAATATGAATTGTTACACCAAAAGTCCAGACTGTTAGTGAATCTACCCACCATGATCTTAACACCCCACCATGATTATGATTATCCCATCCTCGGGATGGGTGTCCACCTCCATATGCATGTGGGAGCCTCGAGCGAACACTACTATGTTGGTGTTACCACCCAAGACTTGAGACTCAAACATGAGTGGGCATTTTGATACCAAATGGTATGAACCATTACACCAAAAGTCTAGACTATTAGTGAATCCACCCACCAGGATCTTAACATTTCCCAAAAAAAACTAACTATAAATTGAATTTTCTTATTATTTTTAAATCAAACCCTAGGCAAATAGAAAATTAAAATTTTTGGATGTGCCAATTAAGACACAAAATTAATGTTTTATTTACCAAAAAAATATCAAAAAATCTAGAAATATTGCAACCAATATGTTAGGACCCTTTTTCTTAACCATCCTTTTGTAGTTTGTTTATTTAATAAAAGGCAATGGATGCATATGCTTTGTAAGGCATCCCTCAAGCCCATTGTAATATATAGAATAGTGGAATAATCCCACATTCATGGGGAGTAGTAGTTATTTAAGGATATATTACTATAAATAAGAGCTTAGTCTAGTATGAAGGCACCCATGAATTATATTGAATTGAGCTTGCTCAAAGAAGGTTGCCCCCTCAAAGAGGCCAACGATTCTACAATCCTACTATTGTAATATAGTTCTACTTATTTTGAGTCAATATATTGTTGATATTTATAGTTTATTTCATGTAATAACAATTATTTCGTAACTTGTTTGGGAAGGATCCTAGCATTTTATTTCAAAGCTCTTTCCAGGGCCATTTCCATGCATTTTTTCCATATGTTTTTTTTTAGAAGCTTGATGAAGAAAGGATTTTTTAATTTTATTCACCATATGTTCTCACCTTGCCTTAAAAGGGATCCTAGTGATTAGAAAGTGGCTACTTATTTTATTTTATTTTGTGTTTTGGGCAAACATATTTCATTTTGACAATTGGGTTTGGGAGTGGAAGTTCTTGTAAACATAGAGGTATTATGGTGAGATTTTTTCATTACAGGTATATCTTGGAGCTTAATTACATATTGGGGGTTTTCAAAAGTCAAATCTACATATTTTATCTTGTCCTAGTGGAATTTGAAACCAAAATCAGCCATTTAAAAGTGTAGATTTTCATTTTTTTACTCAATAAGCATGACTATTCTTCTTCCAACAGCTCTCAAACTATAATGATCACACCAAACCATTGCTAGGTTTTTTATGTTTCATTTATATTTTTCCATAAAAATTTGTATTTTTGAATTTTAAAAATTATTTTAAAAGTTATCACAATCTTAGTAACTGCTTATTTTTAAAAAATAAATAAATACATAAAAATTAGAAAAAAAGGAAAAAAGAAAGGGTATAGAAATTTTTTGGCACCCATACATTGAATACACCATTGTGATTTTCTCATTGCACCGCTCATTTTTTGGGGTAACTCTAACATTTCAAAAGCAAAAAAAACCAAAATTCCCATACTTCAAATAGTGTTGTTTGCAACTCGAACACATTTTTTTCCAATTATTTTTCACTTTCATACAATTTACATTATTGTACTTATCTTAAAACATTGATCGTTTTAACATATAACTTTGCTTCACATTTTTAACACCCAAAAAACCCATGTTAAATGGTTGTTACCCATGTAGGTACCATGACACATGTTAAATGGTTGTTACTCTGTTCTTAGGTGGATGTGATGTTGTATTAGGAGATCAATGGCTATGCACTCTTAGACCCATTATGTGAGATTTTTCTAAGCTATGGATGCAATTCACTGAGAATGACCATTTTTACACACTATAAAGCATTCTTTGTAGATAAATGAATGTTATCATCTCCCATTGTATGGAGAAACTTCTTAAATAGGGATCTCATAGCATCATTGTCTAATTATTCTCTCTACACACTACTTCTCCACCAGATTTGAGCTAACCTCCAAACTTGCAAGATGTTTTGGTCGAACATGCAACCATTTCTATGGAACTAACATGATTCTTACCTCATCAACCAGAATATCATCACATCCAACTTCTTATAGGTAGTAAAACCCCCAAAAATCAACCATACCACTACCCATTCATCAAAAGGCTTATATTGAAAATATGGTTCATGACCTTCTACAAGGAGGCATCATTTGACCTAACACTAGTCCATATTCTTCACATGTCTTGTTCATTCATAAGAAAGATGGTTTTTGGTGACTCTAAATTGATTATAGAGACTTGAACAAGCTCATAATCAAAGATAAATTCCCCATTCCAATCATCAATGAGCTCCTT
Source organism: Torreya grandis (assembly GCA_037957365.1). Taxonomy (NCBI): domain Eukaryota; kingdom Viridiplantae; phylum Streptophyta; class Pinopsida; order Cupressales; family Taxaceae; genus Torreya; species Torreya grandis. The sequence goes on from JARHVA010002111.1 coordinate 722,103, forward strand.
GATGAAGTACATGGTGTAAAGTTTTTCTCTAAATTGAATCTGCACTCTGACTATCATCAAATCCATGTTCATGAAGCTGACATTCCCAAAATGACATTTCACACACATGATGGTAATTATGAATTATTGGTCATACCATTTAGGCTTACCAATTCCCCCTCCATATTCTAGAGCTTAATAAACCAAGTATTTCATCTATTCTTATTAAATTTTATCTTGGTCTTCTTTGATGACATCCTCAAACACTCAAAAGCCTACAGGGATTTCTTGGCCTGAAAAGGTGCTATAGTAAATTTATCAAAGATTATGGAAAATTACAACACCATTAATGGTTATGTTCAAGAAATAATCCTTTATATGGTCAACAACATCTACTGAAGCATTTGACAGCCTCAAACGAGTAATGTGTACCACACTAGTCTTGGCCATGAATTATTTTTCCTAGCCATTTGTTATTGATTGTGATGCATGTGGCATGGGTCTTGGTGTTGTACTCATGCATGATGGATGTCCCACTACCTTCACTAGCAAGACACTCACTGTGTACAATTTGGCACGCTCCACCTATGACAAAGAGATTATGGCTACTCTCCATGTAGTCCTTAAATGGCATCCATACTTGATTGACCAATATTTTTACATCAAAGTTGACCACAAAAGCCTCAAATATTTTTTAGAGCAATGGGTATCTTCCCTAGATTATTGAAAATGGGTTTTGAAACTCCTGGGATATGACTATGAGATCATTTACAAAAGAAGGCAAGGAAAATATGGTGGTCAATGTTTTGTCTCACCGATTCGAAGACCCAATGTGCATATGTGCAGTCTCAATTCCTATTTCCACATGGATTTATGATATTAAAAAAGAATGACATAATGACAAACCCACCCAAAAAATCATTCTTTAACTATCTGTTGATTCATATGCTAAACCTCACTATACTTAGGATGGCCACACATTATGATATAAAGATTGTATTCTATTGACTATAAGCTCCAAGTTCAAACACACCATTTTATAAGAGATGCATGCCTCCCCTTCAGGTGGTCATTCTAAGTTTTTAAAACATATGAACGTGTTCACCATATTTTATTTTGATTGGGAGTTGAGCAGGATATCGAGATATTTGTTATTGAATGTGATACTTTTTAATGTAACAAAGGTAAAATAGTCACCCCACCTGGTTTACTCCAACCACTTCCAATTATAACACATATTTGGATAGACATTCCCATGGATTTTATTGATGGTCTCCTAAAATTTGGAGGCAAATCAATAATTCTTGTAGTAGTGGATCGCCTTTCCAAATATACTCATTTATGTGATATGGCCCATCCCTACACTACTTCCACCATTGCCTAGACATTTCTTGATCAAATATTCTAACTCCATAGTTTTCTTACCTCTATTGTTTAATATCATGATTCTACCTTCACAAGTCATTTTTGGCAAAAACTCGTCCAGTGCCTTGGTACAGCTTTGAAAATGAGTATGGTATATTATCCACAGACTAATGACCAAACTAAATTGTCAATAAATGTTTGGAAACCCATCTCTATTATTTTGTCATGAAACAACATTAGTGGGTAAAATGGTTACCTCTTTCAAAATGGTAGTACATCACCTCCTACTACATTGCTACCAAGCTAACCCCATATGAGGCAATCTATGGCCAAAACCTACCTTTTCTTCTTTCATATATATCAGGAAGCTCTCTAGTACAAGATGTTGATTCTACCATTAATGCACATGATAATATCCTTTACCTCTTCAAGAATAATCTTCACATGAAATAATACTGTATGAAGCAATAGGTAGATCAACACTACGATGAATGATTTTTTCAACCTAGAGATATGGTTTTTTTCATCTGCAACCTCACAAGCACTACTATTTGAAGCTCAAAGGCCACCATAAATTATCTAAAAAAAATTATGGGCCTTATAAAAATCTCCAATGGGTTGGAATTATCACCTACAAGTTGGAACTCCCACTTTCTTCATGTGTGCACTCTATTTTTCATGTCTTGTGCTTGAAGAGGATCCTTGGCCACAATGTCACCAACCAAATAGTGATTTTAGAACTTGATGTAGAAAGGTCTCTCCTTTTACAACTTGAAGCTATCCTTAACAAGTGCTCTCATCCACTAAAAATTTGGGTCATCATAGAAGTTCTAGTAAAGTGGTAAGGGGTGCAACTAGAATATGCTTCCTGGGAGCCTCTTCTTTCCATTCAGTATTAGTTTCCTCATCTTAAACTTTAATCCCAAAGCTTTTAAGGGGGAGGTCATGTTAGAACCCTTCATATTAACCATTATTTTGTAGTTTATTTATTTAATAAAAGGATATGGACACATTTGTTGTATAAGACATCCCTCAAGCCCATTGTAATAGATAGAATAGTGGAATAATCCCACATTCATGGGGAGTAGTAGTTATCTAGTGATAGATTACTATAAATAGGAGCTTAGTCTAGTATGAAGGCACACATGAATTATATTTAATTTTACTTGCTCAAAGGAGGTTGCCCTCTAGAAGAGGCCAAAAATTCTACAATTCTATTATTTTAATACAATTATGCTTATTTTGAGTCAATATATTGATGATATTTATAGTTTATTTCATGTATTAGCAATTATTTCCTAACTTGTTCAGGAAGGATCCTATCACAATAATATTCCATTCAAATCTAATTTTTATCCCAATTTAATGGTTGGAAAAATATGATAAATATACCATAAATGTTTTGATGCCTTCAAACTGAAGTTAGGCTTGAATTATCCTTTAAAATGTCACTACAAACCTGAAAAAGAGGTTTATTTCCCTCCTTAGAAGTTTCTTGCCCTCCCTAGACAATTTTTTGACCTTTTAAGGATCTCAAATCAACTCATTAACCTACCAAACATGTTCATTACTCTTCTTTGAATCCCCTTCTACTACATGAACCTTAAAATGGTGTTCAAAACATGTCAATGGATCACTAGTACCCTATGCAACCTTTGAAAATAAGGTCACCCAACTAAAAGGTAAGGGTTTTCATCCTAACTTCAGCCTTCCAATGAAGGTTTCTATCTTCAAGGGATGAAGTCAAGCAAATTGTGCTTAAACTTAGGATTTCAATCCATAAACATAACATGAGTCTCCAAAATAAACTCATCTTTCCCTTTTATATCCTTTCTCCAAAGGGGTACGCTCTACTTTGAGGAAAAATTCAAATAATCAAAAATCAACTTCCTTATACATTCAATTAAGGGCTAATCTTATCCATGACCCTTAAAATTCCCCTTCTTAAGTCAAAAATAGAGAAGAGTTACTGACATATTCAATTTTGAAAACTAACACATATTATTACTTTTATTTAAAGTATTTAAAATTACTTTTATTTTAATAATAGTATAATTTTTTTAATAAAACGGGACATTACAATCCTCCCCTCTTGAAATTGGTTGTCCTCAAGCAATGTTATTTTCCACTACCTAAATCCTAAATCTACCTCTAGTATTTGTAATCCCGAACACTTGTTTCATGGTTATAACCTTGTACTCAAATGATTCCCTTAATGCTACTTTGGGTTATCCCCTTCTTTTCATGGTATAAATTAGCTTGTATGTAGGCTAGAAATGATCCATAATAACCTCAAATCCCATTGCATCTCATCCCCATCAACATTAGAATGTTTGGGTTGAATATCCCTAATAGAGGACATCTTATACTAACATTATCATGCAAGAAAACTCTCCTAAAATACATAAATCCATAATTATTCAAGACTAAAAACAACAACACATGATGTAGGCCCATGATGTAGAAATCATTGCATACTTGGTAACTCTTTAAAAAATCTAAATTCTAACTTTTGAATGTTTATCTTGCCTAAGTTCAAATCTGAATTTGGAATTTCCTCATAAGTATGTGTAATGTTGCAAGTTGTATTCTCCACCATTCTTGGACCTACACATGGAACAAATTTATTAATAAAAATAAGTGTGTTTAACAACACTCTTTCAATCACTTCATCATGCCTTATAGACATGACATCAAACACCCTTCTATGATATGCATTTTCATTACGCTTTTTGCTTCTAAAATGGATTCCCAAAGGTTGATTTATGTTGTCCCAAGTGTGGTTTTAGCATGGTATTTTCTTCCTCAAAATCAATCTTGTAGTGGCAAGAAACTCACTTATATCACCTACAAACACCCCCATAATGACAAGGGGTTAGAAATATATCTCCCATGTGATAATATTTACCTTTATGGTTGTAACGTTTGTGTGGAATTAGCTGGAAAGGTGAATAACAATAGTCCAAAAAAATTAAACAAATCTCATAATGACTATTGGGTCAAGGTGTTTGTTACCCATAACCATTTTTGTGATCTCCCAAGTTGTACCTCTTGACAAATAGCATGGAATAAAATGTATTTGGGTTGTATAATGGTTGTAACAGTCATAAATTACTTGAAATTCCTCCCTAAATAATGATGTGTTGGTTGGAAAATTTGTATTTGAAGACACTATGTGGTGAACCTTACCACACACAACATCAAGTAAAGAGTTATTCATATCATGAATATTAAACTATATTTTCCCAATTGTAATTTGATTTACAATGGCTATAAATGATCTTGTAACAGTTCTACATGCCCCAATATTGACCAAAGGTTGGCAAGTAACTAGAATCTCTTTCATTATTGTCATGGCAGTAGGTAAAAGAAAAGTGTAAAAGCTATCATATTGAAAATCTTTCACAATTTTACTTAATGTGTTAGAAAAAACTGCATCCTTGTCTTGATCCATCATGATAGGTAATTACGAATCTTTATGAAGGGTAAAAACATAACAAAGATATCAACACCTACATTTTTCCCCCTTTTAAGAATATAATCACAATTTTGGATTGCCCTTACCCCATTATGTGGCTTGCTATGTAGATCTAAGGGAGACTTCAATTCATTGTAAGCTTCTTGCCTTGCATCCTCATACATGCCTTGAGCACTAATGACTTAGCACAAGTGTGTGGCATCAAACTCCTATGTAGAAATTTTGGCATGTTTATCAATTTTGGGTTGAGTATCATCATGATATGATTGTTATTTTCAAACTTCAAATCCGAAACTTATCAAATGATGAGCTACCCAAGTGACTTGAACTCCTCTAAAATCCATTCCCATCCTCTTTACCATGACCACTTGAGGATATCTATTGGCTATGTCTTTAAGTATAATTTAGTTTTCATCAAATAAGAATTCCATTTCCATTTTGAGTGAATTCACCCAAAGAATGCCACCAGTGTACCCCACGCACTAAATATTCATTTCCAATATCAATAACATAAAAATCCTCATTTACCTTGTGCCTTCCCAAATAAATATTGAGTTGTTGCATTATTTTTATGTATAGGATGAATAAATTATCAATAATATAGATATTGGAATTAGAAACTCTGTCCTCTCTAAATTCCAATATATCACCCAGATCCCATGCTTCCTTTACCAAAGTAGGAATTATTGATTTACCCTTGATACCTCCATCCTTTTGACCTAAATTTTTCCTCTTAAATGCATGCTTATCATCTGAATTAATAACACGACAAGAGAATAATGTTGTTATCCTATCTAACATACTATGGATCATGACTAGAGGGTAGTCATCTCCAATCACCAACACAAAAGCAATCATAGCTTGGACATTAAATCTAAAATCATCAACATTATTCTAAATTTTTTGGCCCCAATTTTGAGTTTTCTCTTTTACCTTATCTTCCTTTTTAGCATGTTTTTAATGATGAAAAAAATATTATAGTGAAATACAAGGGAACAATATATCTAAAATATGATCATCATTGTTATTCCTTGGGCTACCAATAAAAATCCCTTCCTCCTTGGGTCAAGTGGGGTTTATGGTGATACCTCCAACCCTTCTATCTTTATGATTCCCAATATTTTATTTAAACACATGTCTCTCCGTAATGTTATTTTGAAAAACCATCTCATATGGCAATGGATCAATCATTGGAATACTAAATAATGGATAGGGACATCTTAGAAAAGTTCCTTTTTTCCATTCAGTACCTATTGGAACTCAATCTTGCACCCTAGAGAGGTTGTTCAAGAATTCTCTAAATTAAGTAAAACATTGGATTACCTCTAGGCTCGTGGGTTACCTATATCAGAGGTAAACCTCTAGGTTTAAAGGGTTAGCTTCCTAGATTAGTCTTTGATAGCTTATCACCTACACTACTTGCTTGCTTGGATGAAAAGGGATATAAAGAACAAAAAAGTAAACTATACTAATTAGGTGATACACAAAATTGATCTCCACTAGACTACCATACACTTACACTATGAAAAATGACTAACAATATTAGTCCCAACATCCTAGATTGTTTTAACATAAGTGTTTCAAACATGGAGGTGATATGCATTGCACTCCTCCAGGTGAGTGAACAAGAGGTTAGATTGCAGACACTAATACTACTCCTTACACTTAGATATGTAAAAATACACTAAATACACTTCATGTGACCTATTATAGTAAGAACTACTTGCACCAAACATGAAAGAGTAAAGAGAACAAAAGGATAGATAGTTATCACTTGTCATTCCACTATGCACCACTTCACACACTTAAACAAGAAGATATGAACTCAAAACTAGATTGAAAATATTTATTTTAAAGGAAAATATAGTATTCAAACTATTAAGGCTTCACCATATCAAGTGTGGATCCATTAAAAATCCAAAAAGGCTTGCATATATAGAGCATAGGAGAGGAAAGAGAAGAAGATAAGTGGAAGGGTCACAAGACTAAGTCTCAAGACTTGGAAACCAATTGCAATTCAAGAGAATGAGTTGGAAAATAGGTCAAGAAGTTATCTTAGAACATGTGTCACTCTAAAACATGATATATCCTTTGGGTTGGTGTAGAAACACTCTATGGTTCTTGTTTGAAACTACCCTCATGATGATGAGTAGTATGTTTGTCTTGAACTACCTTAGGACTACCATAGGATTCATTGCCACATAGGTCTTGACATTGGAAGTTGAAAACAATGTAGTGATAGTCATCTACACTTTTCCAACTAATGAACTCCTCATGGACACTTGTTCACTATTTATAATCACTATTCACTAGCCCTTTAGGCTTGATTCACAGATTTTTCACTTAAGTGACAAATTTTTTATCCCTATTTGTCTTTTGGTCTATCTAATAGACCTCAATAGACTCAATGTCACTCTCCTCACCATCACACTTAGGCAATCACTTTGCCTTTTCACTATTTATCCTAATAAATGGGTTAATAGAGAGGTTTCCATGCTTATTTGAGGTGAGATATCAGTATAGGGAGTTAGGAAAAGTCCCTAAACACCCTCCATAGTGATCATAATTTATCAATCCCCTTTTTCACCAGTGAAACACATCAAAACCTATATAAAACCTAGAATTAGGTATGTTTGTACAAGTGATAGTATAGATCAATTAGGTGTTATGGAGTCTGGGAGAGTTATAAATAGGTTCAAATCACTTTCAAGGCCAATTAGACACTTCTATATGCATAACTCTCCATGTCTTCTCCATCGGGTTCAAATGAGGGTTTTAGGAGGGTTTTGAGTCATCTAGCTTCATAGCAATGATTCATAAAATATAGACATCTAACTCTCAAACCAACTCCACAAATGTTGAGTTCAATAACCTTTTCAACTACCCCTATCTGATGTTGGCACCATGCATAACATCCATACATATATGAGTGAAGAAAGATGGTTCTCGAGCTCCTTTTAGGCATTCTGAATAGGCCTGAGACTAAATTAGGCCAAAATGACTAATTTGAGTTATTTATCTACAAGATGATGGATATTTTTTACTCTCCACTCTCCTTTTAAGGTCATAAAATGGATTGGAAAGATCATTTAGTCATGTGAAAGAAGTAAGGCACCCTGAGGGTTTAGGCCTAGTTTTAGGCCTAATAAACCTAGACTATGTGCCCTTGTGTATGACCACCTGTATGTGTTTGGATTAAATGTGAGTGATTATAAAAATTTGTTTAAATTCATTAAAAATCTATACATCTTATAAAAAAAACTTAAAACTCTTCCCTTCATCCCTTCTTCATTCACACAATATGCCTGCAGGGTGGTCTTGACTGTGGAGTGCCCTTTATCTGAGATAAAATAAAGGGTACTTCCCCTATTTATTTGGCATAATTGAGACCATATAGGGATATATTAGGTAATGAATACCTTATTTATAAATTTTCACATCCATATCCTACTCCTACGGTCTTCAAACACTTCAAACTCTCCACACTAGCTTAAGACTATGATTGTGTGTAGGGTTGACTAAGTATGAGGTTAGAACTAGTTTATTCAACCTTATTTGTTTCTCCTTACTTTTAAGGATCACGTAGAGTGTGATAACACCACTTTGATAGTTTTTTTAATGTGATCATTCATGTTATACCACTACTTATCAAACAAACTTGCACCTTTCATTTTCTATAACTAGTCTACAGTCAAACTGTAGGTGTCTTATTAAAGAATACAAAGGATTCTTATAGGTGCTCATTAGTGCTTGAGTACTATGTTTCTCTCCCCTAGTTACATATTGAATTCATTATGTAAATTATATTTATGGGTGATATATTTTATGCTTTGAGACCATGTTCTCATGCCTTACCATTAGTACACTATAGTTCACTGCAAGTTATGTTGCTACAAGTTTACTTTAGTCATCTTAACATTGTCTTTACTAAGTATTTTAGTCAAAACTTGTCTAAGTTAGAAACCACTCAAATATCATTCTCTCTTGATCAAACAACCACCTTATTATGTCAAGACATTATCTCTAGGCTTGGACTATAAGAGATAAACTATTAGGCCTATCTAGACCTTAAGACACTTCACCATGGGATGACATAGGGTATGAGCAAAACCTCATTCCAAGAAGTTAAGGTAAAACTTCTCAATTACAAATTTCTTAATCTATGAACATGGACCTAGATATAACTTAATGTAATGGCCTCACCATTATCACAGTGATCATCTCTATGCTCTTAGACCTGACTGAAGGTCTCAATTAAGTTCAAACACCTCTCATTCAACACTACTCTACCTCTTTTGGATTGACTTCAGACCATTATTAGAGGCAGCCTGTAGGTGCCATCAAATATAGGATTGTGTGCTAAGTTAGAACCTTGTCATCATCCCAAAATCCTTTCATTGGGCTCATGTACTTTTTTTGAGATATTAATTAGGCTCAAAATCTTCAAACACCATTAAGCTTATTTTTATAACTTGATCCTTCTTTCAGATTTGAGCATGAGACCTGAAGATACTTGCTCTAAATATACTTGATTGTATCAAGTATTTAGGCCTTGTATTTCATAAAGGATACTCTTGAGACCAAAAATTCCATGAATAATATGATCAAACATACTCTCAGAGGTTAAAAACAAACATTTTAGCCTTGTCCACTATTCAGTCATAGGAAAATAAACTTTGCAATAGGTAAAACACTGTCTTTAGCCTTTGATAGTATCTTCTACTAGCATAATGAGATATTTATGCTTATTCCTTAGTATCTACACATGAAAAATAGACTAAAAACCATATGATAAGGATGGTAATACTCTTTAAGGTCATGTACACCACCTAGTTTACTCATATCAATGCAAACATAGAAGAAAACTGAAGCCATTAGGGATGTGTAGGAAGTTTAGAGTCACTAATATTTTAGTGATGGTTCATGAAGCATAGACCACCAAACCAAAAACTATTACCATGGAAATTAATTCCATAAATTCTACTATCACCCACCAATTTCACTCACTTGAATTATGTTCCTCCTATCTATATCAAGTGTAAACTGGTTGACCTATTTGACATGTCCAAGAGAGCGATGAGAGAGAGCTCTATTTTTGGTAGTTTTAATCATGTTAAAGATACCTAAGAATGAAATTGAACTTTTGGGATCTTAAGAGACCTCCCTAAAGCCTCACACATGCCAAATGCCTCATTTAGGTCATATAACTACCTAAAACTCCTCTTCTTTACAGTGATCTCCTTTCTTATACATTCGACCTGCATCATGTCAGTTTCAAAACTACTTCCTGACATTACCTGACATGGCATACATTGGATATCTCCTTGACACACTTTTATTTTGGTTAGAAACCATACAACTTCATTAAAATGACCCAAAAAGACATAAAATGACATAAGACCAACTTAGACAAATATGACAAAAATAAAACATGTTGTTTGACCTCATTAATGACCAAGGGACCATTTTCACACCTAGGAGACCTTATGAAAGTTTAAAATTATTGGGGGGTTAACTAATTTTGACCTAAGGGTAAAATCAGTCAACATTTTGGTGATTTTTTAGGGGTAGCATACTAGTTATGCTAAGAACCAGTTGCTTCTCCTATCTATTGGGATATGGAGTCACTTATACACTATACTTGACACTAAATTACCTATGAAAGGACACCAAACCACACTAAACACAATAGAAAATAAAAACACAAAGTGAGACACAAGACACACAAACTTATGTTCTCATGAACACTTAAGGAAAACACACACAACAACTCAATAAAAACACACCTATCTTAATATGTATAATACCTCAAAACATTTGAGGTGAGGAACCATTCTTCATTTCTTCAACCAGGGTCAAAGAAAATGCTTCTTTCATCACTGTTACTCCATGAAATAAATACATAATATGAGTCATACTTATCAATGGACACTTGCATATAGAGATAGTCAAATGATTTGTCATCTTTAAAGATTATGTTAGCATCAAGTTTGTCTTTTGGAGCTCTCATAGACACTCCATCTAGCCTTCCAAGAGGATTTTTTGAGTTTACAGTCTACTTAACCTCTATGATGTCCACTTGGCATTCCTCAAAATTAATCTTGGGAGTCATCAAAGTTGTCTCAAATTCATCCTCTTCTATAACATGATGTACTTCATGTCTAGAACCATCAAACTTGTCTTCTTGTTGATCCAACCTATCTAAGAGTAATTCAACATTAAGCTAAGGTTTGGATTTCTCCTTAATCACATAACTTTTTGCCTTGGCCTCTTTGCACTTTTTGATGATTGTAGCCTTCTTGGTAGTTATTTAACACTCATTCTCATGTTTATTAGGATACTCTCCTTCATATTTATAAGGTATATCAACAACCTTACCATCAAGTTCATGCTTCTTAAGAATGGGAGTTGGCTTACTTAGTTATTGAAACTCTTGAACTAGGGCACATAATTATTGTCATAGATCATCTTCTTATTCATGGCTATCACATTCATGGACTCCTCCATCTTGGGTAGGTAGAATGGAATTATCTTCATCATTATCCTAATCTACCATGCTTTGAAAACCATCATCATCATGCATATGAATAAGACAATTACCCTCGATATCTTGTTGAAAATAATTATCAAGACTTGCCTTAGAATGTTCATCACCTTCCTCATGGATGATGTATGTGCCAAGGTATATCTATTCAATGAAAGTGTATGAATCATTTCCATAAGTGTTATTACCATACTCATATAGTAAAATATTAGATATACCCTCAAGTTTTGAGGATGCTCCATCATCCATAACATGTTCTTATTGATTTTTTATGGTACAATTCAGATTAGAACTTGCTTCTACATATGTCTCAATATGAAACTTGGCAAATGGATGTGTTTTATTATTCACCTTTACTCCATACCTTGTTTTGAAAGATAAAAATTAATAATCATCTGATATATATCCTCCTAATTTGGTGATGAAGTCCCTTGATAGGAAAATAGGAAAGTGAGTAGGCAAATCTACCACCACTATGTCTTAAAGGATTGGAAAGATTAAACAGCCATGCAAGAAAACTCTCAAACTTTTGATGAGCCCTACTAACTTATCTAGTGTCCCATCAATTTTCAACACTCCCTTAATATATGGTTCATATTTCAAGCCCAACTTGTCTACTACAAGTTTGGGCATAACTGAGGTACTTGCCCCACTATCCACATTGTAATTATGAACAAACTTGTCTCTCACAATGAGAGTGAGGTAGAAGGGTGGAAGATTTTAAAATTTGGTAGAGGGTTCAAAAATGTGAGTAGGGTAATTAGTGAGGGATACGTCACCATGTCTTGATGGTTGAGAACTGATGTGGATTTGGGATAGTTGCTCTTGAAGTAGTTATTTTTGATCGGGCATATGGAGCACTTCCCAATAGAGATATTAATCTTATCATTCTTCAAGGAATCAATGATATTAAAAGAAGGAACGCTCATATTTTCTTATATCCTTGAATTCAAATAAGTGCCTTGAGATTCAGGCAATAGATCACTTTGAGTCACCCTTCCCACATTCTAATTTTGAATTAGTGTAAAAGTTGTAGGGACTGTCACACTTGAATTTACACCTTACTACCTTGTAGGAGGGTTGTTTGGACTTGTGTCAACACCATGAGCATATAAAAAAGCTTTATTTTTTGATATTGTGTTGGATAAAACTAAGGTACATTAGCTTAGGACAAATTTATCTTCCACTTAAAAGGTTGTAAGACTCACTCCTTGAGGCTACCATCCTTCATTTGTTTTTGCTTGCATAAAGTTTCATCTTTTGATGTCAATTGAGGTGTAGGTCCTCCTTGAGATACTAAGGCTTTCACTTCACCTTCATTGGCATCCGTATACTATCCTTGATACTTCCATTCTTCTCATTGAACCAAGTTACTATGGACTGGAACTATGGCTCTTGTGTTGGGAGTAGAGGTTGGATTATAGACATTTGGTGGCCTATTGAAGTTAGGGTGACCTTATCCCCTCCATTGACCATACTGTTGAGGTGGGAACCCACTTTATTATAGAGGATAGGGGTAGGGTTTTTTGTTAACTCCATATTGTATATTTATCTACCTAAATTGAGCCTTTAAGGCCTTAGATCTTGCCTCCCAATCAATGGTATCTTTTGACTTCTTTGGGGCAACTATAGACTTGTTATTTGAACTTGGAATTGGATCAAGACTTGGAGAAGTAGAAGACATGTTAGGTAGAATGGAAATAGATAATTTTGGAGGGAGTTTACCATCTTGTATTAAACCATTCTTAGCTCTAATGGCTATGTCATAGGATTTAAGCAAAGTGTATCCACCCATGGACTGCAATACGACAATAATGTCAGTCCCAATAGTTTTTAGGTATGTTGGGAAGATAAAACTTATAGGGGGTCTCATGAGAGGTGGAACATTATACCATGTTCTTTGAAACCTCTCATTGAAGTCATGAATAGTTTCTTTAGGACCTATTTAAATCTCATTAAGTTGATGAATGAGTGATGCGTGATCACTTTTGTCTTCAAATCTTTGGGTCAACAACTCTCCAAACTCATTTGAAGTGGTGATACATCCTCCTCATAATGTCTTATACCAATTAAGGGATTTTACCCTAAGAGACATGGCAAGTAATATGACTACAATATTGACTTTAATGACATTATGGAAGTAGTATAAGTTATAAATGTCCCTAATATGCTCACTTGGGGTGATAGGACCTTCCCTATTAAAAGTGGGAAGACTCTTGGTAGCATTGGGAGGGATATCATCATATGCATTGAGGTGTATAAGATTTCTAGAGATAAAGGTTGGGAAAGCATGTTGTCTATCCATGTTTTCCTCAAATTCCTCTTCACTCTCCTTCTCTTGGCTTACAAAGTCTTCTTGTTCTTCAAATGTCAATATAGGCTAAGGGTGTTGAATTTCAAGAGGAAGTTTAAGTTGAAGGAGTGGGTTTATAGAATTGTTACCTATACTAATAGTTGACCTAGTAAGGACCATGAAGTATGAACAAAAGTAATGATAAAAATTTATCTAAAACTAGATATTATCTTTAATGGAGTCACCAAATACTAAGTAGAACACACGTGTGCAAATATGATATTATCAAGACCAACATTCACCTTAACAAGATATGTTTGAGACAATAGTCCCACTAGGTGTGCCAAAATTGTTGTCACCTAATCTTGAATCCTAAAGAGTTTGTTAAATCCTTCTCTAAATCAATTGAAACATTGGATTACCTCTAGGCGTGTAGGTTGCCTATAGCAGAGGTAAATCTCTAGGTTTAAGGGCTATCTCCTTAGATTAGTATTTAATAGCTTATCACCTATACTACTTGCTTACTTGGATGAAAAGGGATAGAAGGAACACAAAAGTAACATATAATAATTAGGTGATACACTAAATTTATCTCCACTAGACTACCATATACCTGCACTATGAAATATGACTCACAATACTAGTCTCAACATCCTAAATTGCTCTAACATAAGTGTTTCAAATATGGAGGTGATATGCATTTCACTCCTAAAAGTGAGTGAATAAGAGGTTATATTATGGACACTAATGCTACTCCTTACACTTAGATATGGATAAATACACAAACTACACTTCATGTGACCTATTAGAGGAAGAACTACTTCTACCAAACATGAAAGAGTAAAGATAACACAAGGATAGATAGTTATCACTTGTCATTCCATTATATACTACTTCACGCACTTAGACAAGAAGATATGAACTCAAAGCTAGATTACAAATATTTTTTTCAAAAGAAAATATAGTATTCAATCCAATAGGGCTTCACCATACCAGGTGTGGATCTAGAGCATAAGAGAGGGGAGAGAAGAAGAGAAGTGGAAGGGTGACAAGGCCAAGTGTCAAGACTTGGAAAATAGTTATAATTAAAGAGAATGAGTAATAAAATAGTTCAATAAGTTATCTTGGAACATGTGTCGCTATAAAATGTGGCATATCCTTCAAGTTGGCATAGAAATACTCCATGGTTCTTCTTTAAATTGCCCTCATGATGATGAGTAGTCCATTTATCTTAAATTGACTTAGGACTACCATAGGATTCATTACCGCATAGGTCCTAAAATTATAATTTGAAAACAAGATAGTGATAGTCATATATTCCTTTCCAACTGATGAACTCCTCATGGACACTTGTTGTTAACTATTTGTAGTCACTGTTCACTAGCCCTTTATGCCTGATTCATAAATTTGTCTCTTAAGTGGCTTACAGTTGCTTATGGAGATGTGTTTTAGGGGTGTTAAATAAATTTACAAGCCCTATTTGTCTTTTTTTTATCTAATATATCTCAAAAGACTCAATGTCACTCTCCTCACCATCACACTTAGGTAGTCACTTTTCCTTATCATTGTTTGTCCAAGATTGCTTGTAATGAATGGGTTAGCAGAGAGGTTTCCATGCTTATCTAAGGTGAGAGATGAGTATAAATAGTTATGAAAATTCCCTAAACACCTTCCATAGTGATATGCATTCATCAATTTCCTTCTGTACCTATGAAACACATCAAAACCTATAGAAAACCTAGAATTAGGTATGTTCATACAAGTGACAATATGGATAAATTAGGTTTCAAGGAGAATGGGAGAGTTATAAATAGGTTAAAATCACTTACAAGGCTAATTTTCTAATTATACGTGCATAACTCTCCATGTCTTCTCCATCAGGTTCAAATGAGGGTTTTATGAGGGTTTTGAGTCATCTAGCTTTTTAGCAATGAATCATAAAATCTAGACGTCTAAATATTAAACCAACTCCAAAAAATTTGAGTTCAAGAACCTCTTCAACTACTCCTAGATAATTTTGGCACCATTCACAACATCCATATAGATATGAGTGAATAAAGATGGTTCTCAAGCTCCTTGTAGGCATTTTGAGTAGGCCTGAAACCAAATTAGGCCAAAATGACCAATCTGAGCTATTTATCTACAACCCAATAGATGTTTTGGAATCTCCACTTTCCTATAAAGGTTATCATATGGTGTGGAATGATCATGTGGTCATGTGAAAAAAGTAAGTCACCCTGGGGGTTTAGGATTATTTTTAGGCCTACTAGACCTAGACTGTGTGCCCTTGTGTATGACCACTTGTAGGTGTTTTCATTGAATTTGAGTGATTATAAACATGTTTTTACCTTCATTCCAACTCTTTACATCTTAAAAAAATCACTCAAAACTTTTCCCTTCATCCCTTCTTCATTCACACACTATGCTTGCAGGGTGGTCTTGACTATGGAGTGCCCTCTATCTAAGAAAAAATAGAGGGCACTTCCCATATTTTTTTGGCCTAAATGAGACTATAGAGGAATATATTAGGTCATGAGGACATTCTATAAAAAAATTTAAGTCCATATATTGCTTCTAGGGTCTTCAAACACTTCAAACTCTCCATGTTAGCCTAAGACTGTGACTGTGTGTAGGGTTGACTGAGTATGAGGTTAGATCTAGTTTATTCAACATTATTTGTTTATATTTACTTATAAGGATCACATAGCATGTGATAAAACCAATGTGAGAGTGTTTTCAACATGATCATTCATGCTATACCAATGCCTATCAAATAAACTTGCACCTTTCATTTGCTAGAACTAGTCTACAGTCAGATTGTAGGTGTCTTATTAAGGAATACAAAGGATTCTTGTAGGTGCTCATTAGTGCCTCAATACTATGTATCTCTCCCCTAGTTCCATATTTAATTCATTATGACCATTCCATCTATGGGTGATCTCTTTTTTGCTTTGAGACCATGTTATCATGCCTTACCATAAATACACTATAGGTCACTGCAAGTTGTGTTGCTACAAGTTTACTTTAGTCATTTTAACACTATGCTTACTAAGTGTTTTACGTCAAAATTTGTATGATTTAGAAACTACTCAAATATAATTCCCTCTTGATCAAACAACCACCTTCTTACATTATCTCTAGGCTTGGACTATAAGATATAAACTATTAGGCCTGCCTAAACCTTGAGACACTTAACCATGGGATGACATAGTGTATGAGAAAAACCTCATTTAGAGAAGTTAAGGTAAAAATTCTCAATTAAAACTTTCTCAACCTATAAACATGTGCCTAGGTCTGATTGCATATAATTTCCTCACCATTATCACAATGATCCTCTCTATGCTCTAAGACTTGATTCAAAGTCTCAATTGATCTCAAACACCTCCCATTCAACACTAATATGCCTCTTTTAGATTGACTTCAGACCATTATTTGAGGTTGCCTATAAGTGCCATCAGATATAGGACTATGTGCTAAGTTAAAACCTTGTCATCATCCTAATAACCTCTCACTCGATTCATGGACTATATTTGAGATATCATTTAGGCTCAAAATATTCAAACACCATTATGCTTATTTTTATGACTTGATACTTATTTCAAATTTAAGCATGAGATCTGAAGATGCCTTCTCCAAAGATACTTGACTGTATCAAGTATTCTAGGCCTTGCATTTCTTAAATGACACTCTTGAGACCAAAATTTCCATGAATAATATGATCAAACATACTCTTATAGGTTTAAAACAAATTTTAGCCTTCTCCACTAGTCATTCACAATAAAATGAACTCTACAATAGGTGAAACACTATCTTCAGCCTTTAATGGTGTCTTTTGGTAGCATAATAAGATAGTCCTACTTATTCCTTGATATCCACACATGAAAACTAGACTAAAAACCATATTTGAAGGATGTTAATACTCTTTAAGATCACATATACCACCTAGTTTGCTCAAATCAATGCAAATAAATAATAAAACTAAAGCCATTGGGGATGCACAGGCAGTTTAGAGTCACTAACATCTTAGGGATGGTTCATGAAGCATAGACCAACAAACTAGGAAATATTACCATGGAAAAAAAGGCCATAAAGGCTATTATCACCCACCAAGTGCACTCATTTGAACTTTACTCCTCATATCTGTACCAAGTGTAAACCAATTGACCTATTTGACCTGCCTAAGAGAGCGATGAGAAAGAGAGGTCAATTTTTGGTAGTTTTAGACATGTTAAAGCTGCCTAAGCATGGAAGTGAATTGTAGGGATCTCAAGACACCTCCCTAAATCCTCACACATGCTAGATGGTTCATTTAGGCTGTACAACTGCCTGAAACTCTACTTCTTTACATTGATCTCCTTTCTTATACATTAGACCTGCATCATGTTAGTTTCAAAACTAATTCTGGACATTACCTAACATGGCATACATTTGATATGTCCTTAACACACTTTTATTTTGGTTAAAATATATACAACTTCATTAAAATGACCCAAAAGGACATAAAATGACATAAGACCAACTTATACAAATATGATAAAGATAAAACATGTTGTTTGACCTCATTAATGACCAAGGGGCCAATTTCACACCTAGGAGACCCCATTAAAGTTTGAACTTACAAGGGGGTTAACTAATTTTGACCTAGGGTGAAAATTAGTCAATAGTACCCTTCATCTTATCCTTGTTATTAGAAAGATTCTCATGATGGTCAAGATATTATAAAGACATAGTTTAATGATGATACAAAAAATCCTTGTTATGAAGATAAACAAATTGCTTACCCTTCTATTTAAATTTATTTTGGTGTTGTCTTGCTTGAATGGTTGTCAGCTTCACCTCTTTCACTCTTTTTAGCCAATCATCACACCTCTTTTAGGTCCTTATCACATCTTTCATGCTTGCTTGTAAGGTGGATGGTTACCTTTCAATCTTAGGATCAGTAAATTATACCTCGCATATGTAATTTATGCCCTTCCTTTATATTGAACTCTTAAGGCAATCAACCAATGGTGTTTCCTTTTTCAAGTCTTCTTCCTTGGCTTCCTCATTACTTAGCTCCTTTTTAGAGTTTTAGAATTTAGACCTTGACTTTTCCATTTTCTTTACTTCTACCCAAACACTGTACATTCAAATCCATATCTTTCCCTTTAGAGGGCTCTTTGTTTTCAATTTATGTGGTAGATTCCTCTATGGGTATTTTGATCTTGTTAAGCACGAAATATACTGAGAGGGGTGGGTGAATCAGTATATCATATATCTTATAAAACTTTCCCTTTATCAAATTCCACTTAATCAAACATTCAAGATATGCAATAAAACTCAAACAATAAACATCACACCAAATAGAGAGAGACACCATATATGACCAAAAATGTCCTTCCCACTTTTGTCCTTATCTTTGGTGACTTTTTGTATTCCTCAAAGTGTCCCTTCATGAGAAATTGAACCCTTACTCTTTTGTCTTCACTTGGTGACTCTTGGTAATCCCCAAGATGACTCTTCATAGGAAAATGCATCCCATCCTTCTTTTGTCTTTGCCCCGTGGCTCTTCGACTTCTCCATGGGCCCTTCTTTTGTCTTATATGCAACCAAAAATATATTCGTTAATATTAAATAAATATTAACTCATATTAGCCAAGATATATTTATTACAAACAACATTAAATGCAATGGGGCCTTTATCACCAATAATGCTAAACCTTTGACATCAATGACAATATTTTCAATAATCTCCCCCTTTTTCATTGATGGCAACCTCAATCCTGAAACTACCACATCCTATCACCTACACATACTATCATCTGAAAACATACAGTAACTCCCCCTTACTGTAGCAACCTGTACCTATTCCTTGTACCTATTTTCTACACATGTACCTATACCTATTATTCTCCCCCTTGGATATCAATGGCAAAGCGCCTACCTAGAGCTAACACTTAGCTTCCCCTCAATTTATGCTAAACATCAATGGCAGGAAGTGATAGAAATTACTCCCAACTCCTCTTGCAGATCTTTGAATGTGTCCTTTGATTGTGCCTTTGAGAAGATATCTGATAATGCATATAAATATTTACCTATCCTTTGAGAATCTGCAATCAACTCATTTAAATCTTTTCTTCTAATCTCAAAACCTTCCGCATGAAACTTTAAGGTGTATCCTTGATCACATATTTGACTCACACTCAATAGATTATGCTTACAAAACATTCTTAGCTTTGGTTCTACTAATATCCAAACTTAAAAATACCTTTTCCAGCTATCCTGGTAGTGGTTTTATCTTCAAATTTCACTATGCCACCACTGATCTTCTTTAATCTTATCTCCTGTCATATGCCTCGAACATCCGCTATCAATGAACCATGGCTGAACTTTATTTCTTACATGCAGGGTTGTCTGAACCATAATAGAATTTTCATGTTGTTTCTTCTGCAATGAACATGTCTGAACCTTCTCCCTGATGAATGGAGCTTTGAAACTCCAATCCTTATTCATTGAATCTGCATGAGTATTCTTTTCCTTCTTTCTGAAATTGTTAACTCTTTTTCAACATTCTAATTTCTTATGACCATAATAATTTGAAACACTGCATATGCGAGAATCATTCTAATAGCCTCAAACCATAATATTGATGCAAAATTTTCTTCAAAAATCTATTCCCTCAAAAGATATACAAATTAATCTATCAACTCACCTTCTTGTCATGCAACATATCCAAAACCCAATAGCATCCACCATGCTTCTATTTTTATTAAAAGTGTCTCTTTGATGCCTAGAAGAGACACCCCACACAATAGGGTTCTAGAAATAAATCTCAGGAGATTCCCAAATCTCCTATGTTTCTTCCTTGATCTTCTTGTGTTTTTATTTTAGAATCTGTTTAAGCATGTCTAACCTTTTTGACTTACTAACCTTATCATTTATGATGTTTTTCTTTTTCTCAACTTTTGCAACTATCTTATCTTGACAAAGCTCATGCTCAAATGTAATAAGAGATTCTGCACAATCCTTCTTATATGATTCTTTATCTACTATAGCAAGTAATTCATTTTCATTTTAAAACTCAACCTGATCAACCTTTACTATTTTAGGTCTCCAAACCTTAATTTGACTCTTCTCATATCTTTTAGGGGCTCTGTAACTTTTGACATACTTTGAAGATCTCTTTACTTTATTTTGACATAATTTAGCAATATGTCCAACCTCATGACAACAAAAGTAAACAATATTTCTCGTACCTTTTTCTTGAATGTGACTGAGATATCCCTTTGACTGATTGCTTCTCCTCATACAATATCTTGCCCTATGACCAACATGATGACAAACAAAACAATGGCCATGAAAAGAATTTGAAAACTTGAAAGCATTGGGCTGCTTGATCGACTTCTTTGATTTGCCTTCAAAACCTGTATCCTTCTTTCCTTGGACTGATATTTCATGATATTTATCAACCTTGATTATAAGCTTCTCATGATTATCCTTTAAAGAGCCTAACTCAACCTTCAACTGATTACATTCTTCTTCTTTTGATGTTAAAATTGAATTTGCAACCTCTAACTGATTCTTAAGATCCTGAATAAATATCTTATTTTCTTTTACTTCTATAGCCAACTTAGAATCCAAGATACACACCTTTTCCTTAAGAGCCTCAACCACAGATTTCAACTCTTGATTCTCCTTCTTTAGCTGCTTGGCCATCTTATGCTTTGCTTTGATCTACCTTCAAGTGTTAAACTTTTTCTAAAGGAACTTGTTCTGATACCAATTGTTAAGCATGGAATATACTAAGAGGGGGGGTGAATCAGTATATCATATATCTTATAAAACTTTCCCTTTATCAAATTCTAATAAATCAAACATTCAAGATATGCAATAAAACTCAAATAATAAACATCACACAAGATAGAGAGAGACACCAGATATAACGTGGAAACCCAATGTGGGAAAAACCACGGAGAATAATCTCAAGTATATTCATGAGAACAAACCCACAGGAGCACCATACCCCTTTTTTGAGTACCACCCTAGCTACAATTCATGAGCACCAACCCATAGGAGCTTCAAACCCCTTTTCCAAGCACCAACCCAGCTACTATTCATGAGCACCAACCCCTTTGTGTATACCACACACCTATCTCTTAATGTTGCTATCTCAACAAATGATAGATCAATACAACATCTCCTTCCTCTCTCTCACCTTTACTCTTCTAAGCTAGTTATAACAAATACAAATCATATTCATCTCTCACAATTGCCCTTCTAAGCTAGATATTACAATATCAAATCAACCTCTCACTTCCATATTACAAATGGCTTCTCAAACTTTTATTTATAGCTTTCCAAATGACCTTTGGCCTTCCCCCTTGGTGACCCTTCAATCCTCATGGAAAATGGTGCCAATCTTGGATGACCCTTCATATTCAAGCCTTTGAAAAGTCATTTGGTGACCCTTCATGACCAAAAATGTCCTTCCCACTTTTGTCCTTATCTTTGGTGACTTTTTGTATTCCTCAAAGTGTCCCTTCATGAGAAATTGTGCTCTTACTCTTTTGTCTTCACTTGGTGACTCTTGGTACTCCCCAAGATGACTCTTCATGGGAAAATGCATCCCATCCTTCTTTTGTCTTTACCCCGTGGCTCTTCAACTTCTCCATGGGCCCTTATTTTGTCTCATATGCAACCAAAAATATATTCGTTAATATTAAATAAATATTAACTCATATTAGCCAAGATATATTTATTACAAACAACATTAAATGCAATGGGGCCTTTATCACCAATAATGCTAAACCTTTGACATCAATGACAATATTTCCAACAGATCTTTTGTGGTGATGAAGTATTCATCACTTATGTTGGTCATTTTTCTTCTTTTAAGGGAGACTTTAGAGGTCTAGGGACTCATTGCCCTTAGTTCTCTATGATATTCTTTCATAGCTTTCAACATCTCTTTCATGGATTTAAGTGTTGTCTTTATCTTTTTATCACTACCCTGAATGAAGAAGAGTCTGCAAATAACTTGATACTCATGGATGGCCAAAAAATGGCTCTGATACCATTGTAATGTCCCTTTTAGTGCAAAATTTGAACCAAATGAGTTTCTTAAAAAACCATAATAATAAATGCAATTTTTTAATTCTTTTTAAGTCAAATCCTAAGCAAATGCAAATTTTAGAAAGGATTTATCAACATATTCACTTAAGGGCTAATCTTGCCCATGACCCTTAAAATTCCCCTTCTTAAGTCAAAAATAGAAAGGAGTTGTCAACATATTCACTTTTAGAAACTAAGGCATATTATTAATTTTATTTAAATTATTTTAAAATATTTTTTATTTTAATAATAATAATATTTTATTTTTACAAAATGGGACACTACACATTACATGTATCCATGGCATGCCCAATGGTAAATTATAGTGTAAATGACGAGGCATTACTTGAAACTGAGTAGATAAAGTTTTAGGCCCTACCTTGATATCCAAAGTGATAGAACCTATAGCTTGGTGAGGCACATGATCAAAGCCTTTGAAATTCTTATATGTATTTTAAAGTGAAACCATATAATACCCATTGTCTATAAGCATGTAAGATTACAAATATTCAAACATGAACCATTATCTATCAAAACCATTTTTATTAGTTGTACCTTTGATTTTCACTTGTATAAATAAAGGAAGATTCTGATAAATAGTTGACTATGTAGGTAAATCCTCATTTCCAAAAGATATAAAATCCTCAATTCCTTTAAAGTGTTCATGAGAAATGCAAAATAAGAAGTCTTTGTATCATGAGGCATGGATGTTTGATTCAATGTTTGATATAAAATATCCTTGAAAATATTAGCTTTCTGAAGTAATTTCAACGTATAAATCTTAGCTAGTGTATTCCTTAGGTGATCAATAATATCATACCCTTTAAATTAATTAACTAGTCCCATTGGATTATGTTGGGGATGGGGAGGGATTGCTTTAGTTTGTTCCTCTTATCTTGCCTTTTAAGGGACTTGACATCATCTAGTGACAACAATTTGGACCATAAAATATATTATAAGCCTAGGGAAAATAGTAGAGGTGGGATATGAGCTAAGATAGTTGTGAGGTCTAGGGGTAGGAAGAAAAAAAGGAACCATATGATCCCTCTGAAATCTTGTAGTAACAAGTGATAATTCAAATTAAGCCACATAATGATAAGTGTAATAGAAATGTTCATAATTAATCTTTTGATTGATATGGAATTTTAGCTTTGCCATTAAATTATACATCCATATAATTACATAGATTAAAAAAATTTACATGTTAAAGGCAAACAACATGTAAATAACAC
Source organism: Torreya grandis (assembly GCA_037957365.1). Lineage (NCBI taxonomy): Eukaryota > Viridiplantae > Streptophyta > Pinopsida > Cupressales > Taxaceae > Torreya > Torreya grandis. The sequence continues at coordinate 746,084 of JARHVA010002111.1, forward strand.
CAAGAAACCTTAAACCAAGAAATATTAGATAGCTGCAGTCAATATGATCATGATTAGTAAGAAAATCAAAAATTTGAAACCTTAACATAAATACTAAAAATAAAAGGAAACACTAAGGGAAACTAGGGTTTTACAACATTCAATTAATAGATGAGTTCACTAATATGTTTTTAAAAAAAAATATAATATTTATATATTAAATCATAATTATGATAAATTATTACATAAAATCAAAATGTATAAATTAAGCATTTATAATTTGGAATTGTTAAATATGGAAGCATGCTAAGAGGGGGAAAATAAAAATAAATTACTTAGTTGGAAATAGAACATGCAAGACTATGTTTACAACTGTGAAAATTGACTATGTAGCTCTGAGAGATCACTATGAATCAGGAACATGGCATCACATCCATTGGGATAATGTCATGATATCTAGATCAAGTCATGTCATGCTAGTGTCTACAGGGCATGCCAACATCTAACAAGTTTTTTCCCTATGTGTAATGGGTTTGTGTGCCTTATCTTATGAGTCATGTGTGCATGATCAGAGTCACTTGATTTGCTATGAAAGATATTGTCTACCTTATTCTTCACTTAGAACCCTAGATCAATAGGTTATGAAGATTAAACAAAATAAATGGGAAACAAAGGTTGAATTGTGTTTGACCTCAACATCCCCTATGCTAAATTTTACCTACATACCAATAATTTGAAGAGGGATCAAACTCCATATCTCCTATGCTACGATGTTGTGTGTGAAATAGTGGTTTAATACTAAATGTTTTTGTAATCCTAGTATAATTATGTACTTCAATAATGACTTATGATCTTTGAGGTACATGTTGACTTAACTCAGGGCTAATATGGATGTGTGGACTCATATTTGGGAACAGTATATGTTTTCCTCTCAATGTGCATTTATATGTTCTAGTGCTTTTCAATCATGTGAGCCTCTAGTGAGCATTGGTTATAAAATGTGGCTTTATAGTGATATTTTTAGAAACTCCTTAAATATGACTTATGAAATGTGTAGGATGACATATTAGGTGAATTTAAATTTGATCAAATAGTCTTTATTTGGTGAGAGGATGCAATTGTTGGATTTAGACACTACTTGCAAGTAGGATAGTCCTGAAGGAGTGGCCTTGTCTAAGGAGAAAAGACAACTAAACTAGAAGTGTGGATCAGTCTGATCATGAGTTTATGTTGTTTATAATTGTGAATATGAATATTTAGAATTAGAATTTGCTTGGAGTTAAGGATCATTCACATAGAAATTTAAGAATAATGATTTAGAGCCATAGAATTGGGCATGAGCTAAGTGTATAAAGGGATTGATCACAAGTGAATTTTTTATTTAATAAATGTTAGTTTAGTGACTACATTATCCAACATAATACTCATTTTCAAGAAATTCACTATGGTCATTTGCATTTATGTTGACTTTGTAATCTCAGCTTAGCATGTCCTAAGGAAAACTTTCCATTACCTTCAATCAACACTATTATTGATTTTACAAATGAATATGAGATGCTTTCCCTCACTGATGCTTGTTCAAGGTATAATCAAATTCACATTGCCCCTGAGGATCAACATAAAACCACCTTTACTACTAACTTGGGAACATATTACTATATTAAGATGCCCTTCAGCTTTAAAAATGTTGGATTAACTTATCAACATGTAATGGGCCACATATTCCATGATCTTATCCACAAAATAGTCAAAGCCTTTGTGGACAAGCCTATATATAATTTCAATCATTGTGAAAACCATCTTCATGACCTATCCATCATATTTGATTGCCTTGTTAAATAAAAAGTTAAGCTCAATTATCACACATACATTTTTAGTGTTATCTTCAAAATTATCTTATGATTATTGGTCTCACTATGAGGGATTTATGTGTAACCCTAAAATAACAATGTTATTCTCAACAATTCCCATACCTTGATCCATTCTTATTTGAACTTACCTTGGGAAACTTGGGGTAATTCATAAATTTGTTCCTGAATTAGCTTATCATACACATTTAGTAAACTCCCTTCTCAAGAAAGGTGTTGTGTTTGAATAGACTAATGTCGTCAGTAAGGATTTATTGACATTAAGAATTATTTCATACCCCTCCTCTATACCACCTTGAAATTATTACCCTCTCATATTGTATACTTCATCTACCCCCATATCAATTGGGGAAATGTTTGCACAATAATACAAGTCAAATAAACAATGTCACTTACTGTATTATTCATGCTTTAATAAATTATGAGCCCTACTACATGAACACAGAGCATGACTATCTCATAATTTACTTCACCACTAAAAAGCTTCAATAGTATATTCTCCATTAAAATACCTACATCATAGCCTATTTTTATCCACTTCATCATTTATTCTCCATAACTTTCTTAATTGGAGATTGAATAAGAAAGTGGATGGTGCTCTTAATGGAGTTTAACCTTAAAATAATCACTCAAAAATCCATGAAATGCCAAGTGATCACTGATCAATTTGTTGTCGCACCCCTACCAGCTCAATGATACTTTTAGTTCATTTTTCTAGATGAAGATGTCCTCTTAATTGAAGGTATTGATCAAGTCCTCTCTCTTAAATACTACTTCCATAATTTCATAGTTGATCTTAAGGCTCAAGCTCTCGAATTTGATCAAAAATAGTAGCTTGTAAGCCTAAATCATCTACCAAATATATTTTAGAAGAATCACCCAAAGTTATCATTGATCTAAATGAAGATACATGGATACTCCACTTTGATAGAGCTAAGTTCCTTCAGGAAGCTAGGACATAATGTGGCTTGGTTGATCCTTGAGGTAAAATCATTCCTCTAAATTTTTGATTAAACTTCAATATTACTAATAATATGGTTGAATAAAAAGCTCCCATCCTTAGGACATCCTTAGGATGTAATTATCCATATATTTATATATCTCCTTACATGCCTTAGGTGATTCACAGCTAATATTTCTCCAAATTAGTGGCACTTATCAATGGAAAAGTGGAAACATTATTGCATGTCATTAGCTCACTTATACTCTTGCCAAAGATTTTTCATTTTTTACCATTGAATTAATCCCATGAGATCAAAATCTTATAGTTGACTCTCTTGCTTCCTCAACCTCTCTCTTTCATCCTCATCAAGCACTACTTGACTTGTAGTTCCTCATTTATACCATGAAATCTCCATCTACTCTATCACTTAAGGATGATTCTCTTATTTTCCACATTGAAGTAGTCACCACTTGACAAATTTCATGGTACAAAGACATCATCCAATTCATCAATCATCTTACTTATCCTCTGAAGGCTAAATCTCTTGAAAAGACCAAACTCTAAAAGAAAGCATGCAAATTCATCCTTAGACATAACATCCTTTATTATCATAATGTTGAAGGTACCCTGATCCACTATGTTACTCAAGAATAAGTCCCTTTCTCTCCTTGAAAAATTACATAGTGTAATTTTATATGGACATGCTATAACTTGCAAATCCCTACAAATGGGTACTATTAGCCTAGTCTTGATAAAGATGAATCACCTTTGAAAATAAGTGCAATCCCTAAAAAATTCATGATGATCTTGTCCATTCTAATTTAGTTGAGCTTCAAACCCTTGAATATACTTGGCCATTCCCTATTTTGGAATTAAATCCCATTGATAAATTACCTCAATCATAATATGGCCATGTCTTCATTATGATCACCACAAATTACTTTACTAAACAGGTAAAAGATATTCCCCTTGTTAGTGTCACTAGTGTCACTATATACAAATAAATTCTTGATCAAATCATATTTCATTTTGGAATTCCTCACACCATCATAATTAAAAATGGTGGGAATTTAAAAAATAAAGACTTGAAGTAATTACATGCAAAATTCAAAATTACACACAAATTTTCCAGACACTATCACCCTTAATACAATAGCCAAGCAGAATTAACCAAAAAAATCCTCAATAAGGTTTTATAAAATAATATTAGGGATTCTCATTCAGATTAGCATCTCAAGCTATATGATGCACTCTATGTTGATTATACCAATATACATACTATCACCAGGGCAACTTCATTCTCTTTAGTTTATGACTCATAAGTTGTCTTACCATTATAAGTAGAGTTATGTTCCTTGCACATATATCTTAAAAACATAAATCTTGATTAAGATATTCATGAAGATGGCCTTCACGCCTTGGATATACCTGATGAGTGATACATGGGTGCCTTACATCACAATCATCGATATAAAAATTACATAATTAAACAAATGATAAGAAAGCCAAAGTCTATACTTTTGATATTGGAAACCTAGTGTTAAAACTCAATTACACCCATGACAAAGAAGAAAAGTACACCCAAAAATGGTGGGGTCCCTACCTAATAAAATACATCCTTAAACCTAATAATTAAATAGATTGCAAACCAACAAAGGACATATCTTCAAGGAACTAACCAATGCTCAGTTATTGAAGAAATATTTTGCTTAAATTATGTTCTTCCTAGTTTCATTTTATTTGTGAATTTTCATTTCATGTACATATTACTTGCATGCTTATAGTTATTTTTATATATTTTGTTGAGCTGGCATTTCTACTTTGAATTTCTTGTATTGTAACATAACATTACTTTGTCTTCACACCTCTAAGTCTCTTTTCACACTAAGCCCTAGTATCTATACATGGTCTTTATGTATTTTATCATTTTTACACCACTTGGTTTTTTAGTTTGTGAATTTCATTATAACACCTTGTCGAATAGAACCAATATTTCCGCACAAACTCACATCCTTTTTCTATAGTCAATTGCATTTTATAGTCAACCATTATTTCCTTCAAGATTTTTTAGTCTCTTTTATCATCATATACACCTTTGGGTCCTTGTTATCATATTTTTATTATGCCTCTTGGCTTCTAGTTTACGAGTTTCACATCAAGACCTAGGAATCAACTAGGTCATCCTCATAAATGCCCATCATTTTTTCACATATATCATTTTTTATCACAACCTTAGCTAGTTGTAATCTTAGAAACATAAGGCAATGGTCAAGAGTAGTGTTTTCCTCACTTAGATTCAATCATATTCTCTTATGTTAAAATTATAACAATTTATCTTCATGTCCTCATCCACATTTTACCTTTTCTCACGATGTTGTTTCATACTTACCTATCATTGTACCATCTCCCTTACACATTTTTTGCAATTCGGGTAACCCAATCATTATATGATCACTTTCATGTTCTCCTTATTTTTCACTTTCCTTTTTGGCTCACCAAGGTCAATTTCAAGATCACACTCTTTCCTAAAGTATAAATCTAGTAGTCTCTAGGCATCATAGTCTTTAGGTTCCCCTTTATAGTTACTAAATGTAATATTTCTTTTGATAGTCATCTTTAGTACCCACGATTGGTTTCCTCAAATCCATATCGAGGAGGAAAATAATTTTTTTAGAGGAGTTAAAAGTTGTATCATAATAAAAGGCAATGTTAAAAGGTAAATAAAATCTTAAAATTTAGATCGCACAAAAAGACATGATATTTTTGACACATCTATTATACTGGTTGAAGCTCAAACTTCATAGTTGGCCTCATGATATAGCCAAGGTCCACTAGGTTGTAGTAGGCCAGTATATTATGTGATCATAGGAATCCAAGAAGGGAGGTTAGATCAAGTGTTAGAATAAGTAACAAATCTTAATAAAAACACACTAACACTAACACTTACAAGCCTAGATCTTAGGGGTGAGCTGAATGAACAAAACCAAATGAAAAACACAACCAAAATGTAAAAGACACACAATCTCTTACCTTCCTTCAGAGCTCTAAATGTATTTTTGAGTGGCTTGCTCGGTTTGTGCTTCAAAGAGTCTTTGGCAACGGAGTTTGTGTAGCTCCCTCTCTCCTTGTCACCATTATGGATTATGTTGGCTTGGCTCAATATTTTGGCATTATAACATTACTGATATGAATTTCAAGCAACAAAACCCTCTATAATTTCCAAGCTTCTAAATTCAATAGGCAATGGCTTATACTTATAGCAAATAGATCTAACCCCAACCCAAGGTGAGTCAAGGTGGAGTTAAAGCTTGGAATGGGTTCAAACCTAACTTAAGTGAGTCAAATGTAACCCCAGTGGAGTTAAAAGGTGTTAATTATGCATGATTTATAATGAATAGGCATGGGTCTGAAAAATGAGATATTTTCCAAAAGGCTTGACAACTTGCAAAGGTAATCATGAAAAGCTAGGATATTTCATATTTTTGAATTTCCTTTTTTATTTATTCATTAATTACACATGGATAATTCAACTAGGCATTTAATTTGGTTTAGCTTATTAATTAATTTTGATTAGCCAATTATCTCTTTCACGATTTGATTTTTATTCATTTGCCCCATTGAATAGGTCCATGGGCCAAATTGACTGTTATGATGTTGCAAGGTGGTTAGGGATGAATCAATGAGTGGTTATTATTGTATATGATAGTATACCCCAATAAGGGATGTCTCAACATGATTTTGAGCTTTGATGAATGATGCACAAATAAATTTGGGATGTTCAATGATTCCTAAGCTTAATTTACAATGGTTGGTAGGAATCGGTTTGAAGTTCAGTCAAAAGCCAGTTGTGGCCAGTTTTAGGTGTCTATAATTTCACCCCTATTTGGGAAGATGTTTCAAGTTGTAGGCATAATAATGTCTTCTCAAATAATGAAAAGGTCATGTATGCCTATGACTTCAATGGTAATGAATGAATTGTAGGTGCCCCCTCGAGGGAGTGGTTGGCAAAGGGGTCAGTAATCTATCCCTCAAAAAAAAGGAAATGATTGGACCAAAAAGATGAATTAATGGGGTAAAAAAGATTGATTTTCCCATAGGTTGTTTTATTAGTGGCATATGGAGCTACCCCAATTAGGGTAGACAAACAAGATGATTTACCCACAAGCAGTTATAATCAACAACATTAGTGGGACAAAAAAGGTAATGACTTGCCCAAAGGTGGTTATAATCATTGAAAAAGGCTTAGGGTAATAAGAGAATGATTTTCCTAGAGGTGATTATAATCGTGAATGAGAAAATAATGATTTACCCATAGGCAGTCAAAATCATTGGGAGGATAAAAACATTTCCCCATTGGGTGGATAGAGATAATGGTTTACCCAAAGGTGATTATAAACATTATCACAATGAAAATGTGCCCCAATTGGGTAGAGAAAGAGAATCATTTTCCCAAAGGTGGTTATAATCATTAACCTCCAAATAGATGAAAACATAATGATTTGCCCAAAGCCAGTTAGAATCATTGGTAATGTAAGTGAGATGATATAAAATGATTTGCCTAGATGCGGTTATAAACATTGTACCCCAATAGTGGTAAACATGATATGGAATATGATGGAAAATTGGGATAGATGAGAAAGATGAATTTGGGCAACCTACGAGTATGAAGATGCTCATCGATACTAGCAAGGAAGAAAATGCTTTTATTGTTAAATTAATTTGTGTAGGATATGATTTGGATTAGATCGAGAATATTGTTGGTGCCAAAGAGATATATCATTACCTCATCACCATGTAAACTCCTGGAGCTTATTTTTGTTGTAGCATAAAATGATAGGCATCATGATAAAGCACCATGATAAATTGGCTGAAATGTGCATATGGAATGAAATGCGATCCAATACTCAATTAAAAATAATGCACCAATGATAAAACCATGATGATAATGTTGATGTATGAATATGGATGGATTCAAGAATAATGTGTAAGGAATCACCCAATGAATGCACTTGGACTGAATCAAGGCACAATAAGAAAGTAAACAAATAAAACACCAAGAAAAGAAGGAAACAAAATAAAAGGAAACAAACAATAAATAATGGTTAATCATAATGTTAGTACAAACAAAGAAAACATAAGATGACAGTCATTACCCCTAGATAATAAGGGATACCTGAATAAAAAAACAAGATGGGGGAATAGAAGAAAAGGAAGGGGGTGGTTGAGCTATCTCAAGATGTACTGGGCAAGTGGATGTTGCCTACATATTTTCATAGATATAATATCTAATAAAACTTTAGGCCAAAAGTAGTTCTCCCAGGATATGGGATAAAAGAAAATGATGATAAGAAGAAAACTTGATTATGTTATAAAAGAATATGGAAATGGGTTCATAAAATGGTGAGAGCATGAGCAATCAAGCTAAAAAGGATGGGGAAATAAAATGACAAGTGGTTTCTTTTAAAATAGTTAGAGATCTCAGAATCCTTAAGGCAAATAAGTGGTTAATGTTTAGGGTTTTCTAGATCTATTTTAAAATGTGTTTGGAATTTTTAGAGCATCTCAACTCGATGGAGAATTAATAAATACTAAAAAATCCAAGCTCATAAAATGGTGAGAGCCTTAAAACTTAAATTGCTCGTAAAATGGTGAGAGCATTTAAACTAAAATTACTCACAAAATAGTGAGAGCATGGCAAATAGGTGATTGAATTGACCTCAATGTGAATCGAGCACTACCTACATAGTCCTAATATGGGACATCAAGTCACTATAGTTCTAAATTTTAGTAGAGGAATCTGATTAAGTATCACCTAATTCAAATAAAGTAGGCAAATGACACAATACGACATAGGTATGGCAAGCTGATATTTCAAGGCATGATAAATAATTATTACCCCTAATTTGACCATAGGTAGTTACAATTGGGAAATAATGGCATAGGTAAATGATACTAATTTGACAATAGGTGGTTATAATTAGTAGCATAATGGTGAGACACTGATTTGCCCAAAGGTGGTTATAATCAGGCCCACATGGTAGATAACAAAACAAGAAATGAAGGATGTGACTACCAAACCACTGTAATACTGCTCCAAAAATATGGCTTATATCTAGAATGTTGAATCAACTACTAACAATTGATCAGAATATTTGGGATAAAAGTGGTCATGGCGTGAATAGAAAGGAACCAATGGCAATGGTCTGTGTAGGAAGAGTGAAAATAACTCAGTCAATAGAAAAGGTATGGGAAAATGGTATGGTAAAATGGTATAGTACAAAGAAGAATGTCGATATTATGGTACAACTAAAATGGGCCTCATAGATAATATACCAGGTAATTCAAGTGAAGTAATGCTTGAGGTGTATAATATTCATTGGTTCATCAAGTTCATCCCCGTTTAGTGTAGTGAGCCTATATGCTCCAATTCCATAGTTTGCAACAATGATAAAAGGGCCTATCAAGTTGGGTTTGAACTTCCCCTTGTGTTTATTCTTGGTAGTGGTATTATGTTGGTTTTCTTTAAGGACAAGATCACCAAGCTTAAATTATCTATGTTTAATGTGCCGATTGTAGTGTCCATGGAGTTGGTTATGGTAGACTTGAAGATTGTTAACTCCAGCCATGCACTTCTCATCAAGTAACTCTAGTTCTTATAGGCAAGCTACTTGATAGTCTTCATCATCTAGGACATGATTCAAAGAGATGCATAAAGAAGGTAACTCAACCTTAATGGGAAGAATGGCCTCAGTACCATAAATAAGTGAATACAGAGTGGCTCCTGTTGGAGTATGATGATTAGTACAGTATGCCTAGAGGGTGTAGAATATTTGGAGACATCAATCATGATCAACATCATTGATAATCTTTTTGAGAATGTTGAAAATTGTTTTATTAGATGATTTGGCTTAGCTATTACCTTGGGAGTAATATGTAATGGGAAAATGTTGAGTAATTTTGTACTTGACACATAGCGATTTGACATCCTTGTTTTTGAATGATCTGTCATTATCGGATATAATGTCAAAAGGGATACCATAACGGTAGATGAGATGGTTGAATATGAATTTGGAAATTTGCTTTCTAGTCACATGAGGGGTATAGCTTCAACCCACTTAGTGAAATATTTGATGGTGATAAGGATATATTTATGGCCATCATATGAGGTGGGGTTTATCTTCCCAATGAGATCGAGGCCCCATGTAACAAATGGCCATAGAGTAAGCATTGATTTTAAAATCTTGGTTGGGGTATGAATTAGATTAGTATGCCTTTGATATTTGTTATAATTTTTAACATATGTAGTTGTATTTGAATCCATCATCGACTAATAGTACCCAATACACAAGAGCTCTTTGGATAGGACTACCCCACTTGTGTAGGCTCCACATACTCTGTGAACTTCCCATAATGCTAATGTAGATTCTACCGAATTTAAACAATGAAGCAGAGTTCCATCAAAATTATGGTGGTATAGGGTTGGTTTGAGTAAGGTATAACATGTGGTATGGTGGATAAAGGCCTTAGATTGTTTACAGGATAGGTCTGGTGGCATTATTTGGTCATGAAGATAAGCGTAAAGGTCTAAATACCATATAGAGTTGGGACTAATAATATCACAAATCATTGTGACAGTTGAAGGTTCATGAGTTGGTGTTAGCAAAAATTTAATAAGAAATTGTTATTCTTTTATCGTATCTATATGATGAATCAAGGATCCAATGATGGTCATGGCATTTGAAGTTTGGTTATTGCCCCTTAGTATATGTTCAAATTATATATAAGCAATTTGTTGTTTAAGAGTGTCAACCATGGTCTTATATGGTACCAGTTTATCATCTTTTATCTAAAAATGGTCTGTAATCTAATTAATGATTAATTTAGAATCACCATAAACCTTTAGATGTTTTATGTTTCATTATACTGCTTGATGAATCCCTACAATGAGTGCTTCATATTCAACCATGTTGTTAGTACAATGAAAACTGATCTAGAGTGATTTAGGGATTAGATCCCCCTATGGTATAATGAACAAAAGGCCTGCCCCCAATCCATATGCTATGAATGATCCATCAAAATATAGCTTCCAATGATGTTCCTCAAGAGGTGTTTCAATGATGGTCATAATAGATTCATCTGGGAATTGGAATGTTAGAAACTATGTATCTGTAAAGGGTGCTTCAGCAAGCTAATATTCAATAACTTATCCCTTGATGGATTTTTGGTTGACATATTCTATCTTAAACTCACTAAAAATCATGATCCATTTGGCCATACAACCTTGTAAAGCTATTTTGGATAACAGATACTTGATTGGATCTACTTTTGCAATAACCATGGTTGTGTTGTTTAACATGTAATGTCACATTTTATGAGCTGCAAAGACTATAGCTAAATAAGATTTTTCAATGGGTGCATAATTATGCTCATATGTGACTAGTATGCAACTTAGATAGTATATGGAATGTTCCTTTCCATTACCATCATGTTAAGATGGAAGTGCCCCCAAGGTTTTAAAAGTCTATAACTGACAGATACAATAAGAACAATTTTCTTGGCATTATGGCAATAAAATAGGTGGATTTTCAAGATAGTCCTATTGTTGGAAATCTTTTTGGCATTCATCATTCTAATGAAATGTGACACCCTTTTTCAATAGATGTGTGAAAGGATGGCACTTGTAAACCAACTAAGATATGAAGCATCTGATAGACCAAATCTTGCCCTGTAAACTATGGAGTTACTTCAAATTGGTTAGTGGTGGCATCTGAGTTATGGCTTGTACTTTGGCTAGATCAACTTCAATACCTCAATGAGACATAATGAAGCCAAGAAATTTGCCTGAAGTAATTACAAAAACATGCTTCTTATGATTGAGCCTAACTTTGTATTTACATAGTCTTTTAAATATCCTTCATAGTGTTGTTAGATGATCAGCCCTGGTCTTTTATTTACCTGAGATGTCATCGACATAGTCTTCAACATTGTCATGCATCGTATCGTGAAATATGATAGTCATGTCTCTTTGGTACATAGCTCCAACATTTTTTAGACCAAATGGCATAGCCTAATAATAAAATGTTCCCCATAGTGTGGTGAATGTTGCTTTATATTGGTCTTTTGGCACAATGTGGATTTGGTTGTACCTTGAAAATCCATCCATCAGTGAAAGCATTTCATAACCCATTGTGGAGTCGACTATCATGTCAATATTTAGTAGAGGAAAGTCATTCTTTGGATAGGCCTTGTTTATGTCTCCAGTGCATATTCTAATTCCTTTTGGATTTTTATTGATTGGTACAACATTCAAGATCCACTATGAGTAGTTGATTGATCGAATACATCCTGCTTCTAAGATTTTTTCCAACTCTTTCTTCACTACTACAATAATGTGAGGATACATATTGTATAATTTTCATTTAATGAGTTTGGCATCAAGATGTACCATAAGGTGGTGTACAACTAATATGGGGTCCAAACCTAGCATGTCGGAGTAGGCCCAAGCAAATTTATCAATAAAATCCCTCAATGAGGTGGTAAAGACTTCATGTTCCTTCTCAATGAGGGATGTACCTAACTTGGTCCATTTCTATTCATCTGGAGTTCTGATGTTAACTTCTATAGTATCCTCCATATGAAGAGTTGAACCATCTTCCATTATAGTTGGCAAAGATTTAAACTATCCTACAATGTCAAAGTCCTTTGTTAGGAATGGCTTTTCAAGTTCTCCAAGGCATGATGAATCAAAATCTCCCAATGGTAGGGATGGCCATGTGACAAACATTATTGGAAACTCTTAGATGATTCAATCAAAATCTTGTTATTCTTTGAAACTAAACTTACACCCATAGGCAAGTTCATCATTGGTGGTATCTTGAGCTATGTTTGAAGAAGGTTGAACACCCCCATCTAACGATGCCTGAAATAGGTTTTAACCACTAGACTAGCCTTTTTATTTACTATTTTAATAGTCCAAAAGTGCCTCAAAGAAGTTTTAACTTTGGGACCTCAATGTTTTATCTAATTATTTATGGCTAAGGGTGTTCACCCATTATCCAAAATCCAACTTGATTGAGAACCCTTGTTTGTGGTCTCCCAACGGAACATTATCCCTCGAGCCTAGAAAATCATATAAGGCTTCATCATTTTGAAACTCATTGATTGACACTATTGATTCTTGTTGATCCTAGTCTATAATTTGAGGATAACATAAAGGAAAAAACTTATGGTGAATAACTAGTCGAAGGGTACAAATGGCATTGGTATCAAACAAATTAATATTGGCTAGGTCATCGAAAGGGATATGATCAGACTCTACTTTGTTGTCAACATCATTATCACTAGTCCTTGGATTTGGAACATGAATAAGGTATATGGGGTCCCCCAGGTGGTTTAAATCCAAGACCATATGTTCCTTTATACCAAGTGGCAAAAATTGGCTCAATTAGACCTTGTTGATTTAGCCCAAGGCCTCCTCCTTCATAGGCATGATTCTCTAAGATTTTGTTTGAAATAGGATACATGGAATTTAAGTAAAAATTAGCTAGGTTGTCATTATATAACCAAGATTCATCATCTACAAGTGGGTGCTATTCTTGGCCAGTAGCCGGTATGAAAAGGATGGGAACTAGACTATGTAGTTTGCCTTTGTCCTTTATTTACCATTCTATGCAAGGTGGTTTGGCTTTAGGTCTTCCATAGGACTTGGGGTTATATGGAATATTAGCAATATGGAATGCATCATGGGTTAAATATTCTCCTGGGCCATTAGTCAAGGTAGTATAATGATTAGACATTTCAAGAGGTAACATGTGGGAAAGTAAATCAAAGGTATTTGAGTTAATTCAATTGGCCTCTGTTGAATCAACAAGTATTTTCTTCCCCTTGTCCTTATTAAAAACTATATTTAAGCCAAAATGGTAGTTATAAATTTGGTACTCGACCTCTAAAAATTTCCAATGTATGTATGGCTACAAATCTCTATGAATAATAACTTCCATACCTGAATGGGAGAACTTGATACACTGGTACAATTTTAAAGGGATTGCATGAATCTCATGTATCTAAGGTCTACCCAAAAGCATATTATATGACAAATCAAGGTCTAACACATGACATAGAGTATTATGGCTCAAAGGTATAACTATAATTGGGAAGTTGATGGTTCCCTATGATTTTCACTCTTTATAATCATAGGCCTTAATGGTGATCATTTCTAGTTGAAGATTAGCTATAGTGTACCTGAGAAGCTTGACGAGCTTTAGAAACACAATATTTAGACCCAATCCATTACCTATTAGGACACATTTCACTTTGTGTTGTGTTATGACAACTTTGATGTATAATGGACTGCTATGCAGAGGGCTAAGGGATGACATACCATTTTAGTCGAAGGTTAATTGTTGGCTTGGGACTAAATTTCCAACCAAAGCTTGAAATTTATTTGGAGATATATCATCAAGAACTTGTGACTAGCCAAGTAACTCTGCCAAGATATTCTTGTGGATGGTGGATGTGCACAACAAATCCAAAATGGATATTTGTGCAGGAGTCTTCTGCAATTGTTCCACAATATCAAACATCTTTTCTTTTAAAATGGTAAATGGCTTGTTCCTAGCTAGAAATATGGGTTGGATGGGTGAAGTGGAAGATGGATTTGGGCCTAGTATGGTAATAATCAACTGTCAAGTTGTGATTGCACAACCAGGATTAAATGTAAGAGCATTATTGCTAGTTAATGATGGTGGTGGGGGATCAGATAAGTTAAGTCTTGATTGTCGATGCACTTATGCATGATCATGGGGTAATGACAAGTTATCGATATGAGGTTCAAAGGTAGTAATCCATATTTGTTGGTACACCTATATGTGGTCCTAGATCAAAGAAGCATCATTGGCATTAGATGGTTGGCTTGAATTAATTATCAATAGTCTTATTTGATTGGTATTTGGTCTCAAATTGATGGAAACATGACCTCCCATAATATGGCCTGTAAATTTATTGTAGTCATGTGCAATTGCATGATAGGTCTATTTATTGTTGGTATCATTTTGACCTTGGTTCAATCCATTCCATTGACATTGTTGTTGGTGTTGTTGATTTTGTCAGTTTTATCTCAGCTATTGATACTATTGTTATTATGTTGGCCACTATTGATATTATTGTTGGTTGTTATGTCATGGAAAGGGGTTTTAATAAATTCCCAAATTTTGATTAGATGTGAAAGGTCCATTATCCAATGTTATCTCCTCATTTTTTAATATATTCTCAATAAAATGTTTAATTTGTATACAACGATGTAAATTATACCCATTAACTCTATGATACTCATATAATTCATTTTGTAAGTACCAATCATGATAAGGAATGCCCTGAGGATAGTGTTTTGGAATAGGCCAATTAATAAGATTAGCAATGATGAGCTTGTAAAACATAGATTCAATGGGTTATCCAAGGTCACTAAAAATGTGATGAATATGCACAGTTATCCTTAGAAGAGGGTATTGCAAAAGAAAAGGATGTTGCACTTGTTGTGTTGGTCTAGGTTGTTGCACTTGCTACATTTGTTGAAGAGGTTGTGAGTTAGGAGTAATTTGCATATGTAGTGTAGCATGAGCAGATGGTGTTTTCACCATTTGTACATATCATGATTCAATTACTCTATTCCCAATAACATTCTTGTTGTGATTGAATGACTTGGACTTTTCATAATTATTGGCCTATGTTAGTTGCGACACTTGTGCTTAGACTTGGTTCTGATTTTGATTTTGGCCATTTCCTTGGTTTATAGTTTGGTTCTGATTTGATGAGGTTATTTTGATAATCCCTTTATTAATAAGGGATATTTCAATCAACAAACCTTTTTTAATGATTTCCTTGGAAGTGTGTGCAGACTATAATTTTAGATGGTAAGATATCTCACTATGAAAAATTTTAGTAAACATGATGACTAATTGTTTGTTTGGTAAATTATGGCTGAATCAGCTTGCAAGTAATCTCCATCACTACAAATAACTTGCAAAGCTTTCATCGGCCTTCTATTTAGCTTGCATCAAATCTACCAATGAAATCTCTTGATCAAGATTATAGAAGTGTTGCACAAACTTGTCTAAAAGATCATCACTTTTAAAAAATAAATTCTTGGGTAATTTTAAGAACCACTCTAAAACCTGTCTAACTAGACTCCTTGGAAACAATGGTAGGAGGTATATGATACTATAAGCCACTAGTTGGCAAGCAACAAAGAATTCTATTAACTGGGCCTTGGGGTCTCCCTTCCCCTTGTATTTATCAAATTTTGGTGGTTCATACCCTAAAGGAAATGGTATTTGAAGATAATCTATGTTGAATGGGTAAGAACACATGTTTTCCAAATTAAACTTCTTAGTTTGTTTCCTAACTTGGATGGAAACAATTTCATCCTTTATTTGTTACAATTCTTGGGTGAGGAAACTAGAGGGAAAATTGGTTTGAGGTGGAGGTTGGGTAGTCAAGAGTGGATTACTTTGACTGGGGTATAGTGAAAGCATAGTTGGTTGTGAAAGGTTGGTTTGACTAGTGAACTAACCAGGAATATGCATACATGGATTAGGATGTGATTGTTAGAATTGCATGCATTGCAATGCAATATTCTAGTTAGGATTTGGTATATGGACCTAGTTTTGGGGAAATTATGATTGAGATGGAAGGATATGGTTGGGAGTGAAATATTGTGCATATTTATGTTGATTAGGGACTTGTTACTGACTAGTCAAACCTTGTTAATTAAGGGGAACTTATGAACCAAGGCCTTGTCATTAAGTTTATGGTATGTTAGGAATAAAAGGCAATTATTGCCTAACCAGTACTTGTGGAACATTGGAACCTCTTGGTTGCATGAATCCTTGTTAGGAAGTAGACACATGTTAAAGGTTAAACATTTGTCATTGACCAATAATTGCACACTATTAATTAAATATTATTTTTGATTGTAATGATATGTTGGTCTATGATTAAAGAGGTATGTTCGTCATTACCTGGCGAGGTAGAACATTGGTTTCCCCTATTGAAGTGGCATAATTGTTTGCCTCTATTGCAATAGTATGTTTGATTATACCTATTATTGTGGAACATTAGTCATCACCTATTATGTTGGATTAATATTTGACATGTTTTGTTGTGGCATGGTACTGGTCATTACTTGACTACTTCATCTTTGAGGTTACGTGCTAGAATAAGTAATTGGTTGAAGATTAGAGGTAGTTATTTGCCGTTAGGAGGTATAAGTTCTCACCCCTATGTTTGTGAGCCACTCTTGGTGTTAACTAAAGGTACATTTTATTTTGGACTAGTTGTTTGTGTATTTATACCACTTTAGTCTAGATTAGATGATACTTGTATATTGACCACTATGTTTGGCTCACTATTTTGTGTAGAAGCAAAAGACAATTATTTGATAGCTAGGGCATTGAACATGTTTCCCACTAAAGTGATTTGTGAAAAAAGGTTTATACCCTAATTTTCTTGGCCTATCAACTTGATTAAGACTCTTGTCAAAAGAGATAACTCAATAAGAGGAGTATTTGACATGGTCAAGTTGTTGAAGTTACACAATAAATTTAAATAGGTATGGTATGCTGTCTACATCTATATGAAATGATCCTCCATGAGGCATTTTCCTATGACAAGCATATGAGGGTCCTAATTTGACATTAACACTAGAGTTTGAGGATTGCTAGAAGAGGCATGTTCATTATTCTGATTATAAGGCATGTGATAAGGTCCTCTTACAAAACTTGGCAAAATTTTATGGGGGAAGTATGTTGGAAACTTGGCCCCTACCTTCATAGTTCTGATTAAGACTTCATCCTTATTTGCAAGCAAGTGACAATAAAAAAAATAAGGGTCATAAGCTGATGGCATCGTAACATAGTATGGTTGTTGTTGGACTTGTTCTATAACCGAAGGTACGCTAGCTAGGTATTGTGTTGTTTGCTCTTAGACTTGTTTCGAGTATAGAGGTGTGTTGACCAAATAATGGGCCAAAGGATATTGGATTTATTCTCATATTTGAGTGTTTTAAGGTGGATAAATATCCATCTCATAAATGACATCATCTCCATAGGGGTCTTTAACAAAATCTTCTTATGCGACCACATTGTTATACCTTAGATTTTACATAATGCCATTACAAGTATAGTGAGACATGTTCAAATTAATGGTGAATGCTTCACAAAAAAAGGGGTTAGAGTTCTATAAATTCTAAAAAATAATGTCTAAAAAGATAAAATGTTTAAACTTGGTCTAACCTGGTCAAAGGATGGAGATGTATCTCCAAAAAGGTCTATGCAAAAACTTGGTATAAAACAACTGAATGTCAAATGTCTCATACAAAAAGGTCAAGTGGATGAACTAAAATCAAATGGCTCAAACAAAGGCATTTTCTAGGACATTTGGCAAAACAAGCACAAAAGCTAGAATTAAAAACAAGGTGAGATATTTAATCTAACAAATCTGAAACACTTTGGCATAAATTAGGCATTCAACTTTAGACATTGACTTTGACCAAATTGGCATAAGGCATGAAATAAAAGGCACTTGGAGATAGATTATTTTCTATGAAATTAAGGCACAAATAATAGTTTTCAAAGTGGGTAAAGAATTAACCTAAGTTACACAACCCAAAAGAGAAAGATCGATGTCTAGTTCTAAATTAGACAAGGCATAAACAAAAATAAATTAATGCTTATATTTGAACTTATCAAGATTAATTAAAAACTCAACTTAGGAAACTAGGCTTCTTTGATCAATAAGCTATACAAAGGTGAATAACATAATGGTACTGGATAAAGACCCAAAAGGCACACATGGATTGGTTTTAAATTTAGAAAGTCGGACATAAGACAAGTCTATGAAATAAATCGAGCAACGTAATGATGTTATCATGCTCTAAAGGTATGATCGATGGTTTGTTTGAAGACTCCAAGGCATAAAACTTGAAATGGATTGTGCAACATAGTGTTACATGTTTCAATCAAGTGACACACAATGTTTTTGATAAAAATTTTGAGGTAAAGGTATGGTATCAAATGGGTGGCATAATGCCTCCTCAACCAATGGAGTGATGTGGACACAAAACTTGTTTTGACATGACATAAACACATAAATGTTTTTAGACTCAAAGACCAATCAAGCAAAGAAATAATGACAAATTAAAACTAAGTATAATGTCTAAATCCCTAAAACTAACAAGGTTACATCATATCATTCAATTATATCTATATACATGCTTTTGGGAGGATTTTAAGTGTTAATCCAAAAATAAAAGTGCCTGAAGTAGTAGGTTTTTTACACCCCCCTTCTCTCAAGAGATTGTACGGTGACATGGAACGTCAAGCTACTTGCCCTACATCAATAATATGTCTGTGACAAGTGGGGTTGTTTTAAAAATTAAATTTTTAACTGTCTAGATGGTCCCAAGTGTGGTTAACACTAGAGATGCCTCACATCAATTGAGTTCATACTGATTAACTTATTATGTAAGGGTTTATTCCTTTGCATAACAATTTCATCCATGTAATACTTAGTGAAATCCCTTGGTTAACCAGACCTGACTCAGGTTTTCATTATGATTAGATAGGTTAATTTCTCAACCCCATAGAAATCATAGTATACATGCCTTGATTTATATACCCTATCATGGAGTGGGGTTGAAATAATGTTGGGAGATGAAACCTCAATTCAAAGCTTACCTAAAGAATTTATGAGAAGGTTATGAAATCTTGTTCACAATCCAAGTTGCATAAAATAAATGACCAAGTGAAGAGGCTTTAAAGGTTGTGTTTAGATCACCCAAACCATACAGGTTTTGGGGAGAGCCTTAATAATGTTTTTTTATGCCTTGGACAAGGCACAAATTGCAAGGAAGAAATGATTTTGGTCACTTGAGTTCCCTAAATGGGACGCGGGAAGAGCATACATGCATCCTTAATTTACAAAAAATAAACAAGTATAAAATGATCTATTATAAAACAAACAACACCAAAGAATTTGCAATTTTAAGTGAATGTTTATCTTATGTACCGAATTGAGATGTTTGTGAAGTTTTCTTGGCCCCTTAGCCTTAGTTGAAAACATTTTAAAACTTTCACAAAACACTCTAAGTATAAACCGTCTAAATTCATTTTAAGCACTAAATGGAAGTTTTCAAGAATTAAACATGTTCAAATTTAGAAATTTTCCATGCATGACCTAAATTTTTTAAAGGGTTTACTTATGCTTTGAATAAAAATTACAAGTTAGAAATTAAGATTTGAAATGGAAGCTCTCAGGTTTCCTTATTATTTTTACACAGAGATTGATGTTGATCAATAGAGATTGATGCCAGTTGAAAGAGAATTGATACCAGTCGTAAGAGAACCGATACCAATTGATAAAAAGTGATGTCAGTTACCTGTGAACCCTTAGGAAAAAAATTCACAAAAAACTTGTTATCCCCAAGTTAGAATAAAATCTCTAGAAAATCCACAATAAAATATTTAGACAGAGAGTATGCAAGCTTTAAAATCATAAATATCAACCTACAACTTTCAAAGAAACATAAAAATTCAAATTTTTTTTCGTATTTTGCCTTGCACATGGAACTTATGATGGTTAGATAGAAATGATTCTGATTAGGCAAAATTGAAGCCAGTTATGCAAAATTGATGTCAGTCTTTATGTAAATCTAGGTAATACTAAAAATAGAATACGAAAAATCAAAGCAAAAACTCAAATTTTTAAGATGATCAAGCATTTATTTAAAAAACTAAGAGTTACACTTTGGTCTCCTTAGTATGTGAGATGTTTTAGGTCATACTGGGAGTGTCATTTATGATCATAGGAATCCAAGAAGGGAGGCTAGATCAAGGTTAGAACAAGTAACAAAACTTAATAAAAACAGACTAACACTAACACTTACAAGCCTAGATCTTAGGGGTGAGCATAGGAAACAAAACCAAATGAAAATCATAACTAAAATTCAAAATAAACTCAATATATTACCTTTTTTTGGAGCTCTGAATGTATTTTTGAGTGGCTTTCTTGGTTTGTGCTTCAAAGAGTCTCTAGAAATGGAGTTTGTGTAGTTCCCCCTCTCCTTGACACCATTGTGGCTTGTGTTGGCTTAGATCAATATTTTGGCATTATAACTATTTTCACTTGGATTCACACCCTTTGAGGAGATTCCTCAACTCTCCTCATATAATTTTCACAATGGAAACATCTAACTTGTTTTGGGTAATCAATTTGGTGAGATGAATCTCTAGAATGAAGGGCTAGCTCCCTAGATATGCCTTTAAATGCTTTCACCTATACTAACTAATTACTTGTGGGGAAAAGGGTTAGAATTTGAATCAAATGAAACCTATTATATGGGTTGATTCATGAATATCATTTACCATAAGACTATTATACTCCATCACTTTTGAGACAAGGCATACAACACTAGTCTATGAATCCTATAATGCACTAACATCAGTATTTCAATATAAAGGTGCCATGTATGAAGACTATCCAAATTAAGTGGAAACATAGATCATTATTAAGATTATAAGACTTATTTGTACACTTAATAACATGTAAATACACTTCACAACACTTCATGTGACCTGCTAGGCATGAAATCACTTGCATCAAACATGGAAGGATTGAGAGAAAGCAAGGATAAATAAACATTTCTTAACCATTCAATATACATCTCTTCACACACTTTAACAAGATGATGTATAAACTCAAACTAGATTGAATTTATTTTATAATTCAAGTAAAATTTCAAAACTAGTAGGAATTTTCCATACATGGTGTGGTATTAGATTACAAAGGCCAAAAATGGCATCTCTTATAGAATTTGAGAAAGAGAGAGGAAGAGAGAAGTCCAAGGGTCACAAGGACACTTATAAATCTAAGAGAATTAGTTACTTGTGTATGAAAATAGGATTTTTTATTAACCATGAAAGGTCAGGAAGCCCAAGTGTCCATCCAAGTCATCAAACTCTTGCAAAGTGGCATGAAACTCCTTATGTTGGATCAGAAAAATTGCCTTCATGATTGGCCCTATTTGAATGCCTCATAACTAAATATTATTAGGTAAAATGAATGTAAATAAGTGTAATGGTATTAGTAATGTATTTACATGCATTTTTTGTAGGCTTGGTCATCTGGAATCATCTAATAAGGAGATATCATCATCTGTAGTCCAAAAAACTCCTCCTTCATGCACCCTGCACACGTGGCCTCAAAATTGGCTTTAGTTGCTCATGAAATATTTTTTGAGGTAGTTTATGAAATTTTTTAAGACCCTAAATATATTTATAATCATTATTAACACCTTAAAATCACCCCACTTGAAGTTTTCCACCCTTCTCACTGGCTTGTCCAATATGTCAGTTTTGACTAGCTAAAATGAGATCTATTATTTAAAAACTTAGGAGTTTTTATGAAGTATTAAATTTACATTATGGGTTATCAAAATTATATATCTTCCTCCCAAAGTTGGTTTCATCTTCAAACTCCTCCTAAAACCTGCATAATTCACAAAACTATCAAGAAAAGCCTATTTTTTACCCTGTCTGTACAAGTTCATACAACTCAAGAGGTTAGGAAGAATATTTATAGAGTCCTATACAAATTAAAATATGTTTCATGGTCAAAATATTCCATTATATAATATATCCAACTCTATTTCTCCAAGATGGTCTTGACTGAGGGTTTGCAAGGGTTTTAAGCCTATTTTGACTCTTAAGCTTCGTTAAAAAAAAACTAACATTCAAATTGTAAAAAAATATCAAAAGATTGATATTAAAGGACATTATTAACATCTAAAAATTCCTTTGGAATCCATTCACAACGTTCAAGAATAAATGAGCATTTGAACATCTCCTAACGAGCTCTTCCTTCCATTTCCTGTAAACTAGAGTTGATTTTGAGCCTAAAAATGGACTATCTATAGTTTCCCCTACAAGGTGAGAGATTTAAAATATATGAGGTGAATATATAAACATAATCCAATATGTATAAATTCATTTCTAAGGACAAAAGTGTGGATGACTTCCTCTTTGGACACTAGGCCTAATCCTTGTCCAATAAGCCTACTTGCATTCTCATGGTTTAGACCATCCAACTAAGTTCCTTTGCATTTAAACAACTCATAAACCTATAATATGTTCCCAAAAACATGTTTCAATATTATATAAATCTTTCTCATAGTTATAAATGATAATGACCTATTGCTTGCGCTCTAGGCCGAAACCTTGCCTAAGAGTCAAGACTGCAGCCTTGGTGTTTTAGACAAATGGATTAGATTCCTCATTATGCTCTTGATTTATCATGATTACCTAATTTTTTTTTATATTTATACACCTTATTTAAATTTTTATTCAAATCTTGGTCTCACTTTCATTACTTTCTCCCTAAATCTGTCAGTTTATGCATGAGGGGAAGTATCCCCTATCTACGATAAAATAGGAGGTACTTACCCTATTTTCTCAAGAAAAATGAAATTTTGAGGGATTTATTAAAGTATTTAGGATATATCACACTAAATTTCATGTTTTAGTCATATCATTTGACCCCTCAAAACTTTCAAAACCAAAAAATGTTCCTAAGGAAAGGACTGTGTGCAGGGTTTTGCTCATGTGGACTATGTTTTGCTTTGAGAGCTCCTTGTCTGCTTGTATCCCATTTCCATAAGGATATATAGACCATAATTATCAATATTAAATTATTATAGGTCCACATATAATTTCAACCCTTTATACCCCTCATATACATTACATATCTTGGACTGGGTTCCATGTCTGACTATGTTTTTGCTTTGAGCTCAAAAATGGTTCCTATAGGTGTGAGTATCTCAATTGGACCTTGATTATGATATGTCAAGACCTTATTTTAATCAAAAAGTTCATTTATCAATAATTTTGACTTATTTATTACATTTATACAATGCCAACACACAATAATCATCACTCCTCATGCTCATTGCCTTTATCATGACTCTACATAGTTATAGGTGCATACAGGGGTTTAAGAGGCTTGTGTAGATTTATTCACACATTCAAAGGTTTGTGAAAGACATCATGTAATTTAATAAGGTGTTATTAGGCTTTTTTCATCACCTCAACCTCCCTTTAACTCTTCATATGCACTTTTGAGGTCATAAACTGAGTCCTTCCTTAATTGACTGTAAACCCTACTTTAATGACTATGTTATGTGTGTGTGAGCTTCAGTTGAGTTTGATTATGGTGTTTATAAGTATTAATGAATATTATATGTCACAAAGTATACATTCATACTTTAATTCAACTTTAATTTCTTAAAACACCACCTATCATCCCACTATCAACCTACCTTGTTGTAGTGTACATTTCTTGAGGAAAAGACCCATGTAGGTGTTTGTAAACCTAAAACACCACACCCTAGCATCCTATTAATTATTATCATGTCTATTGGAACACTATTTAACCAAGGGAACTATTCTAACCATGATATTTTATTCAATTTTCTTCTTAAGATGTCAAAAAACCATTCACAATTCGAAAATTGTAGATGCTAGTGTAGGATTTTAGTGTTTTTTAGGGTAACTTCAAGGCCTCAATAATCTCTTTCCACTTACTTTATTCCATTCAAACTCTACCAAGGTATTATCCTATGATAGGGATACAAAACCAAACCATTATTATGTCTTAAAATCTATTTTAACCTTGTTATATGATCCTTCCAAAATACCCCTAGACCTATGTTTTGCTTATTTAGGGAAAAAGGGCTTGAATCTCAATCATCATCCCTAGAGCATGTTTCCAACCTCCATGTTGCCAATTTAACACCTCATATGAGTTTTTAATGTTTTAACCACCTATTAGAGCTTCAATAATAATTCCAACACATGTTTAAGCACTCCAAAGTGACTCTAAAGCTCTCTGCCAAGTCACCTATAGATGTTGATTTTCAGTATATACAGGCAATGGGCAGAATGTGGACAATATGCATTGATTTAGACCTTTCATGAATTGTATATCCATTTAAAAACTCCAAATTCATTATTCACACCTACCAAATTTTAAAACCATTACCAAATCTCCCATTGTAGCATGATGTCATCAATGAAGGCTCATGTAGGTGCATATGAGTTATATGTAGGTAGTGAGTATAGAATGGAGCAACAAGGGTGGATGAACGATTTAAAGAAAAACCCAAAAATCAATGTCAAACCTTAAAATTCATTATTTACATTAAGGAGAGCTTAAAAATAGTTACAAAACATCCCTTTCAATGTGGTATTCCCTTATAAGGATGCCTATAATGTACCTTCATGGCTGCCTAACTGTGTTTTCTTGCATATGATTGTGATTCCATGAATATTTAACTTGGAAAAGGATATTGAGAGGTGAATATGAAAAATATAATATGGAATCATGTAAACTAAAACATATTCACCCTCTAATACCACCATCAAAACAAAAAAATCCATCAAAAGGTGAAAAAACTACCTTTTACACAAAAAAGTGCTCTTTCTTGCAACCTAGGATGATTGCCATATCAAAACATCATGAAAATTGAAACCAAGAATAGAGATAATTATATAATAGACTTGAAATCCTCTATAACAAAACTCATCAACTAGTTCATACATAATTTCTCAAACCAAGGCAAAACCTATAGGGTGCATGAAACAACAAGTGGAAAAGTACAGTCAACTTCATGAGGATCATATATGAAGCACAAACCACCATTATTCAAAATATTTATCTGGAAATTAAGGTATATAAGTTTCCTTTAACCTCCCTAATGTGTTTTATCTGAAACCTCATCTGCTGGCCATACCAAGTACAAACTTGAAGATTGCTTTTGTTTACCAAGAAGGATGAAAAAGGAGCAAAATAGTTTTAACTCATAAAAGAAACTTCCAAAGCATTCAAATGTATAAATGACCATGATGAAGGTGAAGAGTCACATTATAACCTTTTCCCATGTGTCACACTTCCCAATGAGCCTTACAAGTGCCAAACTCTCCTTCAAGAAAATTACCCTTTATACTGAAGAACCTACCACTTTTCAGTTATGTCAGTTGATTAAGACCTTTTGGGACACATGGGATGTGAAATAATATTTTATAACCTTCACACTTCCAAATAAATCCATACAACTCATTAAATGTACTTTTTTGACCTCAAAATGACCCAAAATGACTAAAATGACTAAGAACCAAGGCTAGTATAACTTTAAATGACATTAATTAACCTATAAAATACCTTGTGACATATGTATTAGACCCTAAAACACCTAAAATAAATTTTTTAATTAGGGGTGCCCCAATTTGACCTAGAAGTCAAATTTGGTCAATAATAACATTATTGATATGAATCTTATGCAACAAAACCTGCATTATAACTCTATAATTGCCAAGCTTCTAAATTTAATATAAGCAATGGCTTGTATTTATAGAAAATGGACCTAACCCCAACCCAAGGTAAGTCAAGGTGGAGTTAAAGTTTGAAATGGGTTCAAATCTAACCTAAGTGAGTCAAATGTAACCCCTGTAGAGTTAAAAGGTGTCAATTACTCATGATTTGCAATGAATAGGTATGGGTCTCCAAAATGAGATATTTTGAGATATTTTATAAAAGGCTTAACAACTTGCAAAGGTAATCATGAAAAGCTAGGATATTTCATATTTTTTAATTTCCTTTTTTATTTATTCATTAATTTCACATAGATAATTTAACTAGGCATTTAATTTGGTTTGCTTATTAATTAATTATGATTAGCCATTTAGCTCTTTCAAGATTTGATTTTTGTTCATGTGCCCCACTTAATAGGTCCATAGGCCAAATTGACTATTGTGATGCCACAAGGTGCTTAGGGATGAATCATGAGAGGTTATTGTTGCATACAATAGGATACCCCAATTAGGGATGTCTCAACATGATTATGAGTTTTGACAAATAATGCATAAACAAATTTGGGATGTTTAGTGATTCTCAGGCTTAATTTGCAATGGTTGGTAGGAATCAGTCAGAAGCCAGTTGTGGCCAGTTTTAGGTGTCTACATATTGGAGTAGGGGGTCTCATTTCAACATCATATCTTCTTACATTCTAGTGCCACCTACTTTATCACACAAGTACCTAATCTTTTTAGTAGACTGATAGCTCTGTAAGGGGCCCTAAGTAGTGGGAAACATGTTGTGAGAAGATATGATCTTTTTATATTTTTGTATGCTAGCCTTCATGAAATGATATTTAAGCTTCACTAGTTAGTCCAAGCTTATGTTTTCTAGGTAGGGTTATCTAGGGCCACTAATGTTGAAAAATATTAGCCTTGCCAACATGATTTAAGTGGCTTATTTCTAATAAAGACATGTTTTCAACTTGGTGAAACCTTTTTTTCCCTCCTTTCATTTCCCCCCTTGACAGGGAGGTTTGTTTTAAAATAATTCCCATCTTCTTTACTTCATATTCTCCATCTCTTTCAAACATGGTAATAATATGGAAGTTATAACCCTTTCCATCTTTAGAATAGAATTCACATCTTTGAGTTCTTTCAATATGGTTTCTTGGTCATTACCTTATTTTCCTAGGATTTCTCTTAGTTATGATTGGGACCTTGAGTTTTTATTCACTTTTTATAGGCCATTCAACCCATTTTTTCCTTTCATGTTTCAAATTTTTTTATTTCTCCTCTTACATTCATGTTTTTATCATTAATCAATTCTATGTGTCCCTTATTTGATTTGGATTGTTACTTATCATACTTTGGATGCATTTTGGGGCTTTTGGTCCTAGGTACCATTGGCATTTCAACTTACCTATTTTCCTTTATTTTTATCTACTTCCTTGAATATTTTGGTTCTAACCAAACCTTATTGGTCTCAACTTGATAGTTTTTCCAAATATTTCAGTCATCTCTTAGAGTTTTTCATTTACATCCATTTATAGAACACCATGCGTATGTGAGCATTACTTTTATCCATTTTAGCCTTACATCCTTAGGATTTCTCAAATATTGTTAATGTACCCTCCATGATCAAGACTATGGTATTTTCATGTATTCATTTATAAAAATGCAAATCAAGGTATGCATATGTTACTTTTAATCATTCATTTATTAGAAGTTGTTTCAACATTTATTTTTAGATGCTTTCTTGTGTTATTATGTTTCTATCTCAAAGCACCATCCTGCATTACACTATTTTGAGATGTGATGAGCTTTGTGTGGGTAATATGGATACACCTAATACTTTTAATTTATCACTCTACTGATGTTTTCTCTTACATACCATTATGTCACAATATCAGGACTATTAGTTTGATCTCCTCTAAGCATATGTTTGTCTTTTCCTTCCATCTACTTCCCATCCAAATTTGTATATTCCCTTTATCTCATCATATTAGTCTGGTTGATACCATATGTTTCATGATTTTACCTCCCTTGTACTATATCGACTAGTCTGATACAATTTTAATTCTTTCTTTTAATATTTATACTATATCAAACTGGTTGATACCATATTATGCTAACCAACATATTCCAACTGTATTGGCCTGGCCGATACCATCGACTTAGAGTTTAGGGTTGGTTTTGAGTATTGAAATAGTATATATAGGGGTTATATTTCATTCTTAATTAGATATATAACATTCATTCACTTTTCTTACACTCACATTTATTCCCTAAGGAAGTATTCAGGAAAGTTATAGGTTTAGAACCCTATCTTTTGGGTTTTTCCTGTGATGTCATTAACGATTGATAGGATAAGTATTTTACAGGTCTCAACTAGGGATGTCCATGTCTTCATCCAACCATTTGAGGTATTCAACCTACAACATCTCTTTCAAAACTCCACTTGATCCAAGGAGGAGATTGAAGTATTGACAGGTCCATCCTAGGGTAATTATTTGTATCCCTGTACTCTTTCATTTACTTAGTAGATTATATGTTATTTATTAATTTGTGGATGTATGTGTGTATCCTTGTTTATTCTCCTCGTTCTATCAATTACGATAATATAAGGGTTACTTAGGCTTGCCATTTATCACATTAGGTTACATAAACCCCCATTTGCTTGACCATTACATCTTAACTTGTTTAGAATCACTTACCCATCATTTAATTTACTTAGACCCATTTAAAATCATTTACTTTACTTGCATCTTTATAATAATAGTTACAATCATTTACCTTTGTTGAGGTATAGTGAAAGTTATATCCTTATGTCATAGGCTTGGGATTTGGAACCCTTTCCTCTTGATATTTGAGTTGTAAGTTACCCTCTATTATATCTACAAATATCATTAGTCATTACCATCATGTCCAAGTATACATAGGCTCTATTTGATTGAACTTATTCGAGCCTTTGTCTATTGAGAGGAAGAGAGTAGTTTTAGTTCATCCTAACATGTGCATACATCTACCATAAAGAATTAAATCCAAATATCAAATCAAAAAATGGATAAGAAGTATAGGTCATAGATACCAAGTATTGGAGGTGTCCATCCCTTAGCCATCACTACAATTATTTAGCATTAATGATTTTGATACGAATAAAGGACTACCATTCAAGGATAATGATGATGATCCTTAAGTGGATGTAAGATAATGTTCAATATAATAAAAATAAAACCAAGTGTATCAAATAAAATGTTAATATAGTCAACAGACCAATCCATGAACTTAGTTACTTTTTTCACATATGACCAAGGTATGCCCTTATGGGGTTGAAATGATAAATAAAAAAGTTAACTACTAAAGTAATAACACATGCCATGGTGATGCCTATATTCATCCATTATTACATGCAAACTATAGCTAATAACACCCATAACATTCCATCCAAATAAAAACCATTTTTATGTAATCACATGTCTAGTTAGGCATATACATTCAAGCAAAAATATCACAAGAAAAATATTGCTAATAAAATGTTTAGATTGATAACCAAATGTTAAAAGAATACAACATAAACTTAATAATAAAACCCCAACAACAACATTCTCATTAAAAATTTTATCTACCTCAAGGATGACAAGTGAAACATTTTTTTTTCAAATAATAAATTAAATAAGATGAAATCATTTTCATTTCTTAATGCCATAAATAGAACAAAAAATGGCATCTAAAAAAGAAACACAACTTACCTGATATGAGTGCAGATAAAACACCATGTTACTTTAGACACCTTTACATTTTCCACAAAATATCTCTTTAGACTTGATGCCCATACCGAATTATATAATGCATATAAATAAAAAAGCATATCCCTTAAACATTTATTGCATCTCGAGTCTTACAACTACAATTATGAAAGTGGCACAGTTTTAAGATGGAAATAATATGCCATTAAAAAATATAGTAGAGCTTACCCATTGACAAAGAGCTGAGGAAACATCCATTATGAAATGGAAAGATAATAAAATAAAAACCATGAATCTATTTAGGGTTTGAAACCCTAACCCAACTCTATCCAAGGTAAACCCAATATTCAACCTTATACTCAAGTGGAAAATAAAATCATAGGCATGATTATAGTTTACAAATTCCAAATAATGTGTGGTCAAATCCTTGTTTAATTTACAAAGTTACCAAAACAAAACATTATAAACTCATGGTAAAAAGTCTAAACCATGTACAAGAAGGGTCATGTTGTGAGACAAGTACCTGTCTTCTTTTTGGAGCATGCAATCACATATAACTGTCATTGCTTCTACTTGAGTTGGCAAAAATTTGTAAATTTTACCATGACAATTGTAACTAATAATATCTCAAGGGGTGAAGATTTTGTGAACAAAAAATAGAAATGTCATTATGCAAGAGAGGGTAGTTGGAAATAATAGTAATAAAGTGTAGTCTGCTAGTAAAAACAAACTTTGTATAACCATTACAAAATGTTGTCATTTAAAATTATGATTGGTTCATTTAAATACTTATATTTTTGTTAAATGAATAATACACTATCAATGACAATAATTATCTTTTCATAATTAAATAAAAAGTGATAATACATTAAAATTTTAAAACTTTAAAAATGCATTTTTAATGCTTGTTTGTTGTTGGCTGCAACAATGACTCATAGGCTCTTTCCCTTTAATCTTTGTTCAATATACATAGCACTTCAGTATAAAAACATGAAGATATAAGCAAGTGCATATGAAATATGTAACATTTCATGAAATGTATTTCTTGTTGTAAGCATAATGGATTATCTATTCAATATTGCAATGAATATACAAATATAATTGAGGTTGTGAACTGTACCAATAGTGCCTAAGGTGATTGAGCTTTTAGAATCACCTATCACTAACTAAGAGTCTTTGCAAGTCCCATGGCATATGAAAAATCGTCAAGACATAGCAAAGTCATTCTCAAACTGATAATTTAAATATAAAATGGCATGAATGAAACTTAAGTAAAATTATTCAATTGATCACATGTAATAAAACATAAATCATTACTTGAAGCTTAAATCTTTTGTACTTGTGTTGAAGTCATTATACTAAGAAGTTTGCTTTTGATATGGGTGCAATTGATACTATAGAGTATGCATTTGATCCATCTGCTATAAAGGAAATAATTTTTTGTCTTCAGTGACTAGGAAGGAGCTAAATTTCAAAAGAGCATGTTTGATATGGCACATGATTAGACAATAAGTTAAGATTTTTAAACAATATAACATTGTTAAATAGATAGAGTGGCATATCTTTCATAGTTGATTGCACATGAAATTATCAATGCAATGAAAACATAATGCAAGCTATGATGCTTATAAATCAATGTAATGTTATTTGGTCTCAAGATTATTTGTGGTTAACTATCTCAAACAACCAAAGGCTTCTACTTTTTCATTTCTTTATCATTCCCTACAATGTCATTCCTTGGTCCCTAAAATTAATAGTGGTTGATGATGTTTCTTGTACCTGTTGGCTATTTCTATTATCCTCTCTCTGCTTTGGATATTGCCCATTCAAATTCAAACTTGGGTAATTTTCTTCACTTCATGTGTAGGTATGAAAAGATCATAATATATTTTTTAGCTTTTTCTGAAAGTATGTTCAAATTCAAGCCAAATTCACTAATGCTATGAAAACTATTTACTAGAAATACAAATAATATTCTATATGTAGAGAAAACATATTTTTTTAAACAAATGTTATGAATTTGAATTTAACCAACAATTAAACATATAAATTAGACAAAAATCAGACCATTTTCACAAAGTTTAACCTATATTTGAGTTTCTAACCTATATCAATTGGTAGTCAAATGTAGGCATTAGTGATAGCAATAACATACAACTGTCATTGATTCTTCCTTAGTTGTAAAAATGGAGGAAAATGACAAGCATTTTCCTATAGGAGCAGACAGCTACAAGCAACAATAATAGAGTGTGTACTATTTTTTTGGCCAAATGTAATTAATCTACATTGAAACCTATGTTAGGGAAATATATTTCATGTTTTCATTAAGATTTTCACCTCCTAAAAAATAAAATGAATATACAAATTGGTTTTATCAATAATTTCTTTAGTTATTTCATATTTGAAAGACAATTATTATCATTGATAGTGTCATATTCATTACACATAAATATAAAAATTTAAATAAACTAATCATAATGTTAAATGAAAACATTTCACAAGGGTTGTGAAAGTCTATTTTGGGTAGTGACACTAATGACACTTGTCAT
Organism: Torreya grandis; assembly: GCA_037957365.1. Taxonomy (NCBI): domain Eukaryota; kingdom Viridiplantae; phylum Streptophyta; class Pinopsida; order Cupressales; family Taxaceae; genus Torreya; species Torreya grandis. The sequence continues at coordinate 778,568 of JARHVA010002111.1, forward strand.
TGTAATTGGTAGTTGTATGTTATTACCATTGATAGCGTCATTTTCATTACACATAATTTTATTTTGGGATAGTGGCAAATGATAGACACATCAACATGAAGTGAATACATGGACTGAGAGTGCATATTCTTGTAGCACATAAAGGAGTTAGGTATTTGAAATGAATATGTAGATTCTAAATAAAAATAAATTAGGTTCAACATATTTAACAAAAAATCTAAACATTCTATAAGGAAATTTCCATACCTGCATAGGCAATGAAGATAAATGACCCAAGTCTACAAAAAGCTGAACATTTTATTATGTAATTTCCATCTAGTGAAAGGAAAGGTAGATACATATATTTTAATATAATGTATTCAAGCATTCCAAAGGAAAAAATTATAGATATGTAAAGACATGTGAAACTACTTCACTCATTACAAATAATAATTTAAGACTTTGTAAGAACACTTGTGAGGTTGACATGGTTGCTGAGATATTGGTTGTTATATCACAATTCCATGTTGTTAGGAAACTAGATAATTTATGTTAACCTACTAACTACTATAGAAGTTAAAAAAACAATTCATCAAAATTAACAACTATATGTTATAAGTGTTGTCTTAACCTATAAACATAAAACTAGGAAAATATAAACTAAATATTGAACATTGGGATAAACCAATATCCCTATTTGTGGTTGTAATAAATTTTATTCCACTTTTGAGTAATCTTGGTGACAAATAATACACAACAAAACAATTGTGATGCCCATTGAAACATTTCATCATCTATACAACCTTATATATATATGTACTCAATCTCTATTGATGCAAACATGTACAAATGTCAAAAACAAATTACTTCATAAAATTAATATATCCTTGCCTTGATATATTTTTCATCTCTTTTAGATTTTTCTCATAATTTTGGACTTGTATTTGTTATATGCAAACAAAATGCTTTAAAATAACAATCTAAACATTTTATGAGATAAATAATGTAGAATTTCATGAAATAAATAACTCAATAAAAGCATTTGAAAAACAAAAAAAATCTTAAGTGTATAAAAATGAAACTTGTAATATCTATGAAACTCATGTAAAAGCATACTTGAAAGTTTGTTTTTTTATCTATAACCCAATATTTAATAGTTGTCAGATCTTAAGCTCTTGTTGAATTCTCTTTCATGTCATAACCACCCATAGTTACATCAAATAAAAGTTAAAATAAAATGTAGAACCCTAATAAGACTACAAATTTAAATAAACAAATTTAAGACTCTATACAGACACTTATTGGGTTGATGTGGCTGTTTAAAATGTTGGTAGCGATGGATATCAAAATAGAGAATGCCAAGTTATGAGCCAGTGCAACCACAACCAAACTTGGTGGGCTCAGACTTATGTGTGATATGACCTTATCTACATTTCAAACAACATGGATAAAATGGATTAATTAAATCTTATTTACACACTGATATTTTACTATACTATTTACAACAAAATACAATAAAGTTTGATAGTATTTAGATAGATGCCATGGACAAGAAAAATTGAATAAATTCCTAATAAATGTAACTTCTATCAATATAATTGGAACTATTTTATCACAATTCCATTCCATAAGGAAAGTTGATAATTTATGTCAACCTGCCAATTACAACAAAATTTTAAAAAATAATTCATAAAAACTTGCCCAAACATGATTAAAACCTTTGATTTTTTTTAAGTTTTTGTCACCCATTATAGCTCAATATCATACAAATGTTTTCATTTTATGGCTACTGCAACATCTAAGAAATAAATTTGGTGACCAAATTAGGGCTTGTTTTTTTGAAAAGGAAAGACCCCCTAATTGTAAGATTTCATCAATGAAATGCAGAAAGCCTAAATTCTAATTTGTTGGATCTTAGGGAATGTTAAGATTTTTCATCCTAGTAGTTACAACAATGAGAAATGATTTTTGAGACAAAACTAGCATTTCATTCATTATATATTCTGTTAGCATTGGCACGTTGTGTCAAAATATCTATCTATGTATATACTCTATTAACATTGACATTGAACTAAAAAATAGCCAATCCACATTTAAACTCTGCTAATGAAATTTGCCATCAAATAAATGAATACAATGTTATATACAAATAAAAAGAGCATATAAAAACATACACCATCCAAATATAGAAATTATGAAGTCCACAATCTTCCTACATTGCTTTGGATTTGTCAAGTCAGTAGGGCAAATAAGGGCATCCTCTACACTATAGGCCTTGCACTCCTCTACCACTTCCTACAGCTTGGTTTGCCTCTTAATGGTTAGAACCTATTTTACACCTCTTTTGTCATATTCTCTGGTTATATATTACAATAAAACCATCACCTTACTATTATACCGTAAAATTATAGGTTTGTAACAATACATAGATTTGAATTATCCTTAACGGTGTTTAACACATTTAAAATTCTTATAGGTTTTTTGAGATGTTATGCAAATCAACTATACCCATCGCTTCCTATACAAACAAGACTGAAGTTTTTTTCCTATAAAATGTAAAATTAGAAATTTGTAATAGTTCATAGAGGCCAATTGGCCCAAATGGTGTTTTGGTCATTTAAAATTATTTATGCCCAACTCATTAGTTGAGTGTGAAATACATATCAGTGATACCATTAATCACCTGTCTTATGCCTAAAGAGGCTCTTGTGATGAGAATGACATCTCCCTTGATATGGATCAAGGTTCTAATAAATATTTTATTTATGAAGCAGAAGGGTTTCGTTGATGCATAATAACCCTTTCTAATTACTTGGGTTTGAAGGGAATATTAACATTCTATAACATAAGCTAAACATGAATTTTAAAACAAAACTAAGGCTTGATTCACAAAATAAATAAACCCTAATTGTTAGGTTTTATTGATGATATTAATAAAATCCCTAATTCTAATCAATTGGGTAGAAAGGGAATGCTAATGTAAAATTACCCATATGTGCTTTCACCACTTAGTTCCAACTTTTTGAAGTAATTGATGTTGCAAGAACCACACACAGGGGCTTCCTTGAAATTTAGCTACCTATTAGATGCCATTTCCATCCTTATTCTTCTCAAAACCAATATTAAATCCCTCAAGATGCCCAAAACAAAAAATGGTAATGTACACACCCTCATTTGGTCAAACAAACATAAGTACTATGTCTTTTGTGGCTCTTTCATAAGAAGTTCTTAATTATGAATGTAAGTCTTCTTCGCATGGTCACTTTGGTGTTTTGATCCTTATTATGACTTATTTTCCCTATTATTACACCTTTAGTAGTCTCATGTCATGCCTTTCTTAGTTATAGGGCCCCTGGACTGTTTGTCTTAGTTATGACCCAATTTTTTTATACACAGGACAATAGCGTGATCTTGGACAATAGTTCCCTATGTTATTATCCACCTAAGTGTTATTGTCCAATGGTCATGTTTTTAACTTGTTTCAGATCCTCACCCTCATTTGGGTCTCTTCTTATGATTTTGTCTATATTTTTACCTTGTCAGCTTGTGAACAAGTGTCTCACATTCAAATTAAAGTTCCTTCTATATAAAGAGACTCACAAGGCATTCTACACCTAACACTTACTACTTTGGCACATAATTACATAAAATCAATCAATAGTATAGCTCAACATTCTACATATTTACTTAGTTTCACACATATATATACATGCTTGATAAAATAGGGCCTAATTAAAAGGCATTCTTGCATAACATGTGTGTTGATTAACACATTCTTTAAGGGAGAACTACATTTGATCTGAGACTCCTACCATTGGGGTTAATGTCAGAAACATCTAAAACAGTAGAGGTTCTAAGTTGTTTGATTATAACATCCTGCAACCCACATTTTCCCATTCCCTTTTGCATTTGATTCTATTTTTGTTTCATGTATGCAAGTATTCATTAGGGTTTTGAAGAAAGAATATCCAAAAGGTGACATAAACATACGATCAAAAGTTATTGAGGACACATATAGGACCCAAGAAGCCTCCCATAAATCCCCAAAAATTTTAGGGCTCCTATACACAAAAAACACCAATGTAGTGCATTTGTCAATAACGCACCATGTAAATATCCAATTGATCATGTTATTAACCTAAGGTAGGTGGGATTCTAGTTTCTCAATGAAGGGACTCTTAATTGTTCTTCTAATCTATTCCAACACTACCATTACCCAGTAACACATATTTCACTCTAGATAAGTGGACTTTCTCCTTCACATTCATACTCAGGGTAAATTAATTAAGTCAATTATTTATAGTTATTTATCTGCATTTGTCCCCTTTACTCTAGCCCTTTAACAATATAGTATTTATATCTATTAATTACTAAAAAGTTAAATCATTTAGTGAACCCAAATTACTTCAAATATTGCTTAACAACCCTAATTCCCTCATAGGGGTTGCCTTTTCCTTTTGTGTAATTAATTAGGCTTTATTAAAATTTGATTTTCCCTAGTTTTTACACATCCTAATCGATCCATATCAATCCTCTATTAGGGTCTTCACTGATTCAATATTTTGCAATTTTATCTAAAAACCCTTCAAACCCTAGATTCATGTACTAGGTCTTCACACATCCAAATATTAGCCCATAGGGTTTCAGGTTAGTTTATATTTGTTCTGTACTTTGGGATAAATATTTAGAATATTTTCAAATATATTTATGTTGGATTATCTTCTACCCATTGTTTTCTTATTATTCATTTTTTACAATCTCTTATGTGGTAAGCTTAAGATGACCTCTAGAGAACCTCTTCCCCCTCACCCAGTTGATTATTTTTTAACTTTTTTGCATAATTATACAAATGATTGAACTAATTTTCAAAATTGTACACTATCACATCATAATCTGCATGATTTCATTTATAATGATGATGATTATTTATTGTTGTAATGATGGATATAGTGATTACTATGAGCATGATAATGAAAGTGACAATGAGGATAGAGTATATGCATCTCCTCCTCCTCCTCTCTCTTCATCCACTTCTCAAAATCAACTTAGCACACAAGGCCAAAAGATCCCCTTATAGGTAGTGCTTTGTTTGAACACGATCTTAGCCTATCAACCACTTTTGCAACATATTTATTCAAATTAAAACAATATAAGAATAATAAAATCAATTTGCTTTTGCATGATTCAATCGATATTATTACTTCACATTATGTTCCTAACATAGAAAAGGAAAATGCACTTTATTAACATTTCTCAATTCAATTTAAAAAAGCATGTACAACTAATATTGCACCTCTTATAGATTCACAAACTAAAGTAGATGATATTATGTTGTCACCTTATTTTACCTTTAAATCTCAACACATTGATTCCATGTAAAATATAGATACTTCAAATATCCATAACTCTTCTCCTACATGTCGTAATGTGTCAAATGAAAACATGATACTATTTATTTTACCCTTGACTCCATTATTGAAAATAATGATAACATGTGCATTCCACTCATAGCTAGTGAAGAAACACATTGCATTCCACCTACACATGTTGATATGTTTCATAGTAGTAAAAAGTTAAAATCTTCTTTTTCTCTTTCTCTTACTAAGCATGCAAATGACAATTTTTCTTCTCTTAACTCTACAAGTGAAATTAACTCTAATTTTAATGAAACTTGGAATAACAATGATTACTTTTATTTTAGTGAAAAATAATTTGAGGCTAGTCCTCTCTCTACTTCACCCATATCTCATGTCAAAATTGATTGTTTATTAAATGTTAATTCAAGAAATAACAAGTTTTCATATAAAAATGTGCAAACTCATACTCATGTTCATAGTTTACATAGTTTAAATTTACATGATAATAATGTGCCTTTTATTCCATTAGCATGTTATACTTTTTTACAAATTAAGAAAATAAGATATACCAATGAATCTACTCCACCCATCCTTACTACAAGAGAACCTGTTCCTCATTATAAGCTCCACAAGGGTGATAGCCAATTTCCCTCTCACCAGGTCCAAGCTATCACCCCTCCATACTTGATGATGAGCCAACCCAATATCTCTAATAATGCTTCATAAAAAAGTGTACCAATGACTACAATTAATAATAAGATTAAATGTTTAGATGAACCTCTTAATAATGTTAACATACCTTCTCAAGAGGTAGTATCCTTGATGAATGTCGTGGGTACTTTACAATATTAAGTATATCGATTCACCTTGAAAAGTAAAACATACAATTATTGGGCTGATTCTAATGCTATCCATGGTAATCATATTCCACACACAACTATCAATGCATCACTACCAAAGAAGTTTTAGATACCAACATTACCTAAGTTTAATGGACATAGAGATCTATACTTATATCCTAAAGCCTGTAGAGAGGCTATGGCACATACCACTGGTACTTTGATTCTCTTACAATTATTTCCCAAAAGTTTAAAGGATGAAACATTAAATTGATTCCATCATTCACTCCCTAGTGGTTCACTACATACATATGATGACTTTGAATAAGCCTTTCTCATGCATTATATTTAGAATAAGGGACCTCAAGCCACATATGATAGGTTGCCTTATTCTCCTTAAGAGGAAAAATGAGGCCTTTATTAAACATGTATTGTACTTACAAATTTATCATGTGATAGGTTGCCTTCACTACACCAAGGTAAGTCAGAACTAGTAAGTGATTACATTCTATGATTAAAATTATATATGTGATAGTTGATCTATCACTTGATAGATTTTTAGGTGCAATACATGTTTTATACAAGCCTCATTTTTCCTCTTAAGGATAAATTGTTATACGAGACATCAAGATCATTTTGGTAGCTATACCATACAACTATCACACTAGAAAACAATTTGGGACTACTTGACTCACATTCAGAGGCAAATTTTGATTTAGATCTCTCACAACCACAATCATCCAATATGGTTTAAGCACCAAATCCACCTATGCCTGAGGAAAAAGTGGCACTAAACCACTAGTCAAGGTACTCAACAAAGGCAAAGAGCCACTTCACAGAGCATCTCCCACAGTGACTAGATCACATGACACCAGTAAAGGGCCTATACAATTTGATTTAGACAAAGATAGGCCTCATGATATCTTATTTAAATTATTAGATAGGGGGATGATCACACTTCCTCCTAATCAACATTGTCCAACACATCATTCACATATAATAAAAATAAACCATATTGCAATCATCATCGAATTAACAAACACTGGGATAATCACTATTATGTACTCAAAGATTGTATGGAATAGTATGTCAACAGAGGCCCTATAACATTCACATAGGGGGCATTGAGATCTCTTTCTTCACATTCCCCTAAATCACACTCCTCTATGACTGAGTTATTTTAGGACGTTCCTTTCAAGGAGCCATTGGTTAATCGTCATATGATCCATGTGGTTTCTAAGACACCTACTTATGTGAGATCTCATAAACCACAACATCAATAGAGATGGAAACTAGTTCAAAGAGATCAAACTAATTATAACATCATGGTGATAAAATGGAAAATAACTCAACCACCAATTTTAGTATGACAACTAATTAAGATATTTGTAAAAGATAACACACACCAGAGTATAGTTTAAATATGGTAACTAATTAAGTTACTCGCTACAAAGTTTGTAAATCTAGATACCACTAGTGCACCATGATTAGTATCAGTTACCAGAGCTATTTCTACACCTACAGACCATGAGCAGTATGGTCACTTGTTTACTCTTCCAACATGATTCAAATAATGCATGTCACAATCATAGGATCAACACTAACACATAATATGATACTTCCATGTCACAAATAATAACAACTAACATTTTCAATCTAATATCAATATCTACTCAACATATATATGCAAATCAAATCAATTATTGTTATCTAATCAATTATACACATTTCCATTTAAACACATAAGTAATGAACATAATCAAAACATTTAATTGAATAAATAATGTCACAATCAAAATACCACATAACATGATGCCCGCATATCAAAAAAGTCAATGTCTATGTATAACTTAGAAAAGTTTCATACAATGCTACATAATCACTCAATAATTAGAGCTAGATCACCATGACCCATCTCATCACCCTCACTTTCATCTCCCTACCCACTAGAACTCAATGCACCTGCATCCCCTTTAGACCTAGATTGAGACCTATGCCTACGCTATCTCTCTTGCAGCACTACTAGCTCAATAATAACCTATGTATGCTCATGCTAAAGATTAATATAATCATACATTATCTTGCCACCTACCCCACCAAGACCATTGGGTAGGAGCATAACTCATCTTTATAAATCTGCAATGGCGATGGTCATTAGATCAAATAGGTGTGCATGGATACGAACCACCTCCATAACCTGCTCTACTAGCCCATCATCCACAACATCATTAATAATGTGCCATGTAAGCTTTCATAATGTTCCCTCAATAATAGTCTCCTAGTATTCATCATATCTTGCACCTACACACACCAACACAGTACATTAGATATCTACTCAATAAGCCAATACTATATAAACCAAGCATATAAATCTATAATAACAAGACACCTGCAATTACTCTAATAGGCTCTAGATCTAACACATCCTTCATAATGGCCCCATCTCCTAGAAATTTATATTGTCCCTACCATAATATGTAGTCATATGTAGCCCCCACATTATCCATGTTAGGTACCTATATCATTGCATCTCTTTGGCACTAAAATTGAGGCCTTCTCAACTACTATGGGTCTCCCTCTACTAATCAACCTTAGCATAGCCCAAGTACTCCTCACCCACACCCATGGTGCATAGGGCACATCTTATATGACACTAAACTGCCATGTTACCTGATCATACTAAAATATCTCAAAAACTGCGGTCCATCGATCATGAAGCTAACAACTCAATCGAATCTATCTTAATTAAATCCCATCCTCGATCCATCCTTATAATCCCTTATATGGTATCCAAATAATATCTCAAGCTATAATTCAATCCAACACCTATCGATAGTGCATCATGCTCCTTAATCACATGGGAGTTGTGCATGTCCACCTCTTTATAAATACCTAGGGGTGTGCACAATTTATACATGGAAAACCCTATGGTCTAGCCACCATGATGTGCTTATAAGCCTAGTAGTGTAATAATGTCAATGACCCAATCCCACCACTATATAAATCCTGAGTAAAATGATATAAATATCGATATTAGTGAGCCAGCATGGTACGACCCCAAGAGTATAAAATCCTAGGATCCTCTATATCCTACATAATGTTATGCATCCTATATCTAATCGATACATTGCTACCATCAATAAAACAAATGAAGCTAGTAACATTGCTAGAAACTTTTGCAACTGTAGAACATTAACCCTAATAATCACAAATAAATAACACATCACTACTATTACCTCAATGATGTGTCCTACAAGAATGGTTGTAAAATATCTCGAGGCCCGATCTATGTATGTCTTCCACCTACCTCCTACAATACAACTTTTTGACCAATAATAAGTATCCTCAATATCTTACACACGTCCTCTAGAGTAATAGTCATCTCTCCAGTAGGTAGCTAAAAGGTACATGTATCAACATTCCACCACTCACAAAGTGCTATAATCATGTGACAGTCCCAAGGCATTGATGCTAGTAATGTAACATACCCCAAACCAACCCTATCCACTATTATTTTCTCATCATCTATCAAGGTCAACCTATGAAAACACTCCATCATAAACCACTCTAGAACTCCCTCAAGTGTATATCTACCTGCAAAATACCCAAAATGTGAAGTTAACATCTCTAAATATCAAGTATATATGCCAAAATAATCTTTAAATAAAAAAATTAATTATTTTAGTCTATAAGACAATAACACTACAAATAAGACTATAACATTGGATAATAGCATCGTCTACAGACATTACCATGGTAGCCCAGGACACTAGCATTATCCTTAGGATGATAGCATGGCCCACCCTAAAAACCCTAATGTAGCAAACATGATGCTAAAAATGATACAAAACTCAATCAAAATTTCAAAAACATATAAAATGATAGAATCCTTACCAAAGTGACCTCCTCATTGGCCTAGATCAATGCCTCCACCTCTTCGTAGTGGGTCATGTTCGCACCTCATCTCCTTGGCATGTTTTTTTGGCTCAAAGCAATAATTATCTCAAATATCAAAGTTCAAATGATTTTTTAATATCAAACAATAAAACCTATTTAAACCATGTTTTTCAAAATGCCACCTACCTAAGGTTGGCTCCACGTGCACATTTATCTAACTATTACCAACATCTTCTAATCACTATATCTTGAGAACTATAGATCTAATTTCTGATATGTTTCTCACATACAAAACTTGATGATGATATCCCCTACACCGTACTAGTTACACTTTTATCCCAATCAATTCGACTCTATAAATGCCAAAACTCACATCACCTTAATAAAATTGATATACAACTTGGCTCTATCTTAGTCTTAATCTATAAACAACCCTTCTACAATTATCAATACAATCAATCCCATATTATCTAATAATGATAACTACCCATATTATCTAATAATGATAACTACCCAATAATATGCCTTCTGGTATCACTTTTGGTTTGATATCCTTACCATGTTTTTAGCTCTCTCACCAAAAGGGGACCATACATACACTATTCACATCGATACAAATTTACTCAAATAATTAGGCTTAGATATACAACCACATAGTTTACTTATATTTTTTGATTCAATGACTTAAATACTCAGACTCAGATATATAGACACATAATTTGACTCAAATTTCTTGGTTTAGTGACTCAGATACTCAGGCTCAGATATACAGATATAATGATTCACTCAAATATTTAGGCTTAGATATAAAAATACATAGCCTCTTTATTTAGACACTCATATATTCATATAAGTAGATACATAGATTTACTTAGATACCAAGATTAGATATATTCATACACAGTCTCTTTATTCAGACACTCATATATTCATATAAGTAGACACATAGTTTGACTTAGATTTCTAGGGTTCCATAGTTTTATTAGATATTGGTTCACATGATTATATTTCACACAAGATTTTGATATAGTTTTAGACTCATATTATGATTATGGGGGTATGTACATGGTATATTATCCCTATATAAATATAGTTTTAGGCATAGATTACACAATTATATTACTTAGATATTAGGTTTGAGGACATGATTCAAGGCACACATCATCGATCCTACAAGATTTCACCAATTTATACAAATTAAATGGAAAACTATACCATTCTCTATGCTCAAATCACTAAATTACACTCGGGTTATTAGCAAGATGTCACTAAGATTTCACCAGATTGGGTCATTTAATCGTCTACAGTGGTTAATCCATAGTTTGCACTAGACCCAAATTACACTAGTTTGTGTAGGACATAGGTCAAACAACAAATTTTGACCTCTAAGCACATTTAATTCTCAAACTCAATTACATATTAGAGTGGGGGCAAGCATGGCTTATTTCTCCACATTTACATCTCAAACTTAATTCACATATCAAAGTGGGGGAAATCATGGCTTGTTTCTCCACATTTATAGATTACTTATGAGACTCAATTCACATATTAGTATTTCTCACAATTCAATTGATTACTTAGACTTAGTACAGGGGACACCCATGTTGTGAATTTTCTCTTCACAAACATCATTCTAATTCTCGTCGACTTTTCTAGCCAAGAAGTAGGTTGGGTATAGAGTACATTCATTCTCTGCATGGATGGATTACATATGTAAGTATAGGTATAATTTTATTTTTATTTTACTCTAGTACTTTAATTCCATTGCATTACTAGATTAAAAGGGGGGGAAATATACACACCCTAATTGGGTCAAGCAAACACAAGTACTATGTCTTTTGTGGTTCTTTCACAAGAAGTTCTCAATGATGAATGAGACTCTTGTTCGCATGGTCACTTTGGTATTTTGATCCTTATGATGACTTATTTTCCTTATTTTTTCACCTTCATTAGTCTTATGTGATGTTTTTGTCAGTCATAGGGGCCCCTGGCCTATTTGTCTTATTTATGACCTAATTTTTTTCCACATAAGATAATAGCAAAATCTTGGACAATATAACCCTGTGTTATTATCCACCTCAATGTTTTTATCCAACGATCATCTTGTTAACTTGTTTCAGGTCCTTACCCTCCTTTGGGTCTCCTCCTGTGATTTTATCTATCATTTTACTTTGTCGGCCTGCAAACAAGTGTCTCACATTCAAATTAAAGTTCCTTCAAAATTCCTTCTATATAAAGAGCCTCACAAAGAATTATCAATTAGCACTTACTACTTTGGCACATAATTACATGAAATCAATCAATATTGTAACTTAACATTATGCATGTTTACTCAATATCACACGTAAATCTACATACTTGATCAAAGAAGGGCCTAAATGAAAGTCATTCTTGCATACTATGTGTGTTGATTATATATGTTCCCTAAGGCAGAACTACATTTGATATGAGACCCCTACCATTGGGGTTAATGTAGGCAGCAACCAAAACATCATGGGTTCTAGGTTGTTCAATTGTAACATCCTACAACCTATCTTTTCCCCTTCCTTTTTGTATTTGATTCTATTATTATTTCATGTGTGTAGGTATTCATTAGGGTTTTGAAGAAAGAATAGCCAAAAGGCAACATATAAAGATGATCAAAAGTTTCTAAGGACACATATAGGACCCAGGAACCCTCCCATAGCATCTCTAGAAGTATTAGGGCTATTATCCACAAAAAGACACTAGCATGGTGCCTTTTCCAATAACACACTATGTTACTATCCAACTGACCATGCTATTGACCAGAGGTAAGCGAGACTCTAGTTTTTTAATGAAAAGACTCCTGACTATTCCTCTAATATGTTCCAACACTACCATCACCCAGTGATGCACATTTCACTCCATATAAGTGGCCTTTCTCTTTCACATTCCTACTTAAGGTAAATTGATTAAATTAGTTATTTGTAATTATTTGTATACATGTATCCCCTTTACTCTAGCCCTTTAATAGTCTAGGATTTATATCTATTTAGTCCTAAAAAGTTAAATTAGGGAATAACTCTAATAATTATATTTATAAGGAAACTTGAGTGGAATGAAAAAAAGTAAACCATTTTCACAAAGATGAGCCTATATCCAAATTTATAGCCTATGTTAGTTATAATCAAGTGCAAAAACTAGTGATAGTAATAACATACAACTATTTTACCAACTACCATTAGTGTTGCCACCCAAAATAGATATTCACAACCTTTACGAAATGTTTTAATTTAACGTGGTGATTGGTCTGTTTAAATATTTATATTTATGTGTAATAAAAATGACATTGTCAATGAGAATAATGGCCTTCCCAATACAAAACACCCAATCAAACTATTGATAAACTCAATTTGTATATTCATTTTATTTTATAGTAGGTCAAAAACTCTATGGAAACATGAAATATATTTCCCTAGCATAGGTTTCAATGCAAATTAATTACCTTCGATCAAAATAATAGTGCCAACTTGTGGTAAGCACTAACAAGATGATTACTATGAACCATTTTCCAAGCCTAAGTCAAGGCTTTCAACAAAACCAAAGTTATAATGCAAACACATATCCATCCTTATGACATTCATAGTCTAACATTTAACATAGTCAAAACTTTATTCCTCTTTTTTGAATGGTTATTATTATTGTAATATCTTGATAAGGGTTGTCGTTGAAGGTCATCTCATCCCTTATGTTTGGTCAAAATGATTGCATAACATGAGGCTTATGCATGTGATCACAACAATCATGCAATAATAAGTCATGATGAACAAGTTAGGTATCAAATAAACTAGCCATCACAATCCACATATACATAAAAGAAGGAAAATGACATGCTAAAGTATCAATCACATGTCATGGGTCTATGATTTATTGGGAACAAACACTAAATAAAAACAATGAGGTTACAAGATGCCAAACAAGGAAAGTTTAGTGTAACCACACATAATGTTAAAATCATAAAATTGCATGCATTTGCAAACATAAATGTTGTAAAATAAGTAAAGACTATGTATACTTTTTACATGTCATATGTCAGAGAAATAACACATCAATAAGGCAATTTGGTATATGTATTATCTCCCAATCCTTGCCATCATGGATCTATTTTCCCTCTCTTTGATGATATGATCCCTTTGGATGCCTACCATTAGGGTTAAGTCCTACAACCACAAGTTCAACACAAACATGTAGTTAGTCAATCATCACATGAACAATAACAAATAACTACTTTAATGAATCATCATGTGATCAATAACAATTAACTACACAAATGAATCATCATATGATCAATAATAATCCATCATATGAAAAAAAACTACTTTAACAAAACATCATATGATGAATAAAAATCTATTATATGAAATAAATAAACAATCTAATGAATCATCATATAATAAATAACTAGTCTAATTAATCCTCACATGAATTATCTATCATACAATATATACCAAATAAAAGCTCAAAAGAATGTTAGAGGGTGTTTAAAATGACAACTACTAATTAATATAAGACAAAAACTAACATTATAGTCCATTGTCCCTCCCAATTATAACTTTTCATTTATATACAATATTAAGATATTAAAAATATATATATATATATATTTATAAGTATATGATTACATTATATATAGAATATTAAGATATAAAATACATAAATTTATTTATAATTATATGATTATATTGTCACATAAATAATAAAATAAAATGACTTTAATATTGTATTATTTGTTAAAAATAATTAGCAAACCTATCTTAGATAAATATATGTAAAAGACACCGAGAGATATCATTCTTGAAGCACCTATTCCACTTATGTCATAAATCCAATATAAGATAAGAACCTCGATAATGATATCTCTCATTGTCTTTTACATAGATTTATCTAAGATAGGTATGCTAGTATCAACTATGCATTTTGCATATTTATTTGACATATAATTTGAAGTCTTTCATAAAACCTGAAATGTTTGTTATACATTACATTATATCATACAAAATTGTAATACACATTACATTAAATCATCCAAAACTTTAATTTACATAATTTAAAATTCTCAACTTAAATAGTTATTTAGTACTCATCTAAATGTACCATACATATCACGTAAAATGTCAAATAATGAATAAGTACATGATTTTTTTCATAATTACATGAAATTATTTTTCCTCTAAGAGTTTCAATCTCTCTTCCTCAACTTTTCGTTTGGAAAGTTATTTTTCATTTTTTAGCTTTTCATATCGGTCATATGTAAATGGTGTTAATATTTTTAGTCCTTCCAAGGACTTTACATGGGATATAGCCATAAATGTTAATATTGTTCTTTCTCTTTGACCTATACCAATTGTGGCTTTTGAAAGGGTCAAAGCTTGTGATTTGTGTATTATTAATGCCCAAGCCAATTGCAAAGGTAGTAAGGTTGTGCATCCCCTTTGTATTGGTGTAATTAGAATAGTATATGAGGTTTCATCTTCCAATGGTATTATTGAATAATTATCAAACTCGACCATAACATATGTTGATGGTTCTTGTGGGGCACTCCTAGGTTTGTAGATTATACTTCTGATAAACCCTAGAGTTCCATTTACAAGACTTCCTTCTATCCAAAAATTGGAAGTTAACATGAACCTTGCATTGATAGCAATCAATAACTCCACATTAAGTTTGTAATTTGGACCTCCCATTAGTGCATTGACACTTCCTATTTTGGTTGCAATACTATATGCAACCAATCTTTTCAATGAATATAATTTTATTTTATTGTGGTTAGGCACATTATCATTTGTGGAAAACAAATGAATACAATTTACAAATTCTTTATAGGTGGATCTATCTATTCCAACATTTATTTAGGTCATCATTAGCTTCCAGTCATCTATTGTCAGATTTGCATCTCTCAGATTTATGAGTAGCTGACAAAACTTTTGTTGGCCATTACTTTCTCTTTCCTATCTAGATATCTTGTCCAAAGTAACAAATATTTTGAATTCTTCCCACAATAGTTTAGCTTGTCTATTGCTATAGTATGGTGGTCTATCACTAACAAGAGGAAGCTGACCCAAATATCCAACCAAAATAATAAATATACCACCAAAACTCATGTTTGCATTTTTAGAAAATGCTTGATGGACTCTAGAGTCTATGTTCTATAGAAATTTTTTCCCAATGAAGCTCATTTCATCAATCAATATGTATTTTATGTAGTGGATATCCTCTTGGAAACTTGTAAGTCTTGTTCCTTCTAATTCAACAGAATCTACAATAGGGATTCGAAGTTGTGCATGGATAGTCAAGGCACCAATATTGAATACTACAACTCTAGTTGGTGCAAGTAATAGAAGTGGAAATCACTCTAGGAATTTTGCATTTATAAGAGCTCAATGAATGGCACCTATCAAATATGATTTTCCTATTCTTAAGGTTCCATAGACTATCATGCGTAAAGGTGAAGTATTTTGACCTCCAATAAAATGTGTCATAACCATATCAAGTGTTTTTTTTTGTTTGGCACCCAAGGTTTCATAATTCATCTCTGATGTTATATCATCATCTATAATAAATCCATTATCTTTCATGGTGCTTATGAATTTGATCACTTTATTTGTATATTCTTCACCTGTATATTCATTATTCCATAATGCTTGTCTGTCAATAAATCTTCTTCCCAAAATATCTATCTCACTAAATTCCATAACTTGGCCACATTGTAGCTTGGATATGATTTCTAACTCATGTTCCATTGTGTTTTGTTGAACAAGTTGATTATCCTCATCTTCAATATCACCGTGACTTTCAACATCTTCTAAAATTCTTCTTCTCTCCACATGCCAATAGTTATAATTGAATGAATCCTAAATTTATATTATTTCTTCATCATCAATTCCCATATATCTTTGTATATCATGAAATGGATTTTAAATTAATAACTCTGACCAACAGAAATCAATCCATTTATTTGATTCAAACACAGTGATGAAGAAAAACCTTGGAAATACTCTCACTATAGCTACAATACTCCTTTCCTCCCATTTGTTGTCTTTTTTTTGCCTTGGATTATATGTCCAAGATCTGGTTGCTTCAATAAGTGATGTATTTTCCATGGAAAAAGGCCTATTCTTGTATCTATCAATGAAAGACATTGTATGCTCTTCATGATCATCTTCTCCATTTTTGTCTGCAGGTTTGAACACCTGATGTGAAAAATTCAAGTTCACAAATACTCTACTGCTCTCTACTAATGGAAGCTCCAACAACATGTGACATGTTTCTTACACCCCAATGTCTCTTTCAACAATTGTCTCGGTTTGAAGTCTTCTATATGCTTTTCGTACTAATTCATCAAGGTTTTCAAGGTTTTCAAGCCACATCAACATTTGATGACAAGTTTCATAACTCTTCTCTACCTTTGTTGCATACTTAGCAATGTATTTGACCATGACATGTTTGGACAAAATAGGTTGTCAATCTACATTTGATCTCCATAGCTATAATATATAGAGATTGTGTGTATTGACTCTGTCATCATTTATTGTAGGCTCAAACTTTTCATCTCCTATTGCTAAGTCTTCATTTAATTTTGATCCATTAAGATTTAATGGCCACAGTACACCATATCTATAATAAATAATAACTCAATTGTTAATTATTTTACAAATATTATGTATAATTTTTATAAAACTATTTATGTGATTAAAAATCTTACCTACAAACCATTTTCCATCTTTTCTTACGTAGGCAAACACCTTCTCTACAGATTGTATGTCATTCTACATAATTAAGTATCTCTTCATAATCACACTCCATATCCACCTATGTAAGTTGTATCATATTTCAAAGACATGGATGTTGCATAAAATTTTGACATGCCTAAAATTAATGATGTATAACAATTTTTTAGCTACATTGACAAATATAGATATTACATAAAACACATATTACCTAATGATTGATAACACACCTGTATGTTTCATTGATGTGGATCTTCCCTATACTTCCAAGCATGAACAATATAATGGAAGTAATTCTCAACATTTTCTCATTCAAAATAATTTTTACAATCAAGGTTATCCATATTTGGTGCTCCATATAACCATATGAATCCATGCACATGTGGTGAACCTTTATGTTGCCATTCATATCTAGACCACTAATCTTCAACTTTCATTCCTTTTTGCAATATCTCCTTACAAAAAATTGAATGTCGCAAGTGCATATAATATGCCACTATATGAGGATAATCAATAATATTCTATCTTTGCTAATTTTGGACTTCTCATGGATCTCTTAGCAGGGTTCCTGGCATTAGTGCATGTAGATTAGTTCAATAAATGTCAATTGCAATCAAGTGAAGAAAATGGCAGGTGATCCAATTTGATGCAACATGTCCATTAATTCACCATGACATTTTGCCCAATATGATCTTGTACCCCTCAATGAGGTTCCAAACCGCATCAAGTGATCTGCTAGATGGGAGTGGGCTACATTATCCATATGCTCACGTAACTTAGTAATAGTGGTTGTCATCTCTCAAAGGTTTTTTTCATGAACACTGCACTTGAATTTTGTGCACAATGTCTCATGATCGTGTTCATCATGTAATATCTAAATCATGGATGTCTACCAAAATTGAAATCCCTATATTGAAATAGATAAATAATAAATTCATGTAGATGTATTGGTTTCAATTGTGGTTTTATCCTATCACATCTTCCATCAGGAAACAATGTTGAAATGCCATATCAAGTAATCCTAATGTGACATACTCATTTATAGGAGATGCTCCAATTCTAGGCCAATCAATCAGTGATCCAAGATCCACATTAGGGTTATTTACCCACATGTGGATTAATTCTATCTCCTTTGGTGCATTAGGGGGTTTATAGGGCATTGAAGTTGTGTGGTCAATGATATTTATTTCATCCATCTCCATCAGTGGACCCATAAATACAACTTCATTTGCATCAAAATCAAATTGCATATGGATGTGGTGGGATAGCGAGTGGATGGTCGATGGCTGGGAGCGGCGAGAAGGAAGTAGACGGCCCGAGCGAGGGATCTGGCAGCGGGAGGACGCGGCAGCAGGAGATTCGGAGAGGAAAGGAACAAGTTTTTGACAATGAGTGATCCAAAATGCAAAAAGTCAATGGATGTTTTCCACGGTCTCAAGATAGACCTGTCCTGGTGATTCCGAAAGAAGTTTTCAAAGAAGAGGTCAACTATCTGGCAGCACACACCCTCATATGCAAGTTTATGGGTCTTAGAATCTCCCAGATGGCTTTGGAAGCCTGGCTACACAATTCTTGGCAAATAGAGGGCGACATGGATATAATGTTGGCTGGAAACAGTTACTTTTTGGTAAACTTTTCCTCTATTTTGGATAGAAATCAAATTTTTGAAGGGGGACCCTATTTCTATGATAGAGTAGGACTGTTCATCAAACCCTGGCATTCTGGCTTCAACTCTACGGAGGATTTACCAATGAAGGTTCTGGTGTGGGTCCGTCTTCCCAGATTACCCTTGGAATTTTAGAGAGAGGACATTCTCCGTCAAATAGCCACACTGTTGGGGGCCCCAATTGCTGTAGCGCACCAGTCGCTGGACATAAAACTCATTTCCTATGCCCGAATCTGTGTGGAAATGGACTTGAATAACCCGCTTCTGGATGTTATGGAAATTTACCTGGGAGGCTCTTCCTGGGTCCAGCAAATTGATTACGAAGCCATCCCTTTTTGATGCAGAGTGTGTCATATTTATGGTCACTTACATCGTCAATGCCCTCAGGCCAGGAGATTCACTGGGATGGAGGCTAATAGAGGTAAGGTTTCAGAACAGGCAGACAAAATGGGCTCATCCAGACCTGGTTCGGATAGGACGCTAAGAGGTAAGCCTCAGGGGAATATGGATAACTTGGCTACGGGGCAGTCAGAAGCCTATGGACCTGATAAGGAGGGATTCACCCTTGTAAGACGGTGAGTTAAAGGTTGGGGACAAAAACGTAGGAACTAAGACAGACCTCCTGAGGGGGGGTTTAATCGGTTTGAAACCTTGGAGTGTATGGCCCTTGAGGATGGCATTCCTCTAGAGGAGCTGACAGCACCTATGGAGGGCGAGGAGTGGGTTCCATCCCTATGGAGCCTCAAGATATGATTATCCAGTCAAACAAGCAGATAGGGGATGTCCCGGAAGAAGGGGCATTGGCAGCAATTTCATCGCAGCAGCATAATGATACCAGTTGGGCTGATTTGGTAAAAGAGAAGGATACAACCTGGAAAGATAAGGGTCCATTGACAGTGCTGGGCATTATGCAGAGGCCACTTAAGAAAGCATCTTTCACCACCCCAGCTAAAGCAGGGTGCAAGAAGGATCAAGAGAAAATTCAACGGATGGGGGATTTATTGGTGGAGACAGGGGCGGTCAAGACCTTGGATGAACATTTCACCCAGCCCACCCAATGATAATGCTGTCATGGAATGTAAGGGGATTGCATAGTCTCCCTAGGAAAAAGGCTATGCAGAAATTGCTTAGAGAACATTCTCCGGATATCATCTGCATTCAAGAAACCAAACTCCCTGTAGATGATATGATCAGTTGTTCGTCAAAGTTCTGGGCCCGGGGGCAATGCCAGTGTGTGGGGGCCTTAGGTAGTGCAGGAGGACTTGCTATTTGTTGGAATCCGGTGAAGATTACTCCACAGTTATGGGTGGCGAATCTCTCGGCGCTGACAATGGTGGCTTCCTCCCCTGAGTGTGGGGAGCTGATTCTCATCACTAATGTCTACGCACCGGGGGATTTCTCTGGACAGAACAAGCTTTGGGATCATTTACGGTATGTGCGGAGCTGCTTTCCTTATTTGCCTTGGATAGTGAGTGGAGACTTTAATGCTGTTCTGAATCTGGAAGAGAAAAGGGGAGGACTTCAACGCCTTGGCTCTTCGACGGAACTGCTAAGAGATAATATTGACAAGATGCGCCTGGAGGATGTTAAGCCTATTAATGGACTTTTCACCTGGAACAACAGAAGATCAGGTAAGGAAGCTATTTCTGAGCGCTTAGATAGATTTTTAGTGTCTTGTTTTTGGCTTTCTAGTGCTTTTTCTTTGGCTTCCGAAATCTTGGACTGGCATGGGTCAGATCATTGGCCTATTAAGCTGACAACCAGATTTATATCCGGACCCAAGAAACCACCATTTAAATTCTAGCTTATGTGGCTTCAGGATTCCTCTCTTCATGACCTCATGATCAGCTGGTGGAGGCAGGGAAGATCGGCATATGGTACAGCAATGTACTCTTTCGCTAAAAAACTCTAATTTGTGAAACGTAAGCTGCAGGATTGGAATAGAAACAGCTTTGGGAATCTCTATGTTATGAGGAATAAGGCACAAGAAAGGCTGAATTTTATCACAAGACAAATTCGGGATGATGGTTTGACAGAGGATTTGCATAAGGCTGAATTCTCGGCCTTGAATGACCTTTCGGAATGGGAACTTCGGGAAGAAATTTTTTGGAAGCAGAAGGCCCGTATTGACTGGCTTCAAGAGGGGGACATGAACACATCATTCTTCCACAAATCAGTCCAGGCGAAGCGTAATACAAATTTTATACCCTCTCTTGTGACTTCAGTGGGTACTCGAGTCTCTTCTTCTTCCGACATTTCTGAGGAGGCTGTTAGTTTCTACTATGAACTCCTATCTGGCACACCACTTCCTGTTGGTTTAGAGGAAAATGAGATTTTGGCATGCATACCTTCTATCATAACGCCAGAAATGAATGATGCTCTAATGAAATCGATTGACAAGGAGGAGGTAGAGCGAGTGGTGTTTAGTATAAACAGAGGAAAAGCTCCTGGTCCGGATGGGTTTCCAACTGAATTTTTCCAAGAATTTTGGAGCATTATCAACCCAGACTTAATGGAAGTTGTTCAGGAGTCCTTCCATAACAAAGAAATGCTCAGAGCGCTTAATGCGACCTTCCTGATGCTTATTCCAAAGGAGAAACAGGTTAATCAACTAGACCATTTCAGGCCTATAGCGCTTTGCAATATGGTCTATAAGGTTATCACTAAGCTTATTGCTGAAAGGCTAAAAATCTAGCTCCCAAAGATCATTTCAGAGGAACAAGGAGGCTTCGTTGCTGGGAGGCAAATTCTGGATGGAGTGGTGATTGCTTTGGAAGCAATCCACTCGATGTTCAAGTCCCAAGAGAGGGCTATGTTCATAAAGCTGGATTTGGCGAAAGCTTATGACAGGGTTGATTGGAAAATTTTGAGGAAAATTCTGCTGGCGTTTGGCTTCGGGCAGGATTGGGTAAAATGGGTGTTTAGTTGTGTTACAACACCCTCGTATTCAGTCCTCATTAATGGGACGTCGTCTAGATTGTTTGGTGCTTCTAGAGGACTCCGCCAAGGGGATCCGATTTCACCTTATTTGTTCATAATTCTGGTTGAGGGGCTGGGATGTTTTATTAAAAAGCAGGCTTCACAGAACATGATTCAAGGGTGGTAGTGGGGAACTGGACTGGATAAGCTAACTCACCTGCAATTTGTGGATGATACTATACTGGCTGGAAAAGCCCAGATTAAGGAGGTGAAAGCGTTCTAAAGTACTTTGGATTTCTATCTTACAGCTTTCGGTCAGAAAATCAATGAAAAGAAGTCTTCCATCTTTTTCTTTAATACTCCTGAGGCTATCCAGAGGAGGATTGTGGCTATCCTTAAATTTCAGGCTCAGACTCTCCCAGTCACCTATTTGGGGGTCCCTATTGTGATTGGCAGGCATCCCAGACTGTTTTGGCAAAATGTTCTGGATAGACTGAGGCAGAGGGTTAATCATTGGACTCATCGTTGGCTCACGACTGAAGGAAGGGTGACTCTTTTGCAATCCGTGATTCAGGCATTGCCCATTTATAGAAGCATGGTTCAGGTTGCTTCGATGTATTTCCTTAAGGAGTATGATGCGCTGGCTTGGCAATTCCTGTGGAGTGGCAATCTTAGAAACTTGAAATGGAGCCTTGTTAGCTGGAACATTGTTTGCAGACCCAAGAAGGAGGGTGGTCTTGGGCTGAGATTGGCCATTTTGTCTAGTCAGGCTCTTGCGGCTAAGTTATATTAGCGGTGGTGTACCAGCCAATCATAGCTTTGGGCTCGTATCCTAGCTTCCAAATACTTCACTGGGGTTAACCCGACTGAGATTCCCAGAATGAAGCTTGAGGGTAGAGGTTCCATGGTGTGGAACACCCTTAAGCTTGGAGCGCAACTGGTGCAGCCGAACCTTTTTTGGATCTGTAATCGAGGTTCTGAAGCACTTTTTTGGGATGACTCTTGGAATGGAGCCCCCCCCTCAGGTCCTCCCATCCTCAGCTTCAACTTTTGCGGGACTCCTTTATCAATGCTGGCTGTACTACTGTGGAGCACTATAAAAAAGCCTATAGGGTGGGGCCCTGTATTGCCTATAAATGGAAGGATCAATTGGACTGGCCATAGGGAGGTACGGTTGAAACTAGACAGGAGCTCTCTCAAATTCTGGTAGGTAGAGCTTGTAGCGCCATGATGGAGAATGATATTTTGGCCTGGGGGAGGGAAGCCAACGGGCAGTATTCTGTTTCTTCGAGATATCATGAACTCTTAAAGAATGAGGCTGGAGGAGTGGATTTTGTCTGGGGAAAGCAAATTTGGAACGCTGCCTCATGGCCGAAATGCAATTTTTTCATTTGGACCCTCTCCTACAACAGGTGCTTGACATGGGATAACATGTGTAAAAGAGGCTATCAGGGTCCGTCAATTTGCTTTCTCTGTCACAACAGTGAGGAGAATGGGGCACACCTATTTTTCCAATGTTCCTTTGCAAAGAAATTATGGCACCTGTGGTGGGACGCTTGGGAAAGACCATGCTGGCACGTTTCTTCCTTAACAGAATTCTGGCAATGCCTGGGCCGACCTCCCTCAAAGGCATCTTTATTGCAGACCGCTTTGTGTATTGGACCGGTTTTTATTCTTTGGAATATATGGGTTGAAAGAAATGGAAGGATCTTTCAGGAGACTCGTAGAGACAGTAGACAAATTTGGTTGAAAATTCTAAATGCTCTTAATGAAATGCTTGTGACAAAATATGGTAGGACAGCATACTTAGACCCAGCTGCATTGAAAATTGTTAGACGATTATCCCCTATTTTGGATGCCGAGAACTCTCTCCCTCACACTCCACGGCCTGCGCCAAGGCATCAACAACAGCTGCGGCTGACCAACTGCCTAGGACGGTGGACTAGGCTTGAGGAAGGTCTTATTAAAATAAATGTTGACGGATCCTCAAGAGGCAATCCGGGGCCTGCTGGGATTGGCGGAGTGGGCAGAGACAGCGATGGTTCGACCCTGTTTTTATTCTCCATCTACAAAGGTCACTATTCCAATAATTTGATGGAGGCTCTCGCAATTTTGGAAGCGGTTCAGTGTTGCTGTAAAAAGACCTTCCTTAGTGTTATTTGCGAATCCGATTCGCAGGTCATTATTAACCTGTTGAATAGTGGTAACTTGGATAGCGTAGATTGGCAGTTGGCTTTGGTTATTAAACAGATTCATCAGATGAGTGCTACTTTTGAGTTTATATCCTTTAAACATATCCCTCGGGAATGGAATGGAGTTGCTGATGGTTTAGCCAAATGGGCCTCGGAGAATGGGCCAGGCTGGTGTATTCAGGATCAACAGATGATTCCAGATGATTTAACCTCTGTTCTGGCTCAGCTTCTTGAGCAGGACTTGGGCATGCAATGTCTCGTTTTGGTTTGATCTTTCAATAAATTTTTACCCCTTTTAGTTGCAAATTGCATATGGATAGAGTTCAGCTGGTTAACGATATTTTCATCAGAGTTAGATGTAAGATCATTGAGTTTATTTTCATCAATATGAACATATGAATAAAACATGTGATGTTATATTTTATATTTTAGTTCTTTATATACTAATTTTCTATTGAAAATAACATTGTAAGTTGCTCCATGTTGATCCCTTTGTCAAACTATAATCATTGGCAAATCTTTTATTTGATGTGGTAAAACATTAGTAATTTATTTTACTTCTTACATAAAATTGATTGTACGTCCTTATATTTATATTGGCCTCCTGTTGCATGTGTCACTTGTAGGATTGGGTTAATACGGGCTATTAATATTTCCTCAACTTGTATTATGTTTTCAAGTTCTGGTGGTTGTGGTCTAGGATCCATATTATTCGATGATAAAAAATGATGATGACCTTTCTCTTGTCCACATCTATTGCATACAAGGCCTTTAAGGGCTTGAGAAACATTTATTCCAATATAAATTTCTTGACAAATATAACACATGTTTGGTGAAGCAATGCTATATAAGCCATGTTGGAAAACCATTTGAAATGTTTTCAAATCTCTCCCAACCATTCCATTGGGATCAGTTATATTTTGCTCTCTTTCAATTTTTGTATCTTGAATTTTTCTTCTTTTAGGTTGCGAAGTCGACTCTTCTTCTAAATAATTATTTTCCATTCATCTTTTTCTTGTAGATGTTGTTTGCTTTTGTATATCTTTATTTTGTGTAATATTTGCAACATCGACATCCATTGTAACTTTAAATTCATTATTTGGTGTTTGAAGCACACGATCTATTGATATTGAGTTTGCTTCTTCATAATTGATGTCAACATTATGAATTGATTGTTGGTAGTGCCTTTAAGATGATTCACGATGAAGTTCTTGTTTATGTTGTCTTTTTGCCTCAGTTAATTGATTTGAATGCATTTATCTTTGTATTTTTATTTTTAATACATATTTTTCATCTTGAGATGTTTGTGCTCGAATGTCTTTCATCTTATCTACATGTTGCCTCTTTTCTGCTTCTAATTGTTCAGTTATCAATTTGCCCTTGTGTTCTTGAAATCTTTATCTGTTATTGTCATTTTGATTTTTTTCTCTCTTCCTCTCTTTGTACAACTATCATTTATTGTTGTCTTCATCTATAGTATTGTCTTTGATATTATCTTTGTTGCTTTCTTTCATATTCTCTTCGTTCTTCTTCACTCACAAAATTCAATTTTGGTCGAACCATATATGCACAATTTTCAAGTAAATCATATTATATCAAATATAAATAACACATTACATTTGATCATTGTGGGATATGTTAATCATATTCATCATTTACAAATATATAAAAATATCAAATAAAATAATTCACGAATATTTAAAATAAGTATGTTATCATAAATCCAATATTATCTATCTTACTAATTACTTAATATAAATTATTATATTATAGTAATATTAGGAACGAAAAAATATATTATAATGGTATGAAACAAATGTAATACATAATATTACAAAAATCATATACCAATAATCAACAACTTAAATTATATTATTATAATGGTTAACTTATAATAATTTGGTATATATGATTGTGCATCAATATATATTAAATAAATACTTTCTAATAATAACATTATTTCACATATAATCATTGGTAGATAATCATTATTATTTATGTTTCTAGATAAACATTCTATTAACTATTATATAAAAATGAACCTAAGTAATAGATTTATCTAAATTATGAAGAAAATATTAAATTATAGGTTTGGTAATGATTAATAATTATTCATAGGTAATTATTTTTCCTCAAGAATGGCTACCTACTATTACCTCTTGTAATTTAACTAAGTAATTTATAGGTATCCTACATATATGAATAAAAAGATGGAGAATAAAGCAACATAAGAAGACTTCAAATTATATGTATTACAATGAGCAGAGGGGGAACCTAACTATTTCAATGAAAAATCCAATTTTTGCAAAAACATTCTAACTATTTCAACTTCTTGCTGTAAAGAAATTATATTGCACAGGGATGGGAAAGATGGGAATGGGAGAAAATGGAAAATATTGTGAGGTAGAGGTATGGGACAAGCGCATAAGGGTTAGATAGAGAGGAAGGAGTATAGGGGTGTTCAGTTTTCTAAAAAATATTAATATTTATTTCTGAAATAGATATTTAGAAATATTAATTTTTTATAATTAAAAATTTTAAATAGTAGCAGGGGAAGGTTGATTTATTTATTTATTTTAATTTATCGGTATAATTAGAGAAAGGCTCTCAGCGCTTTTACAAGGAACTAAGAGCAACATATCAAAAATTAGGAAAGACTTCTTAAAGAAGAGAAGGCGGTGGGACAGTAGAAAAAATAAAAAACACGACTTCCAAAAATCCAAATTCTAATAGCCAATTAACAAAAGGAAAAACGTGAAAGAGAATAAAAATCGATGTCAAATGGCCATATATCACGCAAAAAAAACATAATAAAAAAACTAAACATAACCACCTTCGATAACACCAACTTGTTGAATTTTTCTATTGATGTCTTATGTATTTTTTAATTCGTTATCTTCGCTGCTTCTATTTTGTGTTTGATTTTTGATTGATTTGATTTGTATTTATAATATTTCAAAAGTCATGTCGGTTGATTTAAATATTGTGTCGGCTGTTATTAAGTTTTTATTTATATTGTGTCGAATGTTATCAATTTTTTTATTATTTATCACTACTATTAAATTTAGAAGTCGACTATTTTTCTTTATACGGACACGATATCAAGATCTTTTCTTCCCCCTCTCCCATTGCAAAACACCTATCAATATAATTTAATATTTAAAAACATTTAAATATGGCATTTATAACTTTAATTACCCTTTCCAACTCAAATATGTTAAAAAAAAAGTGTTTTATAATACTAAACAAATTATTAAATTTATAAAAATAGAAAAAAGTTAAGATCTATTTCACAAATAAAGAACAAAAATATAACTAAAATATAGTTCACAACAGTATAATATGTTCGAGTAATTATTATGGTATTAATTTTTTATTAAAAATTTATTAATAAAATATTATATTATATAATATTGTTTGAAGTGATTATTTTAAATATAAATCTTAATTGCAATTTCATTTTATTTTTTTATTTTTTATATTAATATAGTTTTGATGAAGATAAAATAGACATATAATCAAGTTAAAAAAAAAAAAAAAAAAGAAATTAAATTTGAAGTCAAAAACATATATATTCATTGAATTTTAAGATAGATAACATTAATTACAAAAACATATGATATAAAATAATAAATTTTAAAAACAATATTATTAATAGTCCTATTTTTAAAAATTTGAAGTTTTAATTTTTTTCAAAATAACTCTATAATTTTTCAATGACCTATTTTTTTAATTAAATAAATTTAATCAATAACCCAAAAAAAAATAAAAATAAAAAAATATATATATATATATAAATAAAATGATCCACTCCCCTATAGAAAACGGTAATTTATTCAAATTTGAAATTCGACGCTCCTCTTAAAAGAAAAGGTAAACTTTCCCCTGCCACCTCTCAAAATATATGTAAATTCAAAAAGAAGTTACATGCAGATAAAACCGACGGCTCCGATCAACGCCCTACACATTTTATTTCGTGAAGCTCGATATCCGTAACAGGTAACAGGTAACAGCCAGTGGAACATTCTCCTTACACCGTTCCCAGCCGGTGGACTCCCGCTCTCCCTGTTTTTCAAAATTCGAGCTAAACCAAAACAGAAAAAACCCTAGGGGAAATTTCGATCGATCCAGAGCGAGAGAGGGCCTCTGAATAATCAATCTTCCCTGGCATTGCGGCCATGGCCGAAAACTTCATTTCTTTGTGTAATTAAATTCCTTTTTTCTCCGTTTTTTCTCCGTTCAATTTGGCACCCGAATCGTTCAGTACCGTTAACTTTTTCATCAAATTTATATCTGTTGCTCAATTTCGAGCAGCTTTTGATGGTATCTAGCCTTAAATCAAAGCCCCCGAGAACTTGCCGTTGAATTTAAGCCAGGTAAAGTTGGATACAGGGGGCTTTGCTTTAGCGTCCTGGTTTTTTCTTAATTTTACCGTCAGGTTTAAAGAAGACGTCGTACCTGTGGAAGCCGCGAAACTACTGTATTTTTTGGCTGGATTATTTGAGGAGCTATCTGTTTTTTCACTGTGTTGGGGATTTGAAGTGCCTCATATTTTGCTTCCAGAAACAGCGAGTAACAGAATGCTAGTGCCTATGGAGGAGGAATGAAACCCTATGTCTTCCTAGGGCTGCAACAACTGAAGGATTTAGGGTTTTCAGAACGGTTTAAAGGAATGATGAAGTCAGGAGTCTCCAGCACACGGAGCCGCACCGACTCCTGCCGCGAATCAGTGAGTAGAATTTGTTATGTTTCTCTTCTGTATAAAATTAAAGGATCATACGCGAAGTAAAAAATTCATGCATATAATGCTTGATACAGCTTTGCCTAGAGGTAGTTTCTTCGAAAAACATTTAAATTTTAGGAAGGGTGTTTCCACTGGAACATATTTGCCAAAGCTCATCTCGATAACCTGCGTTAGAAGTTTTCTAACGGAAACCTCTATGCAGGTTATTCAGAGTAGATTTGATTTTTTTTTCAAAAAATTCGTCGCCAAGGAAATCAGAAAGACATTATTTACATGACTAGAGCTCATTCTATTTATTTCTTTAGTCTTCTACATTTGGGAGCTTATTTGAACAGGGTCTCATTTTCAAAATATATAACTGGAAACCGCTTTGTTCTATCCAACTTTTCTTAGGTCTTGTGTCCAAAAATTATCTTATTCCTCTAGGTGACCATGAAGAAGTCTATTTTTCAGAAAATCAAAGGGTCACGTGGAAAACAAAAAAGGGTTCAGAAAATCAAGGAGTCATATATGAAAAACAAAAATGGATGCATACAATTAAATAATCATATATGAAAAACAAAAGTTAGATAATATACTTGTATTAATTTGGCCTCTGTTTTTTTTGAAAATTAAAGAATCACCCATGCAACAATAATTGATGCATAATATGCTTCTGCTAGCTTTGCCTCTGTTTTTCAGAATTTTAGAGGACCGTAAATCAAAATCAAAAAAATGGATGCACAATATGCTTGTGCCAGCTTTGCCTTTCGTGTGTAGATAAAATGTTTCCTTGGGTTTTTAATGTGATTCCTGTGAATTGTTTGCAATAATAGCAACACTTTCCTGCGGGAGAAACACAATTGGCTTGTTTCCCTGAAAGTTTGGCATCTAAGCTTCCAGATAAACATCACTAAGTAAATGATATGAACTGACGGGCTTGTGAATATTTTAGAAATATGTTAACTGTCATGAAAAATGGTGAAAACCTACAGTTGTTAAACTTGTGTACACAAAATACCCCGACTTGCATGTATTTTAAACTTGTTTGCAGAACTATTTTTCACAGCTGCCAGGACAAAAAAAACATGCCAGAAAATTATAGGATCACTGAGGAAAAACAAAATTTGATGTATAAAATGCTTGTGCTATCTCTGCCTCATCTATAGCAAAACTGTTTGAATTAGATATCTGGAAAACATGTTTTTCTGGTTGTAAATGTGGTTCCTGTAAATTGTTATATTTTATGTGAGGAAAACATAGCTTGCTTGTTTCTACTCAGGGTCTTGCAATTTCACTCATAATTTTGCATCTTCGCTTCTGGATAATGACATTTCTGTGCCAAACTGAAGAAGTAAGGGTTGTTGAATATTTTAAAGCTACAATTGTTATCAGACACGGTGTGGATTTTGTGGAACTACAAACAGTTCAGCTTGCCCACATAAGAAAATATAAGTGCACAGGAAGTGTAAATTGTGCCAGGTTTGGATTTGGTAAAAGTATCAGATAAATGTTTGAGTTTTATGGCCAGGAGATGTGTTTTGAGTGTGATTTCTTTGATTCACTTCCAATGATAATACTGTTTTCATGTTGGATTGCTTCTCAAAAATTTTTACATATAGGCTTCCAGATTTCAGCATTGATTCACGTTAGTGTTCATGAGAAATGGTGCATAACTACAATTGTTAAACTTGCATACATAGGAAAATATGACTGCACAAGAAATGCAAACATCTCATGGTTATTATATTCACTGCTGGTAAAAAACATTCAGGGTGGGGGTTGCAAGTGCAAACTATTTTTCACAGCTGCCAGGAAAGCATTTAAGAAAGTTATAGGATCATAGATGAAGCCTTGATGCAAAAAAGCTTGTGTGAGCTTTTCCTATCGTGTATAGCCTAAATAGTTGAATTCAATGACCACAAAACATGTTTTTCTGCTTTGTAAATGTGGTTCCTGTGAATCATTTGCAACAATAATACTGATGCCATGTAATTAAAACACATTTTGCTTGTTTACACCCAGGATTTTGCAATTTTACTCAATTTCTAAGCTTTGGAAATGGTGCATAACAACATACAATTCAACTTTCCCACATGAAATCTGACTTAACAGGAACTGCAAATGTCTTGTGGCTATCACATTCTCTTCCATTTAAAAATGCGCAGGGCAGGGTTCCATGAAGAGAGAGCCTACCCATTTTATGTGGCAGGTTGTCCATAAATGTGATGATTTTAGAAATCTATATAGAGGGGAGGCCACCTTTTAGAGTTGAGTTGAGTTTAGATATAGTATGCAAAATTTGGAATCTCTTCCAGAAGACTTGGGGTTGCTACTGTCTAGAAGGGATATTTCAGTGACTACTGGAGAGTGGGACTTAAAGTTTGCAGCACCATTGTAAGCGATTTGTTTCCAAGTGAAAGCTAGAGTTCAGTATAAATTATCAGATAACTTTCAACCAAAATATTTTCTGATATGTTGTGATGAAAACTTGTAAAAAGTACTACTAGTAGTTGAGCTGTACTGAAAGGTTTCAGCACTCACTCAATATTTATTTCCTAGTGGGAAGCTTTGTGTTCGGCCTAAATTTTTAGATTACTTCTCATTCATGAAAATACTAAGTGATAGATTTAAATATAAACTCATAAAATCCTGTAGATGAGCTGTACTGAAACTCTGCAGAAGCCACTTACGTGATATAATTTCAAGTGGCATTCTGTATTTGTTCTTCACTTTCAGATAATACCTCACTAAAATACTTTAATAAGTTTATGTGAAAATTCCTTGAAAGGTGTAGCTGAGCTGAAATTTCCATTTCCATGGCACCATTGTTTTTCAAAAGGCTCCCAAAAGCTGCCATCCAATTGGACCACTAGATTACAGACATAATGCACATTTTAATGGATCTATCATTTAGTTATGATTTTGAAGTGGATGTAATGAAAAACACAAAGAAAAAAAATGTAGCTTTGGTTTCTTTTTGGCAAGTAATTCCAGAACAATCAAGTCCTGATGTGATTAGCATTTGTCTAGAAGGAGAACATGACTTTGGGTCCGCCAGAGAAGAAAAGGAAGTTACTTCAAAGAGATGATATTCCGAAACAAATGTCTGCCTTTAAAAACAATGGTCGTGAGGCATTATCTATCATTTCAACAAAGCAGACAGTGGAGGAAACAGTTCAGTCAGTTCAAACTGTAAGTGTAAATGGGCTGGAGGAAGGCGAAGAGACTACAATGACAGCAAGTGAAGTAGAGGCATTACTGAACATGAAGATGCAAGGAAAAGCAAAGCATGATTCAAAGGTACTCCTGTGTCCACATACAAACACTTTTGACTTATCTTGCCTTTTAGAACATTGTTCTCTATTAAAGGCTAATCCTGTAGAGTAATAATAATAATTGTAAGACTTTGGTGCTAAAACAGGGTAGAATGGAGCAAATGATGGAGTACATAAAGAGGCTCCGAGCTTGTGGTCGGCAACTTCTACAAAAGGAGGCTGCATATATTCTTCAGAAAGAGCAGCTAATGTACCAGATGGATGAACATAGAAGAAAACAAGAAGAAAGTGGTAAGCTGTTTCTGTCTTGTGCTTTTAATATGGAAGTAATTTCTCAAGCTGAGTGCAGAAATATGTAAAGATGTTGGTCAAATATTGTTTTTAATACTTGCAAAACTATTTCTTGCAACCTTTTTGAACAACCATATGCATAATATGTAAGTTAAAGGTATGGAATAAAAAGGTACTCATCATGGAAATAGCCATTGCCAATTTTCTGGAGCATGCCATTTTATTTGCCTAAGTAAAGAGAGCAACAGGCTTTGTGTTCTCGTGTGACCTATTGGTGGCCATCTATTTTTAGATATTTGCAGTGGCCCAAAGTTACTATTTCAATAGCAAGCTGGTATTGACATCTCAATGTTTTCCTTTCATTGGCCAGAGTCTGCTCTGAAGCTCGAGAAGGAAAAGCTCCAGGATGAGCTCACACAGCTAAAGCAAAGGTGCTCCTCTCTAGAAGGAGAACTTGCAATGAGCAATGCAGAAAACAAGGTTGTTTTCTATGTTAGACTGGTTATTCTTTGGATTATCAATTAATGGTCATTTTAATTATTCAATTTCTTGAGTTAGGCATTTCCGCCATAGTAGGCTAGATGGAATTCTTCTTCTATCCAGGCATATGCTTAGCTCAAAGACTCCTCTGTTCAGGAACTTCTTACGGTCCATGACAAGGATTTGGAGG
The DNA here is from genome assembly GCA_037957365.1 of Torreya grandis. NCBI lineage: Eukaryota > Viridiplantae > Streptophyta > Pinopsida > Cupressales > Taxaceae > Torreya > Torreya grandis. The sequence goes on from JARHVA010002111.1 coordinate 812,127, forward strand.
CACTGCGAATTACCGGGGAAGAACGAACAAAACTTTCTAATGAGATTGACAAACTTAAGATTGAAGTTTCTGTTTCAAATGATCAAGTGCGGAAACTATTTGATGTTGTTTTTCATCTTACTGTGCTCTATATAATACTCATTCTAAGAAATTTCTACTATTACCATTGTAAATTTTCCTTCTGACATTTATCCTGACTCATAACTGGTTCTTATTCCCAGATAAAGTCTTTAAATGATATCAACAAACGGTTGACAGAGTATAACACAAGTCTACAGGTGTACAATAGCAAGCTGCAAACTGATGCTGCCACTGCCACAGAAGAGAATTTGAAGACAAAGCAAGAAAAAGCTGCTATTGTAGAAACACTCAGTTCTGTGCGGGGTAGTGCTGCAGCTCTGCAGACCCAGCTAGACAGTTGTAAGGCAAGTGCATTGTGGTTTAATAATTTATTCTAATAGAGCTTTTATATATTCGCCAACAGGCATCCTACAATGGCAGCTGGGGGTGGTGGTGGGCTGTAATGTCTGTGAGTGCATACCAATAAATGGATGACCTTAAATTTGATGTCCATTTGACAGTCATAAGGTAGTTTTTCTTAAACTGTGATATCTTTGGCATACGATGGAGTTTGAAGCCTCCATTTTGTTTGAGTCTAACTTAGTGGTGTAGGCTGTAGCTAGATTGAGGATATCTATCACTAGTCAACAAAAAAATTGCTGAAAAGGTGATGTAGTTAGGTTGATATCTATCAGTATTTTTCAGATAAATTTATTTGAGATATCTGTACTGGTAGATATACATACATGTGTGTGTGTACATATATCTATATATAATTTATTTGCTTTTTTTACACAATGAGCATATTTTAGTGACTGGTGTAAATTCAAAGTTGAATGGTTGCTCCACGATGACAATTGCTTCTGCTCTCTTATCTAGTTATTATATAAGAATGGCAATTTACGTTTTGTTATTCTTGCAGGAAACCATACTTGAAGGATCAAAACAAAAAAGTGCATTAAATGAAGAACTAGAGAGGGTTCACGGAGAACTTCAGCATATGATAGAAGAAAGGGACCATTGCTTGAGCCAAATCCAGTCTCTTAATGAGGAAAATGCAAGGTTCAAAGAATTTACAGGAAAATCAGATTATGAACTACAGAAACTTACTACCAAGGCCACTGCCCTTGAGGTAATTGTTAAAAGTTAAAACTATCAAGCTTTTTTTTAAAATCTTGAACTGTGCTTTTGCAGGGTCTTGATAGCAATATTTTTTTACGATCTGAATTTTGACATTTATTGTTGCTCTCCATATTTGTTCCGAGGTGATTCATTTCTAAAAGCTATGGTTGGTTGGGGTAATATTTATAGGAGAGCTTTATGTCTCAAGGAGAGCAAATCAAGGGCCTCCGTCAGCAACTTGATGTGGCAAATCAGAAATTGAAGGTTTGGGCTTAATGTACCATTTCAAAGAGAAGGCAGTTAGCTTTGTTACTCATACCTCTCTGTAATTTGAAGAGATATTTGACGTTCCATTGTTTTTTCTTATGCTTTTTTTAGCTTTGTTTCTCATACCCCTCTGTAATTTAAAGAGATATTTGATGTTCCATTGTTGTTTTCTCCTCTTAGTTTTTTTTCATGGACGCAAGGCCTATGCATTAAGATATTTTTCAATTTTCTTCAATCTCAATGTGGCATCTTAATTTGTTATTCTCAATTGCAGATGGCAGATGATTCTCTTGCACAACAGAAGCGAGATGGGGCTGGTTATGTGTCAAAGCTTGAGGATTTGCAGGCAAGGCTTGCAGAGGCAGAGCATCAACTGCGTGAAGGGGAGCTCCTTCGACGCAAGCTACATAATACTATTCAGGTAGTTAGAAACCACGGTATAAAAACTCGTACTCGGCAGCCAAAAAATTTGACCCATACTTGGGACTTGGAAATTACTCGGAAACTTCATTGCTACTTTAAAAAATATATAAATTCATAAAACAAACTGAATCTGTGATTAAACCTGCAGGTTACAATCTGCACTTTGCTGTTACAAGTACTTAGAACTTAAAAGCTCTGTATGAGTCACTATGAAGCGGTTACAATCTGCACTCTAATAGATACCTTTAAAAGGAATTCCAAGGGCAAGAAGTGCTTTAATGCATAAAAAGTTGGCTTGGTAAACCTGTACTAGCTAGCAGATTTGAGTGTTATTTCCTGGTGAATGGTCTGAGTGCCAATGCTTAGTACATGTTACTATGACACTGTCTACTTATCAACGTATCATGGATAGCCACACTCTATGGACTCTGCACTCTGCTGAAAGTTTGAAACCCTGGGGCCTGTGGGCCTGCTGAAAGCTCGTTGGTCGAGGCTTGAGCCTATGGTCACGCAGCACGCTGCCCGTCACTGTATCAGCATTCAAAATGCAGCCTTGCCCATGTTTCTGTCTCATTGTTCACTGCTTGAAGCCTCGAGGGTTTGCAAGTGAACGATGTGCCTGTGTCACTCCAAACAAATCCCATTCAAAGCCTCTAGTCCAAACAACTGCAGAGGGAATAATAGAGACAGTAAAGCCTTGAAAATGAAGGGAATAATCGATCAAAAAACTTGAAAACCGCAGAGCAAATAATCATGATTTGCGATAGTCAAATGAAGGGTTTTTTTTTTTTAATATTTAAAAAATACGTTAAGTTTAATGAATATGCGGGTCAGGGCTGAGTAAAGCATTAAAACCTGCAGTTAACCACAGGTTTTAGGGCTTTACTCGGCCTGTGGTTAGTAAAGTGTCTAACCGTCTGGGCCTGAAAAAATGATTTCCCATGGTACCTGGCGGTTACACATGGGTTTTAATATAGAGTTAGAAATACTAAAATTGTAAATTTAAATTTACATTTGCTTTTTTAAATTTCAGCTGTGAGTTTAATGAATCGTAACTCTCTCAAATTCAATACTGTTTTTAAAAAGGATTTTTGAATTTGATGGAAATGATGAAGAGCTTATAAGCTTTAAGGAGTTTTCCAATGTGCAAATTATACTGTCTCAGTTAATTATTTGAAAGGTAAATGCTTGTTCATTTTTTTCTTTACAATCAAAATAAATTTTATAATATATATATTTTTTTGGATTGATGCTCGAGAATTGAAGGGTCTCAGGCCCTTAAACCATATAGAGCTTATGACAAAAAGGCGGTTTGGCTTAACATTAAAGAATGTTAAGGCAAAATTGACCAATCAAAAACCAGATAGAAAATTTTTCAAGAAAACCAAAGAGCCTTTATAAACAAAAAACTGATCAGCTGTTACCATACAACCGTTTTCAGTAATAGTTTCTTTACTTGACCATGATTTTGTATTAACTACATACATACACGAAGTAGCAAAAAGAACAATTAAGAACACTGTCATTCCAGGATTACAATCTCGATCGGTTTACCATTACAAAAAATACCATCTTTAGGGAAGCTTGAAGGTTGTCCCGCCTGTGCATTAGCCACGAGGGTTCCACTCGATGCAACCATCAAATTTTCAAACTTTACTCCCTCTGCTTCCGTCAACTGAGGATAGACCCACCTGCACTGAGGACATACAACATTCTTGGATAACAGAGATTTGCCACACCACCAAGGGGGAGCTTGGAAAGTCCCTCGTGCCACCCCTTTTGCAAGCCACTTGATGGCCTTGACTAGGTCAGGATTTATCCGTGAAGCTCGTCATTCCTCCAGTCCTAGGATGGGTTGCAAAATCTCATCCAAGTCGGGCATAAAAATTCCCTTGCTACCAGCGGCTTCTTGATATTGAGCACAACCAACATCCACTTCCTTTGCAAAATGAACTAAAACTAAGAACTGGGATTTTAATTTGCGAAAAGCTATCAAAGGAATGAATCCCAGCAAATCTCGTTCGGAGAAGGGCATAGACGGAGATGGGCCAAGGGGGAGAGAAGCAGTTTCAGACAACCCTAGTCGATACTTTGGTGAAACAAAGAACTCAACAATCTTTTGAACCTGTTCATAATCCGAGATCAAAAGACAAAGATTGCTGGAGAAGAGTGAGGCCAACTCTGAGATAACTCACACCTTGTTACTAGCCGCTAGAGTATCCATGCCCAAAACTAGTTCAATTGCTTTTGCAACTTTCGACGAAGGGATCCAAAAAACATTAAACAAGCGAGTCTTGGTTACCGAGCCATAAAAGCCCATTTCTCTTGTTTTGGCCTTGCTGAACACTAGAGGCCATCCGGCTGACTCAGTCTAGAAATTCTCCATTGCCAGAATATGCAAAGCAAAAATTGATGCCCTGCCACAAGCTCAATCCAAGAAAAGGAGCCACCATGCAATCATTGTGAAGTTCGAGCCAATCTTGGACATCAATACCCCTGCTGCGGATCGAACGGATCCATACTTTCTAATTATGACGAGTCATTTCACATGGAAGGGAATTTCTCCGCCATCATTAAATGTTGATTATCAAGCATGCGAGCCCAACCTATCTCTCAATGAAAATCACTTACCACCAAACTATAGAAATAATTTTATTTTAATAAAAAATAAAATTATATACCTCTTTGATTATCCTTGTTATTTTTAAAAATCAATTTGATCCAAATTGTTACAATCAACCCAACAAGAACTAACTTTGTCCATTCTGACTACCATTAGTTGGTCTATGGCGACATTGGCCAGAAAGTCTGCCACCGTGTTACTTTTCCTGAAGTAGTGTGAAGCTGTCCATTTAGTGAAGAATTCCATTTTCGGCCAAATGATATCCAATATATTAGCTAATTTTCATGATTTTGTTCTTTGATTAGTCAGTGCTTAAATTACCCCTATTGCGGATCGAACGGATCCATACTTTCTAATAATGACGAATCATTTCACATGGAAGGGAATTTCTCCGCCATCATTAAATGTTGATTATCAAGCATGCGAGCCCAACCTAGCTCTCAATGGAAATCACTTACCACCAAACTATAGAAATAATTTTATTTTAATAAAAAATAAAATTATATACCTCTTTGATTATCCTTGTTATTTTTAAAAATCAATTTGATCCAAATTGTTACAATCAGCCCAACAAGAACTAATTTTGTCCTTTCTGAATACCATTAGTTGGTCTATGGTGACATTGCCCAGAAAGTCTGCCACTGTGTTACTTTCCTTGAAGCAGTGTGAAGCTGTTTATTTAGTGAAGAATTCCATTTTCGGCCAAATGATATCCAGTATATTAGCTAATTTTCATGATTTTGTTCTTTGATTAGTCAGTGCTTGAATTACAACTTGCGAGTCTCCTTTGATCTCAAGCACAATTATTCTACAATCAATAGCCATTTGAATCCTAGCTGTCAATGCTTGAGCCTCTGCTTCATTATTAGTCCCATCAGGGAGTTTCAAAGATAAGGCTTTGATTAAAGAGCCGCTACAATCTTTAATGACGCATTCTGCTCCTGACGCGTTTGGATTGCCTCTACAGGCTTCGTCAAAATTCAATTTGAACCAGCCAAGATTTGGTGGAGTCCAGATTGCTTCTTTTCTATTTTTATTATTTTGCATATTTGCTATTGACCCCTGAACATGATCTTTATAATATATATTATTATATTTATATCTGTATAAATGAAATCTGTTACTGATTCAGTTATATTGCAGTTTTATTTATATAATATATTCAAGACTAACTGTTATCTCCTCTCTTGGGAAATTATTGACAACTCCAAGATATTAGCTCTATAGCTTTGACGTGATTCTCCAGATTTTGCTGATTAGCTTTTAGTTTTATAGTTTATACCGTGAAGTTCCTTCAGAATATCATCTAATGCATAACAGTGCTTTCCAAGGGAATTGTTAGATGATAATTACAATTGGAATAAGCTTTTGCCACAATGTGTATGCTAAATTGTAACCTATGATTGCAAGGGTCTATGATTAATAAGGGGTAGAAGATGGTCCGTACCAAGGATGGTTAAGTAACAATGGTTGTGGAGTTGATTAGAAGTTGCTCCTTCTGGTTTCTTTCATAGTTGTTTGGGACTGCAGAGTAAAGCTTGAGGATAATTTGTTCTGGCCTGGGCTGTGTTAGGATGTACTGGTGATTCTTTCTTCCATGTTTCCTCCAGGAATGCTTACTGTGTTGTTGGATGATGGACATGTTTAATAGGTAGGTCTAGAATACTATAGTAATTGGAACATCTAACATTAACAGATTCATTGGAAATCCTTTAGTAATGGAGCTTTTGGATGCCAATACTCTGAATTTGAGCATGAACCCTCATTCTTTGCCATGGATCTCTTTCATGTAATGATTAAATTGCAATCCTTGGTGTCATGAAATATGGCTGGCATGATTAATTAGGACGACCTAGACCTAAGGTGTACTAGCAACTTTTATCCCTTATATCTTCTCTTTGTATTACTTGGGAGACACATTTTTAATAGTGCCTTTGGCATTTCTTGAGAGTCATCGTTTTAGTGCATCCCTTCTTTGCTGCTTATCTATTGTAGGCTGTGTTAGGACAAGCTCTTTGACAAATTTCAGTTTGGGTCTTCGAGCCTAAAGGAAAGGGCCAGACGCTGTATTTACTATTGGATCTTGTAGTTACCATTGCTGAGAGTTTATTGTAAGGCGTAATAAGAGGGCAATTAAAGGAACACCATTATTATAAGATTTTGTGAAGATGATATCCAACATATTACATTATGTTCTGTAGATGCCCCTCATCTTGGAGGTTAGGAGGGGGTTCAATAATGTGGCTGCATGGGTTTTCTTGAAGTATATTCTCTTATGGGAGTTTGAGAAAGGGGTTTGACATAGTCTGCATCCTCTCTTGATTTATGCCCAGCTTATTTGAGTTTGAGAAGGGTGTTTTGCTCATGATCAAGATCAAAGGTTTTAATGGTGTATTGAACACTTCTTTGATATTATAGGTTGATAATCTTGAAGAGAATTATCATTTGTTAAATGTAGTACAAATTACTCGATGTCTTTTGGACTTGTCTTTGTGTTTTTCAATATGAGTCTCTAAGTTCAGACACATAGCCCTAGAATGCATGGCTCCTTTACTGCTCATCTGTGTTGCAGGAAATGTGCCCCCCCCCTTGTTCCCCCCCCTGGAAACATTTCCGGTACGGAAATGCTTTGGGTACTCCCCGGAAATGCCCGAGCATGTCCCAGAAATGTATGGTACATTTCCATGACATACCCGGGCATTTCTGGGGCATTTCTGGCAGGAAAAAACAGTCAAAGTCAACCAGAAAAAAAAAGCTAAAACCAACCTGAACTAGACTATATATTTTATTTATATACTTTAAGGATGTTTGAGAGTGGTTTTGGACCTCTAGGAGCTATAATGCAAATTCTAGGTAATATTTCAGACTTTGTCAGATTCTAGGGTTAGCCATATTTCAGGGTTTCAAGATTTCAGGGAGACATCATAGGAGGTATGAAGGCTGCACGAAGGGATGTAGGTATGATAGAATAGTATGAGAACATCTCTCGCAAAGTGCCACAAGCTGATCCCACCCCATTCCTTGTGCACCCCTTAAGGCATGCACTTTGGGAGATTCAATGCACCAGCAAGCCCTTGCGAGAGAAAGCATTTGTAAATGATAAGTTCAAAAATAGTGGGAGTGGCATTCATGATTTTGAGGGCAATCTAGATGATTTATTCTAGATTTGAATGTACATTTTGTCTTTGAAAAATGAATAGTTGAATACTATATATTTTTAAGTGTTTTATCTTTTATAGATGTATTTTCAACTGTTTTACTAAAAAAATGAGTAACATGTATTGTATATATATATATGTATATATATATATATTAAAAAAATATATATATATATAGACTCACCCATGGCGTATCCAAATCAAGGTTATTGAAAAATGACGTACCCACGTACCCGAGACATACCCGTACCCGTACTCGTACCCAAACAACATAGCTGTTCATCTATCATAGCTTTTGCTAGATTAAGCCCTTCTACAAATTCCAGTTTGGATCTTCAGGTTTGAAGTTGAAGGCCAGATCTTGTATATATTGTTGGATCTCATACAAAATTATTTGTAAGGTGTGATAAGGGGGCAGTCTAAGGAACACCATTATTATCAGACTTTGTGAAGATGATATCCAAGATATTGCATTAAATGTTCATTAGATGCTTATTGTTTTGTATGTTAGGTGGGCGTTCAATAATGTGGCTGTGTGGGATTCTTTGAAGTATGTTCCCACCATTTATAAAATTTTCAGCCTTTCTTAACTATTTGTTAGCCAGCTTATGGGAAATATGAGAAAGGTGTTTAGATTATAATCAAGATCAGTGGTTTTAATGAGGGCCAATTATGGAGTGAAAACTGTTTTGAAAATTTGATATTATAGGTTGCTAATCTTGAAGATAATTATCTTTTGTTGTTTGCATTACAAAGGATTACTTTATGATATGTTTTGAACTTGTCTCTATGATTTTTGCTGTTTTCCTACCGCTTTTGGGAAGCTTTAGCAAGTTGTCCTAGCCTTTCTATTTTTTGATTGTATTGAAATTGTCAGTATACATGCATTTAAATTCTCGAGTGCTAACCATGGTGAAATCTAAGCACAAGTATGCCCTTTTGATGTACATATATACTAAAAGGATGTGTTTTATAAAATTTTCAGCCTTTCTTAACTATTTGTTAGCCAGCTTATGGGAAATATGAAAAAGGTGTTTGCATTATAATCAAGATCAGTGGTTTTAATGAGGGCCAATTATGGAGTGAAAACTGTTTTGAAAATTTGATATTATAGGTTGATAATCTTGAAGATAATTATCTTTTGTTGTTTGCGATACAAAGGATTACTTTATGATATGTTTTGAACTTGTCTCTATGAATTTTGCTGTTTTCCTACTGCTTTTGGGAAGCTTTAGCAAGTTGTCCTAGCCGTTCTATTTTTTGATTGTATTGAAATTGTCAGTATACACACATTTAAATTCTCTAGTGCTAACCATGGTGAAATCTAAGCACAAGTATGCCCTTTTGATGTACATATATACTAAAAGGATTTGTTATTGTTTTTATGAGCTAAACAGACTTTGTTGCATATGTATCTTGTTTGCATTTTTGTTTTTAAATGAAGGACTTATCTAATTTGACATATCATTGGCTGATGTGTTTTGCTTCAAATCTATAAAAACATAGAATTTATGTGCATGCCAGTCAAGGAAGCGCATTACTGAAGATGAGTAATTTCTTCATCATGCAGGAATTAAAAGGCAACATTAGAGTTTTCTGTAGAGTGCGACCAATTCTTCCTGATGATGATGAGTATGGTTCAGAGATTCCTGTTGTTGAATATCCTAGTTCAATGGAACTTCAGGGTCGTGGTGTTGAACTTATTCAACCACAACAAGGTTTTTCAAAAGCTCAGGCCTCTTATCATTTTCAAGTATGAGACTGGTAATGGGATCGAAGACTTAAGTATTTATTTTTGTTGTTTTCAGGACAAAAATATGCCTTCACATTTGATAAAGTATTCGGTCCTGAGGTTACCCAAGGAGATGTATTTGTTGATATATCTCAACTTGTACAAAGTGCATTGGATGGGTACAAGGTGAATTGATTTTTTTGATATGTTTTCTTGATATAATTGTTTGTATATTAGGGACAGTTTTAATGGTGTCATTTTTTTAGTGTTCTTTCTGAGTCATTTTCTCATGTTATTTTTTATATTTTTTGAATCATTCCTAGGGGGCGTATCCTCTATATGTGGTTCATCTTATTAATGCACATAGCCACAATCATTGAATTTACATGCATAAAAAATCCAGCATCGATCCTAAATAATCAAAATTGTTATAGCTTTTAATGCTTTCTGGACATGACCATAACTTTATAATTTCAACTCTATTTGTTGTTTTTTGGGGGAAAATCTTATCTGTTTCGAGTGATATAAATTCTCACTGTTAGTTTGGCTTGCACCATAAGAAAGAGTTCATTATTCCATTCATCAAATTATTAGGCATAAATATCTGTATTATTAGAGTAGGGCACGTATTGTTCTGAGGAGATAGAATCAATCTGAGAACAATGCTGTTTTTTATTTTATTTACCATCAGTCCTATTGGGCGCTCGATGTACAGCAATAATGTTGTTTTTGCTTTATTGGCTGCTCCATCATTTGTGAATGTAGTGGCAACACCCTGTATCATACTATTCCTCAATACTCAGAAGATTGAGCTGTTTTCTGTCCTTTACTCATCGTACTCTACAAGCATTTTCAGCTGTGATAGGGTTCCCTTGCTCTTTTCAATTCCTTTTTACTAGGCCTTTTTGAGTTCTTAGGATCTGACGTTAATAGCCTTCAGGTATCCCTTGTTTAGAGTTTGGTTGTATGAAGTTATCACTGTCAGTTGTCGCAATGTTTTATTCACTGGATGCTTTTTGGTTGATTTCAATGAGTAATTTTGAGATGCATATCTGGATTGTACTAATGTGATTTGGCTATACAGGTTGTATTCAAATTACATTGTATTTAAATTTTAATCTTTTACTTGGGTTTCTGGTTTGGGCTATGTAAGTTTGCTACGGTGGTATATAAATCATTTGCATAGCTTTGTACTCTACTTTTGATTGAATAAAATCCTAATCTTTCAATGTAACATGTTAAAATTTTTGACGAACAGTTTGTGTATTTCATGCTTGACAGACAGTTGGCCTATCATTAGATAAGATTTTAATCCAAAAGTTTTGCCATATTCCTGTGGCCCCCGTGGGTTGCAGACAGCCTTTCCCAGATATCATACATTAATTCAAACACTGCCACCAGAGACAACTTCTAGTTTTAGGATTTAGAAATCCTTATGATAAAAAGTAATTATAAATTATATATTCGTTTGGCATCTGATTTTTAAGGTTTGCTTAATCAAACTGTAATTATATTTTTTTTGTCAGTCCAAAATAAACATCACAGTTTCACGTTTTTATGTGGTGGATTGAAAAAATGCAAAAATACAGCACATCTGTCTCAAACCACTGTATTTGTTAACTTTGCCCATAACCATTCAATGCTTTTTTGGGCTTTGTATTAAAATATATATTACGTGAACAGTTTTCACTTGCTTACTAGTCAACTTATTATGTGAGGGTTTTCATTTTGTGGATGGAGACCACAAATTGAAGTTTTGTTAAACCATTTTTGTATCTTTTATTCATTTGCAGGTCTGCATTTTTGCATATGGGCAGACAGGTTCTGGGAAAACTTATACCATGCTTGGCCGCCCTGATGAGGATTATCATAGGGGCATTATACCAAGGTCACTGGAACAAATATTCAAGTCAAGTCAAGCTCTTCGTTGCCAAGGCTGGAATTTTAAGATGCAGGTTGGTAATAATAATAATATAGTTTTTAAGGTCCACGATGCCAAGTAGTGCCTTGGTTATGGTCTGCAAGGAACTTACAACATATGGGACCACCTCGTAGTCCCATCGTGGGGAAAGAATTCTGTCAATGAGCCTAGAATGTGGTAGCTTATAACATATTCGCTAAACAATTAAGGAACATGAACACAAGCTTAATTTATCTTTGAAAAGATATTTGACCTTCTGTCAATGCAACTGAAATTTAAAATTGACAGGCATCAATGTTGGAAATCTACAACGAGAGTATACGTGATCTTACTCGAACCAACTATGATGCTGGAAAGCAGCATGTTGTGAAACATGATGCCAATGGGAACACCTTTGTCTCAGATCTTACCATCGTTGAAGTTACAACATGGGAAGAGGTTTCTACACTCTTGAATCAGGCAGCACAAAGCAGGTAGCTTTATAGATAATTTATACGGTGACTCTGTTATTTTCCTGACATGATGTGTTATTTGGTTTGAGACTACAGTGTTAAGGTAATCTTTTGATTATCTTTATTGTTTCCTGAACATAATTTTGATGGTTTTCTGATACTGTGTTACTGCTGTTCATTTTCCTTCATTGGTTACAGGACAGTGGGAAAGACTGCAATGAATGAGCAATCTTCCCGTAGTCACTGTGTCTTCACTCTTCGAATTGCTGGTTCAAATGAGGTACATGTACTTTCAACGGCTATTTTGTACATTGTCGGCTGTCAATGATTGGAAATGTCTGTTTATTTGTTGAAACAATTTAGTGAGTCCCATGCAAAAATTCCATGCATTGTGGTGGCAGAATACTGAACAACAAGTTCATGGAGTTTTGAACCTTGTGGATTTAGCTGGGAGTGAACGACTATCGAGGAGTGGAGCAACAGGAGAACGTTTAAAGGAAACACAGGTTTTGTGGGATTTTGTCTTTCATGTTGAATAACCTTTTTAAAGTTTTCTAGTGGAATTCTGGATTCTGTTGTTTATTAAATTAAGAACAATGGAGTTGTGTTAATGCTTTACTGACCGATGTCTGACATATGTATTCCAGGCCATTAACAAAAGCTTGTCAAGTTTAGGGGATGTAATTTTGGCCATAGCTAATAAAGAACAACATGTACCTTACAGGAATTCAAAGCTAACGTATTTACTGCAGGTAATGCTGCCTCAGTATGCTCTCGTGTAATTGAATCATGATGCTGTTTAATTTAACACTTCTTATTTACATTACCATTTTTAATGAGACTTTTTACTGTGCAGCCATGCCTTGGAGGGGATTCTAAGACACTAATGTTTGTTAACATTTCGCCAGACCCTAAGTCGTTTAATGAGTCATTGTGTAGCTTGAGGTTTGCTGCCAAGGTCAATGCCTGTGAAATAGGAGTACCCCGGCGGCAAACAAATAGTAGAATCAGTGATACTCATAGTCGTATGAGTAGCAGCTAGAATTCATTAGTTGTGTATGATTTGATATCTCTGGTTCAATTTGGTTTTGTTTGATCCTTACTGCAGTGCTGGAGCAGCAGGTATTGTCATTTTGATATTGGCATCTGGTTATTCATACAACGTGATGTGGCTGGCCTAATTGGGCATTCCAGACTCTGAATTGATCATGCTTTGTGCAGGGCTTTGATTTCTTGTGGCGCAATTTGCCCTCAGCTCATTCAATACTGTAATTTTTATACTGGGTTTAGTTCTCTCCTGGTGCATTAGACAGGTTTTCTGACACGAGCTTATAACTTCCGATGATAATGTAATGTTGTACACTAACAATTCTTGTTCAGATGGTTTCTACTAATTATTCAGATATATTTGTGCAATGATTCATTTGCATGGCAGTCTGCATTTAAAGAGTTTTGAGTTAAATGTCCTCGATGTTTATGGCAACAGGGAATGTTTTGTCTTCCAAATTTTGGCAAGAGGATTCTAGATTTATGCGTTGCATGCCTGCAAAATCAATCATCTTCGTGACAACTCTTGACTTGGATTCTGCTTTCTCAATATAACAAACAATTTGCACCAACAAATTTGTTTAGATACAAAGAATTGCAGTTGTTTCTTGGTTGTTTGTCTGACATCTAGTTTGTTTTTATTTATGCGGTAATATGAAGTTGCAATAAACTGGAGTTTCTAGTAGGCAATGAAACTCATTCTTGAAGCTTGATATATTGTAACAACAATTTAGGGAAGCAAAAACCATGCTGAGATGTAAGAGAACCATTACGTTTATGGAATGTGGCAGTATCGTACTGCCAAGAGTCTCTAAAGCTAAATGGAGATCCAACTAGTACAACATAACTCTCTGGCCATTTCCCAGGAGCTTATTATTTCAACACTTGATTAGAGCTGCTATTAAACAGTATTTTTGGCAAAGATTTCTTAGCAGATATACATCCTCTTCTGTGTTTTGTTGAGATCTACTACCAACATAAAGTAGTTTGGTCTATACCTACCAAACATCTTGCCTCATTTCTGCTCAATTTGACAATGAGGGGAAATTTTTTAGAACACTGGAAAATAAGAAGACGTCATTGTTTGCTGTAGCGATTGCTGCAGTCTATCAGAAAGTCGTCACTTTATGCTTGGTTTTACTTACAGTAGATTATATGTATGTTACCTGAGTCAGAGGGAGCATAAAATGCATATATTAGGTCAATTATCATTGCCTAAAAAATGACTTTCTATGGTTAAAGTTACAACTTGTTAATATCCCGTTTGGTGTATTATAAGTTTTATTTCTAATGCAAATCCCACACTTAATAGTTTCATGTGCTCTCAAAATTTTTGGCATCATTCCCATCTCTGCAAAAGGCAGCTTCATTAGAAAAAACGTGTGTGGGTCCCTATCAGATGACATTAAAAATCCATTACTTCATTTTTAATGGGTTTGAATAGTATCCGCACAGGGAATGGTGTATCTGTGTTAAGGGGCATCCAAAGAGTATTTCTTTTTGAATATGTATGGCTGTCTGGTTTTATATTATTGTTGAGCATAGTGCATACTTAATTGCAGGGTGAAACGCATATGAAATGTCACACAATTATTTCACAAGATGGCCATGATTAAAATATCAATACAGGGAAATCTAAAGGTATTGCCCTTGTCCCATGCACCTTGAATGATTTTGTATTGTGTATTTCCTCTGTAGTTCTTGTTGGTTCCAAATCTTACACTCTAGAAGAGCGCTGTTCAGGGTTCTTCCATATTTGGGCAATGTTGGGACATTTCCAAGTTTGTGGGTGTGCTTATAAGTAGAAATGAACCTCTAGGTTGAAAGGGTTAGCTCTTTGTATTAGCCTTTTATGCAATAAAACTGTTGAACCAATTTGTATGAGTGAAAAGAGTTAAAAGTTTGCATAAATGAAAAGCTTAGTTTAAAATGGTGATACACCAAGAATTAGTATCCACATGTATGTCCTATACTTATGCACAATACAACATAATATAGTCTATAAGTCAAGCCCTAGAAGATTCCAACATAAGTATTTCAATGTAGAGGCAAAATAAGTGAGATCACACAAGGTAAATAATTGGAAAAGACAACTTGTATAGCTCAAAAAAGAGTTACACATGCAAAATTTCATATAGTTAGAATGCACTTTACATCACTTGTTGGATCAACTCTTTGTTCAAAAGCATGAAGGACAAAGAATAGAAGGATAAAACATCACTTGTCACTTTGTGTCTCTTGCATGCCTAGACAAATGTCTAGAATTTAGAAAGAAAACATACTTATACTTCTTTGCTCAAAGGCAAGAAAATGACAAAACATTCTAGTAAGGCTTCGTTGTATTATCTGTGGATGATAAAACAAGAGCCCAAAGGTCGTATTTATAGCAAAAGAGGGAGAGAAGAGAGAGCTCTTGGGCGTCAAAATAGAACCCTCCAAAACGGTTTGCAGTCATCATCTTAGTGAAATTGATTTCAATTGTTCTTTCATTCAGTTGGAGTTTGTCCTTCTCTTTGATTCACCTTTTTGAAATGACCAAGATCGTTGCAAAATCAATGGTGAGATGACTTTCCATAAGAAATGGCTCGAATCACTGTTGCGAACTTTAGATTCCTCTTGAAAGCTCTCGCATTTTGCACTGCAGACCCATTTGGGCCTTTCGAATGGCTTTATTTATAAACCTATAAGTCAGGCATGTCGGGAAATCCGACTTGCACTATCTTTGCCCTTTCGGGTTCTTCGATTGCTTCTACTTATAAAAGTCATAAACAAAGCTTGTTGGGAAACCTAATTTGCATTGTAGAGTTGTTCGAATTTTCCAAGTGACTTTACTTCTTATTTAAAGACTTTAGGCATGAATTTGATGTCTTGCAACATGTCACCAAGTTGCACCCCAACGACTAGTTGGCCACCTTGAATTTGATGACCTGTGGCACGTCATGTCTTTGAATCCCAACGACTAGTTGGCCACCCTGAATTTGATGTCTTGCGGCACGTCATCTTTGCACCCCAACGGCTAGTGCGTTGTATTAAACTTGATGTCTTGCGGCACGTCATCTTTGCACCCCAACGGCTAGTGCGTTGTATTAAACTTGACGTCTTGCGGCATGTCATGGGGATCTAGTGGGTCGGGTTTATTGTTTCGGGTAATGTTCTTGAAGTAATTCTTTCGGACAATTTGTTCAAAGGAATTCTTTCGGGTATTTTGCCCGAAAGGCAACGATTAGTTCATTCGAGAACTTTTCTCGAAGGACACTTGGGACTTCGGGAAAGTTCCGAAGGACACTTGGGGAAGGCACAAGGCCCTTTCGAAAAAAGTGCCCTTCGAAACTTTTTTGAAGGGCCACTTGGAAGGAAAGTGCCTTTCGGAAAAGTCCAAAGGGACACTTGGGCTAACAAGTGCCCTTCGAAACTTTTCCGAAGGGTCACTTGGAAGAAAAGTGCCCTTCGGAAAAGTCCGAAGGGACACTTGGGAAGAAGGCTAGGCAAGAAAGGCCCTTCGAAAACCTTTCGAGGGGCACTTCGAGGCAAAACAAAGCTTGACCGGCTAAGGCAAATAAGGCAAAGGGAAAGAACAAAGAACAAGGGAGAAGAGCCCGAACCAGGGGAGGTCGAAGGGAAAATACAAGTAACAAGGCAAGTGATCAAACACATAAAACGAGCAAGGGAGAAACGAAAAGAGCTAAAGGGAAAACACAAACTGGCATGCAGAAAATGGTCAACATTCTGACTATTCCCAGAGGAGACATGCCTGCTATGTCATAAGACTAGTTGTCTAAATCCTTCCATTGGGCATGGGGTCACACAAGGCAAACAAGAGTCGAAAGAAAAAGCCATGGCTAAACACACAAGCTGGAGAGACACACACACATCCAACAAAAAGAAATAAAACACCAGAAAGGGAAACATTGTGCTCCAAAGCACTTAGGGAGAACAAACACAACAAAGGAAACACACCAAAACAAGGTATATACAAGACATGGCCAACAAGGGTAAAAAACAAGGCTTCAAATGGATTCCATTCATTGGAATAGACAGCTTTTCTCCATCCATTTCGGACAACTGAAAGGAGTTTTTTCGCTTACACTTGCTAATGATGTAAGGACCACTCCATAAAGTATCAAACTTTGTATGTTTACTTGGTTTTGCTTATCTTCATCCCATTTCAAGACCAAGTCATCTTCTTTGAACACGCTTGCCCTTGCCCTTTTGTCAAAGGATTTCTTCATGAGAACTTGATGGTGTTCCAAAGCTTTGAGTGCATCATCTTTTGCCTCTTGCAGTTGCATTAATTTTGTCAATCTGACCTTCATGGGAGTGTTTTCAAGTAATTCCAGCTGTTGTGCAAGCTCCAACGCAGGGAGCTCTTGTGATATGGACAGCGTAGCTTCTCTCCCATAGACAAGTACAAAGGGAGAATTATCAATTGACTTCTTGGGAGTGATTCTATCTACCCATAAGGTTGTCTTCAGCTTGCTATGCCATGCTCTTTGATTAGTTTTCAACGTCCTCTTGATGATCTTGATGAAATTCTTGTTGGTAGACTCAACCAATCCATTACCTTGAGGGTAGTAGTTGGATGAGGTACTCAAATGAACTCCACTCTTTGCTGCCCAATCAAAAGTTTTAGCACTTATGAAAGCAAGTGCATTATCTGAGATGATGACATGAGGAGCTCCAAACCTTGTTATAATGTTGTCATAGAACTCCAAGATGGTATTTTCATTTGCTTCCTTCAAAGCAACAATCTCTACCCATCTTGTGAAGTAGTCTGTAGCAGTCAATATCCATTTGTGTCCAACACTTGATGGAGGGTTGATCATGCCAATGAAGTCAAGACCCCATTGCATGAAAGACTGGTCCACTTGGATATGATTCAATGGAAGGGCAGCAAGTTTTTGTTTGCCAACAAAGAAAGCACATTGAGGACAAACTTTAGACCAATGATAACAGTCCTTAAAAAGACTAGGCCAATAGTAACCAGCTCTCATTATTTTTGCAGCTGTTGTTCTAGGAGAGAAGTGACCACCATCTGCACCATTATGAAAATTTTCTAGTAGCATATCAAATTTATCATTGTTAATGCATCTTAGCAACACATTGCTCACATCCTTCTTAAAGAGAATGCCATCCACAAGACAATAAGGAATAGTTTGCAGCCTAAAATACCTTCTTCGAGATTTGTTCAAGCCATTGGGACACTCACCATTTTGAAGAAAACCAATGATGTATTGTGTCCAATTTTGATTTTGCATTTGATTAGCTGGCTAGTCCTGAACTTGATTTACCAAGGCTTGCTTTTTTGGCTCTTGAAAGTCAGATGCTAAGTGCTCACATAAGTCTCTTCCTCTTACTAGGCTGGTTACCTTGATTTCAATGTCATATTCCATCACCTTCGTGATCCATCTAGCTCTCTTCTCATTGAGATCCTTGCTTAGGAGAAACTCCTTAGTGCTAGGATGGGAGACATGACACGGATCTTGTTGTTGGAAACCATATGCCTGAACTTTTTCAAACCTCTAATGACGGTTAAAGCTTGCTTTTCAACAAAAGAATATCTCACTTCATAGTCTTCTAAGCCTTGACTAAGAAAGCAATTGGCTGCTCAACATCTTCATCATTCTTTTGCATGAACATAACTGAGATTGTGTCAAGATTAGCGAAAGTATAAATAATGAAATATTTAGAAAAATTCGGATTTAAGAAAGTGAGAGATGCTGTAATTGCTTGCTTGATTGTCTCAAAGTTGCCTTTACCTTCATTTGTCCAAGTAAAAACTAGGTTCTTTTTTAGCATGTCTGTGATAGACTTTACCACAATTGCAAAGTTTGAGATAAACCTCCTTACAAAGTTTATTTTTTTCAAGAAACTTTGCAACCCTTTCTTATGTTGAGGCAAAGACAAGCCTAAAATAGCTTCAATCCTTTTGACATCAATGGATAAGCCTTCTTTTGAAACAACATGACCCAAAAACTTACCTTCATGGACAACGAAGATGCACTTCTTTGGATTGAGGGATATGCTATACTCTCTACACTTCTCAAACACTTGCCTTAGATGTCCCATATGATCAACAACATCCTTTGAAAAAATGGTTATATCATCAAGGTAAACAAGCAAAAATTTATTAATCAAACATTTGAAAGCCATGTCCATTGCCCTTTGAAATGTAGCTCCAACATTGGATAAACCAAAAGGCATCTTCTTGTAGGCAAAGGTCGTCCACTTGGTGGTGAAGACTGTCTTGAATTGATCCCCTTCATTTACCAATATTTGATTATAACTTGAATAACCATCAAGAAGTGAGAAACGTTGAGAACTTGAAACAACTTGCAAAATTTGTTCCATGGAAGGAGGTGGGTAATGATCCTTGAGAGACACTTTGTTTAGATCACGAAAATATACACAAAGTCTGATTTCTCCATTTTTCTTTTGAACCGGCATAAAGTTGGCTACCCAAGTTGAGTTCTTGATAGGAAAGATAATCCTAGACTCAATCAATTTGATTAGCTCTTTCTTCATTAGTTATTCTACCTTAGGGTTGATAGGTCTTTTTTTTTGTCTTACCAGTTGAGCTCCATGCTCCAACTCAATGGTGTGATGAACTAGACTTGGGTCAAAGCCCTTCAAGTCCTTGTATTCCCAGACAAAGATGTCATGAAACTCTTTGCATAATGCAATAAAAGCTTGCCTTTCCAGCGAAGAACAAGCCTTGCCAATCTATAAAAGTTTGTCCTTGAAAATCAAAACCTTCTCATAGTTCTCTTCTTTTGTTGACATGTTCATTCTTTGGTTTTTATTTTGATCATCCTCGTTGAAGACACTCTCCAAGGTAATTAGCCCCTTGTGTATTTTATTTTTCTTCAGCTGTATAATTTGCTCTTCGTAATGATCATGCAACTTCTTTTGATTTCTTGAAGAGAAACTTGCCTCATTTTGCAAGAAGTGTGCAATGTGTTCGTCACATTAAAACACTTGCCATGACACCATTATTCGGAATGAAAGGTTTCACAATGATTTTGATATGGGATTGATCTTTCTCTTGTTCAACGTCAGTCGCTGAGTCAAAACGTGCTCCTATTGCAGTCAATCTATCAACGTGCTTGTTCAAGTCTCTTGATATGAGCTGGATGTTAAAGGCATCAAAATCCTCAAGTACATCCCATACCTTATGCTTGTAGGACTTGAACAAGTGGTTCTTGGCTGTACCTTGACTTCTCACTTGATGAATGACCAACTCACTATATCCATAGACTTTCAAAAGCTTGATTCCTCTCTTCTTTGCCCATTGGAGACCATGAACTAAGCCTTCATATTCTGCCACATTACAAGTGTAGCTGAAGTGAAACTTATAAGAAGAGTAGTAATGATTCTTTGATGGGGAAACCAACATGACACCAGCTCCTGCGCTTTTGCTCCTTGAACCATCAAAGAACATTTCCCACATGCCATCAAGCTCATGATCTTCATTGGTGAGTGAAGGAATTGGGACATTCTCCTCATGCATGCAATAAACTCCCAAATCATTTTCCTCAATGTAAGTGTAAGTATCAAGGCCATGTGTTTTAGTGCTGTACTTGTCAAGATAGAGGTTGAAAATACCTTCAAGAGGAGAAGATGTTTCACTATTCAGGACTGTTTCTTCCTCTTTACTGATTAGACAGTTTTGATTTATCATTGTCTCCAAGTATAGCTCAATGTGAAACCTTGCTAAGGGCTGAGTCCTTATGGTTACCTTGGTTTCATACCTTGTCTTGAAAGCTAGAAATGACCAATCAGTAGAAAGGTACCCTCTTATCTTGGTCGTAAAGTCCCTAGACAAGCATATAGCAAAGTGTGCTGGAAGGTCCACCACCACAATATCTTGCATGATAGGGAAGCTTGGGCAGCCATGTAAAAACACTTTTAGACCTTTGACCAATCCTACCATCTTGGTTGGAGTTCCATCCAACTGCAACATGCCTTTACTATGTGGCTCATAGTTCAAACCCAGCTTATCATCCACTACTTTAGGCATAACCGCAGTGCTTGCTCCACTATCCACAATACAATTATGGACCAACTTATCTCCCACAACGAGTGTGAGGTAGAAGGGTGGAGGCTTTTCAACTTTAGTGGAAGGCTCCAAAAGATGATTTGGAGAATTTGTGAGAGCCACACTATGATGCCTTGAAGATTGAAGAGCCACCTGCATGCTTGCTAACTGCTCTTGCAAAAGCTCTTTTTGACCAGGGATATGTAGAACCTCACAAAGGGATATGCTTGTCTTAGTGCTCTTTAATGAGTCCACAATATTTAGAGGAGTATTCACTTTCTCCTACATTTTTGACGGTAATAAAGTAGTTGTTACCTGATGTGTTGCAATATTGGTAGTTGCATTTGCATTCTGATTTTATTGAGGAACATGGCTTGTAGAAGGTGCAACACTTTGATTGGCGCTTTGTGGCCTTGGAGAGGCATCACTTGGAACTATTCATGGCTCCTGACCCTCTCCCAGTGCTCTCTTTTTGGCCCTTGTATTGGCTGGAATTGACATGCCTTGAGTCAACACGAAATCATCTTTTACTTGAAAATTCATCATTCCCACACTTGGGCTGCTGCCTTCTCTAGGACTATCCCTTTGGCTGAGACATGCTTCTTTTACTGTCATGTAAGGAGTAACTTCTTCTTGTGTAGTCAAAGCGTAGATTTTTCCTCCATCATCATGTGTAAACTAACCTTGAGGTTGCCGCCATTGGTCCACATGATCTTCTCCTTGCACTAGATTTGCATGAACTGAAACAACCTTTACGGGAGGAGTAGAATTTGGATTATATGCATTGGGATGCCTGCTGTAACCTTGTTGATTTTGTCCTCTCCCTTGATAATTGTATTGGGATGGAGCTCTATATCCTTGTTGAGGATGGTATTGTGCATTAGGAGGAGCACTTTTATGATATTGAGCTTGCTTGAGCTGAGCTCTCAATGATATGATTTCTTCATCCTTGTCCACAATGTTATCCACCTTCTTGGGAAAGGCTCTTGGCTTCACATTGGCATTGGGAACCTGTGACATGCTTGAAGATTCAACCGAATTGTGGGACAACAAAGGCATAAAAACTCTTGGAGGGAGTCTTTCAGTCTGAATCAAGCTATTCTCAACTTCAATTGCTAGCTCATATACACCTGAAAGAGTGAATCCTTCCATTGACTGCAACATAACAACAACATTAGTACCAATCCCTGTGAGGTATGATGGGAACACAAAGCTAGGAGGAGGTCTCATGATTGGTGGCAGCCTATACCATGATCTTTGAAATCTCTCATTGAAATCTCCTATGGATTCATTTGGACTTCTTCGTATTACATTCAACTGATGTATTAGGGAAGCATGATCACTCTTATTTTCAAATCTTGTCACCAATAGGTCTCCAAGACCATCCCAACTTGTAATGAAGCCCCCCTCCAATGTTCTATACCAGTCAAGTGCTTTGCCTTTTAAAGACATAACAAGTAGCCTAATGGCTATGTTGGCCCTAGTAACATTATGGAAATTGTAGAAATTAGAGATGTCTCTAATATGTTCAAATGGGGTAATAGGACCCTCTCCATTGAAACTAGGAAGATTTTTAGTAGTATTTGGAGGGATGGGGTCATATGCAGGAAGCTCTATTGGGTTTTGGGTATAAAAAGCAGGGAAGGGTTGACGTCTATCTATCTCTCCCCTTTCCCCCATTTTTCTTCTTCCCCTGTGATTCTCTATTCCTTCTTCTTGAACTTCTTCCTCTCCTTGAACTTCTTCAACCTCTTCTGCTTCTTCCCCAAAACCTCCTTGCCAAGGATTTAATAGGGCTAGGAGTGGTTCGGGGTGTTGTTCTTCAGGAAAAGCTTCTGCTGAAGGGGCTTGGTCAGAAAATCTTAAGGACCTTGTGAGGACCATGTAGGATAATGTATAAAACTTGGTCTAGAACCAGGGATTCACACCCACTTGGAGTTTCCAAATGCTGGGTTAGGGATATTTCTACTACTTTAGGCCTGTCAAGACCAACATTCGCCTTGACTTAGCAATAATTTAGGTCCCATCGAGCGTGCCAGAACTGTTGGTTCCAAATCTTGCAATCTAGAAGAGCTCTGCTTAGGCTTCCTCCATATTTGGACAATGTTGGGACGTTTCTAGGCTTGTGGGTGTACTTATAAGTGGAAATGAACCTCTAGGTTGAAAGGGATAACTCCATATATTAGCTTTTCGTGTAATAAAACTGTTGAACCTATTTGTATGAGTGAAAAGAGTCAGAAGTTTGCATAAATAAAAAACCTAGTCTAAAATAGTGATACACCAAGAATTAGTATCCACATGTATGCCCTATACTTATGCACAATACAACAAAATATAGTCTATAACTCAAGCTCTAGAAGATTCCAACATAAGTATTTCAATGTAGAGACAAAATGAATAAGATCACACAAGGTAAATAACTAGAAAAGACAACCTGTATAGTTCAGATAAGGGTTACATATGTGTAAAATCTCATACAGCTAGAATGCACTCTACATGACTTGTTGGATCAACTCTTTGCTCAAAAGCATGAAGGACAGAGAACAAAAGGATAAAACATCACTTGCTGTCACTCTATGTCTCTTGCATGCCCAGACAAATGTCTATAACTTAGAAAGAAAACATACTTATGCTTCTTTGCTCAAAGACAAGAAAATGGTAAAACATTCCAGTAGTGCTTCGCCATACTATCTATGGATGATGAAACAAGAGCCCAAGGGTCCTATTTATAGAAAAAGAGGGAGAGAAGAGAGAGCTCTTGGATGCCAAAATAAAAGCCTCCAAAACAGTTTGTAGTTGCCATCCTGGTGAAACTGATTCCAGCTGTTCTCTCATTCAGTTGGAGTTTGTCCTTCTCTTTGATTCGTCCTCTTGAAATGACCAAGATTGCTACAAAATCAATGGTGAGATGACCCTCCATAAGAAATGGCATGGATCACTGCTGTGAACCTTATATTCCTCTTGAAAACTCCCACATTTTGCACTGTAGACCCATTTGGGCCTTTTGATTGGCTTTACTTATAAACCTATAAGTCAAGCATGTTAAGAAACCCAATTTGCACTATCTTTGCCCTTTCAGGTTCTTCAATTGCTTCTACTTATAAAATTCATAAGCAAAGCTTGTTGGGAAACCTGATTTTCACTGCAGAGTTGTTTGAGTTTTTCAAGTGACTTCTTATTTGAAGACTTTAGGCATGAATTTGACATCCTGCGGCACATCACCAAGTTGCACCCCAATGACTAGTTAGCCACCCTGAATTTGACGTTTTGTGGCACGCCATCTTTGCACCCCAATGGCTAGTGGGTTTATTAAACTTGACATCCTACGACATGTCATTGGGATCTATTGGGTCGGGTTTATTGTTTTGGGTAATTTTCTTAAAGTATTTTTTTTGGATAATTTGTCTGAAGGAATTCTTTCAGGAATTTTGCCTGAAAGGCAATGACTAGTTCATTTGGGAACTTTTCCCGAAGGACATTTGGGAAAGTATCATTCGAAAAAGTTTTGAAGGACACTTGGGGAAGGCACAAGGTCCCTTCAGAAAATTTTGAAAGGCATTTCCAAAGGAAATGGCCCTTCGAAACTTTTTCGAAGGGCATTTCCAAAGACAAAGTGCCATTCAGAAAAGTCTAAAAGGACACTTGGGAAGAAAAGTGCCCTTCGAAAAAGTCTGAAAGGACACTTGGGCTAAAAAGTGTCATTTGGAAATTTTTAGAAGGGTCACTTGGAAGAAAAGTGCCATTCGAAAAAGTCTAAAGGGACACTTGGGCTAAAAAGTGCCCTTCAGAACTTTTTCGAAGGGTCACTTGGAAGGAAAGTTTCATTCGAAAAAGTTCAAAGGGACACTTGGGAAGAAGACAACGCAAGAAAGGCCCTTTGAAAACCTCTGAAGGGCACTTCGGGGCAAAACAAAACCCGACAGGCTAAGGCAAACAAGGCAAAGGGAAATAACAAATAACATAGGAGAAGACCTGAACCAGGGGAGGTTGAAGGGAAGGACAAGTAACAAGGCAAGAGACCAAACACAGAGAATGAGCAAGGGAGAAACAAAAAGAGCCAAAGGGAAAACACAAACTGGTCATGCAGAAAATGGTCAAGAGTTCTATCAATGTTAAGGAAAATGGTTTAGATTTTGCCAAACCACTGTTTTAGCTCCATTATAGGGAAACCTTGATCGCCAAAAACTTTTGAATGAGTGCTAAGTCTTTGATATAAAAAATGTTTGGAAATACACTTTACTTTGAAGCTTTTGCATGTATTTTACTCGATTATTGTGAAGTTGTAATATGTTTTCTACTTTAAACTAATGAATGTTTTGTTTAATTTTCTTTGATAAGATAAATTAAAGATGAATATATAATTTTTTTTATTCCTAACTAATTTGCAAAATCTAAAATCATTCTATATGCTCCAAATGCTACCAATGGCAACCAATGGATTGCCATTTAAAGAGGAGTCTATAACTCCAAATGCTACCAACAGAATGCCAACCAAAGAGGAGTAGATGTGGCAGGCAACTTGTGAGTGAGTGGAATCACCATTGATGCATAAATTGTCAATGAAGTCAAGCCAACTTATATTTAGGGATTGACAAATAAGTAAGTGAATTATCAGTTTTCCAAAAGAAATTATCAGATTGGCAAGTGTGCAAGCAATACAAAGATAAGAATTCTATAAATAATATCGTAAGTAGTATAAAAAAAAGAAAAAAAATAACAAATAAATAAATATAAAGGCAAGCACATAAAAACCATAAGAAAATTGCTTGAATATTGTTGCTATAAATGGGAGTGAATACTTCCACTCATTAAAAATTACGGTTGCAAAGTTGTTTCTTAACTAAATTGTGTGAAGCAACGTCTTAAGATATTTTCCTCCAAAAATGCTTGAACATTAAACTAATAATGAGCAAAGTATATAATTTATTCAATAAATTTTAATTAGGATTTTATTTCTATGTAAAATTAGATATGCATCTTTGATCCCCATTTAAGAATAAAAGCTTAAATAGGTCTACTAAAATATTTGAATATGGAGTGATATTCATTTTGCATGGTAGTTTAGACATTTAGAGAAAATATGGTTCTTTGCCTTTGGTTTCCTTTTAAAAAGTTGTTAAATCCTATGGGCTTTTGGTAGTGATGACTAGTTTTCATTCATGTGGATGAAAAGAATATTAACGTAGCATCAAAACAGCTGCACCGCAAAAGTCATAAGTATTCTGGGGTGTGTTTTTCTTGTCCACTGAATTTTTTGTACTATCAATGTATTTTATAAATAAAAGTGTGATTTTAATTTTAAAAAAAAAACACATTAGAGCTAATGGAAGAGATTAATATATATTTGGTATAGATAAACTCATATCTCATCTTAAGATGTTTTTTAGGCAAAACACAAAAGTTGGGAGACTTCACTATAAGATAATTTGTGTAATCGAACCTCATATAAGTTTGGTATCTAAACTCAAATGCTATTGTTAATGTCTTATTTTGAGTGGCTTGGAATATCAATAGAAAACAAATGTAGGTGGTATATTGTCAATTCCCTTGAATGTGATTTGATGATTTAGCCTATGATCAATTAATCTTGTGAGAGTTTGTATTACAAAGAGTAGGTATCTTTATGTGCTCGATAGAAATAATTAATGTTATGAGAGATTGTATTACAATGTGATCTAAATTGAATTATGAATTGTTAGCAAAATCAACTAACGAAGCTATTATTAAGAGAGTATTTTTGAGTAGTTAAATTCACCAAGTTTGGAGCTCGAAACACTATTCATTTTTAAATGAATTTATGTTATGGATGGAGTAGAATTGACTATACATTAGTCCATAGAGGCAAAGAAAGATCTGAGGTGATTATAAAAACTTAGATACTAAATTTAGTTGAAATGGTTCCCCTAAAAAACATAACATAATATTAAGTTGATTGTTTTGAAATCACAAGTTAGGACGAGGTGGCAATTGAATCACATACACTGTTTAAAGTGGTGCTTCCCACCTACACAAGATGACAATTTCACACTTGAGCAAAGAAAGGGTGGAGTAATGCCTGCAACCAATTTCTCTTCCTCTTCCTCTTCAATCTTTTGAGCTTCTTATAATACTTTGGGGGGTTGTAAAGGAAACCATAAGAGTTTTTCTCATTCTTATTCATTGAGTGCATTAGGAGTTGAGTGCAATATAAAGAGTGAGGCTTTGCGCAAGTTATAGAACTTGTATAGGTGTTTGGGCATGATGCACTATTAAGAATTTCCAAGAAGGCTTCGAGAAGAAAATAATATTGTAACTATTGTCACTTGGATTTACACCCTTTGAGGAGATGCAAATCTCTCCTCATCCAAGTGGCACAATGGAATCTCCTCTAGGCTTGTGGGTAGCCCAAGAAATGAGGTGAGTCTCTAGATAGGGCTAGCTCTCTTGATGTACCACTTAGAATTGAACCTAGAACCAAACTTGGGGGGAAAAGGGAGAGAGATAACTGAAATCAAATCTAAACTAAGGAGGTGATACACCAAATCAATTTGATGACTTCCAACCAATTGCATTCTACACTTGAGACCAAAAAATAAACTAAAACATACACTCCTTCAATCTTCATCTTCTCACATCAATGTTACATTGTGAGCTCATGGATGAATGTGCAAAGCTAGGAGGACTAGACAAGGGGCCTTGAATGGCACTAATGAAAATACTAACTCAAAATTTGAAATCTCCTAAAACACTTCACATGCCCTACAAGAAAAGTTTTTCAACTGCAAACAAGGTAGAAGGATGAAACTGCATGCTAGGAATCCATAGTCTTCACTAAACAAGATTCATAATTCAAGTGGAACACACTTATGAACAGTCATGAAGAGGTAACACTTAGTCATTTAATTGATCAAAATGTATACAAATGAGCAGGGCTTCTCCATACTCAGGTGGAGCATCCCATACAATACCAAAATGGCTAACTCTTATAGAGAGAGAGAGAGAGAGAGAGAGAGAGAGAGAGAGAGAGAGAGAGAGAGAGAGAGAGAGAGAGAGAG
>JARHVA010002111.1:2122500-2290000 GCA_037957365.1 Torreya grandis
TAACATCCCTATTTCCCACCAAATAAAGTCAACTTGCCTAACCTTATTGGATAAATTATTATAAGGTTTTAGGGTTAATCCTTATCTATAAATACCCTTTTAACTTCATTTTTAAATAGAGATTCATTCAATTGTGCAACATTACTACTTGTAAATCTACTTATATTGTTAATAGGATGTTTCATTACTTAAGTGTTTTCCTTGGAAAATTATCACTTGCCTTGTGGAGGTATTTGATATATAAGATAAGTCTTATATCCTAGAGATGATATATCCTTGTGATCCTTACAAGCCACAACAACCTCTAGCAACACACCATTGGCCAAGGGAGAGATTGAGGCATGACAAGTTCACTTAAACAAAGGTAAGTATACTCTTAACCCTTAATATTTTGATAAGTATATGGTGTATAATTAATGGATTGAATTTTATCTCTCATTTATTATATTTTTTTTATGTTATAAAATTATATTTACTTATTTATTATCTTTTCCATTTGTGCCACAAGATTTGGTAAGCACTAGATTATCTTGCATATTCATTTACTAGATTAACTTACACGTTCATTTAGTAGAATAGCTTTCTTAATATTATTACAATCATAATACCTAGCTAGGGTTATCACAAAATGGAATTTGACTAGAGGCCTTGGAATCCTCTCCTTTACCATTATGTGATATGAGATCCTTTAGTGTAGGTTTAGTGGATCCATTATTGGTCATGACCCTGATATAACAAAGTATTTCTAAGAGGATTTTTATTTTATTACCTTATTTGAGATTGGATATTACTAAGTAGGATAAGTTTTATATCTATCTTATTTTGCTTTTATATATTTTGAGGAACCCAACATGAACCTAACCCTTACAGATTTTAATTTTCTTTTATAGACAATTAGATTGATATTGTCAACCTAGTTTAACATTATGTGTGTAGGTTTATATACTTTGTTGAGCTTCTCAACCTAGTTCGGTTATGTGTATAGGTTTTTTATAGATTCATTGACCTAATCGGCCTAATTCAACCATCTAGTTGTAGGTTTTCTAACTAGGGTAAGCCCATCAAACCAATTCAACCTTTTATATGCAAAATTTCTAGTTTGAGATAACTAGATAAAATCCATCAACCTAGTTTCATTTTTTACCTTCTACATCTAACTGAATCGATTTGATTATTTTTTTATATTTATTTTTTATAACTACATTGATCTTATCAAAATATTTTTATTGATTTGTTATTTACTAGTTACATTTATACTAGGCTGATAATCTTGACTTTGTTTAATAATCATGTTTTCTACCTATGTAGGTTCAAAATCTCACTTGGATGACCCAGTTCAAAAAAACAACTCGACATCTTTAGAAAAACTACTACATAAACATGGTTGACTCTATCTTATCTTCTAGGTTCTCTCTAACTAGATCAATACTTTCACTTTATCAAAAAATTTAGGTAATTTTATTGTCCTAGCTTTTATTCCAAATTTAAATTTTAATACTATTTGTTGCCAAATTTTTAGTCCTATAAAATTGTATATGTAAAATAACTAGGTCAAATGGCTTGACCTATTTTTTTAATTTTCTACCCAGCAAACTAAGTTGACTTGCTCAACTGTGTTTATTCTATCATGTCTTTACAATAGATCGATTCGATCAACTCAACTCTATTTTGTTCTATTTGTTCAACTTGGTTGACTAACTTAACCTTGTTTAGTTTATTTTAATTCTTAGTTCAATAAAATGGAATTAACATATATTTATAATAATTAAAATCACTTTACTTTTTATTTGGTTGCCTATTTATTTAATTTCCAAAAACTACAACTTAGCTTTCAAAACATTGGTTTTTTCTTATTTTTCACTTTTCTTAGCTTTCCCTAGAAACTATGTACTGATGTATTTAAAATAACTTAGCTACTATCGTGAAAATATACTCGATATTTTGTTTGCGGTCTTTGTCTATTGTTTACAAATATCATGGCATGAGAGTTTTGCCCCAATACTCATAGTTATAGTACAAATCTAAACATAGGCTTTAGTTTCAATGTACCTCATAGTATTTTGGGAATGCCTAAGGTTTCCTTCTTTATTGAACCTTAGGATTCTAGCAATCCATTTGTTTGTGTGGTGCATTAGTTAGTAGTTAGCATAGAGAAGCTACTTCCAGCTTACCTTGAAACTCAGTTTAGTGGGCTATGGTAAGGGTACTTCCTCTATAGTCAGTGCTCTAAAACATTGGGCTGACACTATCCAACAGATAAAAAACCATCTTTGGAAGCCTACACTTTCAATCAAAACCTTTAGTACAAATTCTTGATATTATTTTCAAACAATTAATTAGCTTATCAAATTAAATTTTTACTATTTATTTTTTGTTACTTTATGTTATATTATAGATTTGTATTATCTAGCATGGATACAAGATTTGTGTTGTGTGTTGCAACTAGATTTACCACCTTGACCTAGTTGCCTATGTGTTTAAATTTATTTTTTTATAATTAAAAATAAATCATCCAAATTTAGACTACTTAAAGTCTTTCTTAGATTTTAGAACATAGTCGACCAACTCGACTCCATCTGAAACTAGATTTTCCTATTATCCTATCTACTTAACTACATTAACCTATTTAATTTCATACCTATTGGATAACTTAGAGCTTTTATAGAATATCTAATATTTTCTAATTCATTAATTTACTATGTCAACCTATTAGACTTTGTACTTGTTGGATGACATAGTTTCCCTTTAGACTAATTTCTTTCCTATTTGAACTACATCAACCTACCAGACTTTGTACTAGTTAGTCAACTCAATTATTTTTCAATCCTAAAACTTCACTGGTTGATCCTATTTAGTATTTGGTTAACTTATTTTTATTCCTATAATTTTTTCCCAAGAACAACATGCACATTTCTATCTTTATTTTTACTTTATTTAGTATCATGAAATCGCCTATCAAAATATTTCTTGATAATCTTAACCCATTTAAAATATACATGGGTTGCTCTTTCTTACCTACCTTAGCCACCCAAGAGGATAATTAATCATGGTGTACCTTATCCCAATCCTTCATCTAAATATATTGATTATGGCATGGTTCAAATCACCCAAAGTGATAATTTAAATGGCTCTAATCAATTTCACACTTCTCAAGATACCACCCTATCCAAACTTCTTTACTACACCATTGGAGAAATATATAATAATAAAATGAATATTATTATAAGTAATTATCCTATAGAAAACATACATACTCCTAAAAATGGTAATTTTACTCTTACTAAAACTAACATTCCACCTCATAACATTAATCAAAATACATAAATTGATACTACTCAAGTTCTTGCATAAACAGTCCAATAAATGAATGTTATGCAAACAAAAAACACTTCTCAAATGATTAAAATGAAACATAATATATTACTAATGAGTAGTCACTCTCCTCTTATATTACTTCAAAATAATCAAAAAATTATTCCCCCTCCTCTTAGAGATGTCAGCAGAAATATAATTCTTCAACCTCTTATGCATAACAAGATGTTCCAAAACCTTCAAAATGAACCTTTATCTCCTTTCATAGTATCTATTGATATTGTAAACATATATTAAACTATTAAATATGATGGAACTAAATACCCTAAATCTTTTCTAAATCATTTGGTAATCTCTATACGGAATGGGTCCAAACCAATACCTTTACTACTACCAAACTTCTAGTCAAAACATTCACAAGTGATATTTTAGAATGGTAAAATAAATTACCTCATTTTTTTTATCTCACACTAAAAATAGTCTATCAATGCATTATTTAAGGAATTTTAACACAATGATCTTCCAAAAAATTGTCTTTGTCATTTTTTTAATGCTAGGTAATCACCCTCAAAATTAGTTCATGTTTTTATCAAATGATGGAAATCATTAACTCATAAATCAAACAACAACATGAATGATGATAATCTATTTAAATTATTTATCATTGATTTAACACCTTCCCTTCAATATAAGGTTCAAAAAATTTCTCCAAAAACCTTAAACGAAGCATTTGACCAAGCTAAAAGACAAGATTTATTTATGAAATAATTTGAACCAATCCATAGCTCAACCAAGGAATCATTTCAAACTTTAACTAATGCAATTACAAGTGTGAATCCTCAAATGAAAGCAAGAGTAGTCAAAATATACAATCAACTTACTTCCCACCCACCATTAATAGTATCACAAATGAAGCAATTATTATCCCCATCTAAACCCTTCACCTATAATAGCGCCCCCACCTTCATGGAATGATCCTAATAAATTTTGTTGGTTTCATGTTGATGTGGTTCATTCTCATAAAACATGTCATGGGATTGTAATTTTTTTTTGTTTCATTCATGTTAGGAGTCACATTTAACCATGATGTTATGATTAAAATACGCTATTATGATTACCTTAAAGCCTCCCAAAATAAACAGGTTACTAAAACTATACCTTCTAAACCTCAAAAATCCTTCTCTACTTCTAGCATACAAGTTTACAATGAAAATTTTGGGTAATCGATGTTGACTACGATCAAAATTATATCAACTCTCAATATGTGAATTTAGTAAAATTTAACTATAGATGAAAACCTATTCACAAAGACACTGTTACTAAACCTAAAAAACCCTTTACTGATGAGCAACTCCTTACAAATACTAAAAGTAATGCACGTATATCTTTTGAACAAAACAAGGAATCAATTCCAAAAACAAGAACCCCAACCTAGTTCTCCTCTTCCCATGAAAAAAATTTTATCCAATAAACCTTATGTTGGTTCTTCATCTACTAAATCACATTGAATTTTTTTGGAAGAACTTAATTCAATGCATTGAAAAATTGCACTTATGTAATTAGTTTGCACTTATCCATATCAGCATAAATTATTTATGCAACAATTACAAAATATCAATGAATCACAACCACTTGATTCAAAAATGACTTGTAATGATCCTTCACTAATATAAGTGCATATAATTGAAACCATTTCCACATCCTCAAAACTATCCATAGAATTTCTTGAAGAGGATATGATTAATGATGATATTATTTTTTGAATAGATGATCCACCCCTCTTTATTAAAATTATGATAAATAATACCCTTATTTGAAAAGTCCTAGTAGATGAAAGATCAAGAATTAATGTCAATTCTCTTTGGCTAATTTAACAAATCGAATACACCAAAGATAATCTCAAACAAACATGCCTCACATGCAAAGTAATTGATAAGAGCAATAAAAAAACCAATTTTTTGCATTTGGATCCCACTTACTATTAAACCCAAGATAATTTTCACTAAGCTCATGGTTATTGATCTTCCCTTATCTTACAACATGCTCCTTGGTCACCCATGGACAAATCATTTTCATGTTATCTCCTCTTCAGGTAGTCAATGTATCAAATTCATACATAATGGAAAATGTTAAAAACATGAAGTTAATACTAATACATAGAGTATCCAATTACCAAATCCTAAATATCAATATTGCATTCCAACCATTCACTACATCAACAGTCCACTTTTCCCTGAATTCGTTAACATGCATGTTGATTTACATGTTACTCTCCCTGATTCAAATGATGAGGAACCAAATGAATTGGAAAATACTTAAAATATTACTCGACTAACTCCTTCTATAGTGGAATGGATTATTCCTTCTTTACTCATATGTGCTCTTACCATTCCTCTAATTGATGATATTATTGATACTCCCCCTCTATGCAAAACATATGAAGCCTCTTACATAGAAGATAATTTCACATGTAATGAATATGGAATAACAAAATTGTTTCAATATCCCTTAACTATGTCTCCTTGTAAATTTAAAAACATAGGTGATTCTCCTATGGAAATATATGCATGCGCTATTTCTCACACTTACGATGATAATTATATCATGTCTTAAGCCTAATCATGAGACTTATATGTACAAAATTATCAATAAACATTAGTAAAAATATATGCCTTCAATCATGATGTCCATGCCATTCATATCTCATTTTGATATTGAAATAGAACCTGAAGGTTATGTACCTCCTATTAATACACCATTATTAAACACCCCATGGGTAATCAAATAAATCCCAACTATGATATTTTTTAAACCTTATACACAACCTAATCCAATGCAATCTACTTTATCAACTATGAACATTATTTTCTATTTTTACAATTGCATTGATCAAACGAAATTAACACCATCTAAATCTATCTAATTAAATTTAATTTAAAACTCATCTATTAAGAAAATTAATAAAATAAATATAGATATAGATGAATTAACTCGGCCTAATCTCACCAACACAAAATCTAATTCCACTAATGCACCATAAATTACATTAGATGTTAAAACCACTAACGTTAATAAATACATTATGAGTATGATAGAAAAGGTAATAATATCATTGATATTGAATTGGATGTCTAATAATATGGACCTTTACCTACATTTCCTCATGATGAAGCTATACTAGAGCTCCTCCATGCTAGAGAACCTCAACTTCCACATCAACATCATAAGCTTGGTAACTTTAAAAAAAAGGTTCCTTGATTAAAAAACTTCATTATTAGTGTGGATCCTAAAACACATCATATTTTCTCCATCTATCCTATGCCATACCAATTCCAAGATGGAAATTCCATGTTCACATAAGAAACTAAAAAAATAGAGTACGATACACCTACATGTCCTCGACCTATTACCGTATCTAAATATCTCACTCTCAAAGAACACAAAAAATTATCTCTTATTTGAAAAATATCATGAAGCATTCACTTGGTCATATGAATATATTTTGGTAATTAATCCTAACATAATTGTTCATAACATCATCACTTATTCAGATGATAAACCTATTCACCAAAAGTAATGAAAATTCCCACCTAAGATTTAAACCTTATTTCATAAAGAAATAATAATTTATTTGGTTGCTAAATTCATTAAACTAGTGAAACACTCAGAATGGGTCTAAAAAATTATTCATGTTCATAAAAAAGTCACCATGGTTATTCGTATATACATTGACTTTCATAACCTAAAATTTTTATTTCCTAAAGATAACTTTCCTTTAATTTTAATAGATGCCATTATTTATTCCACTACTAGGTCTGAGATGTTATCACTCATGGACAGTTGATGGGATATAATTAAATTCACATAGTGCCCAAAGATCAATATAAACCAACCTTTACCATAGAATGGGGTACTTATTATTATGTTAAAATTCCTTTCAACCTCAAAAATGCTAGAGCTACTTATCAACATGAAATGACCCATACTTTTTAGGATCTTATTCACAAAATTGTTGAAACCTATGTGGATGATCTCATTGCCAAATCTAAGAGTTGTAAATCTCATCTCCATGACTTGGCCATCATTTTTTATAGACTCATTAAATACAAATTGAGACTTAATATTTTAAATTGTGTATTCAAGGTTACCTCTAGTAAACTTCTAAGATGTTTAGTTTCATTCTAGGGTATAGATGTTAATCTAGCTAAAATCAAAGCTATCATCAACATGCTCATTCCTCATTCCATTCATGACATATGAACATACCTTAGGAAATTTGGAGCAATTCATCATTTTGTTCCAAAAATGGATTATTGTATTTACTCCTTTAATTCCCTTCTTAAAAAAGGAAATGATCTAAAATAGATGGATTTATTCCATAAATCATTTGATATCATGAAATAATCTTTGATTCATCCTCCCACTCTTCATCCACCTTATAATGATTATCCATTAATTTTATATATGTCCTCTACACCCATATCATTTGGGGTAATTATTAACCAACAAGATGGTATAAGAAGAGATTATGATATATATTATATCATTCAAGTCTTAATTGAATATAAAAAACATTATGCAATAGTAGAATGTGATTATCTTGCTATCTATTTCATAGCAAGAAAAATCCATCATTACATGCTCTACCAAACTACTTATGCCATTGTCGACTCTGATCCACTTCATCAGTTTCTCTCCAAAGATTTCTTGCCTAGAGATAGAATTGAAAAATGGATGGTCTTATTGATAGAATTTTATCTATGAATTATTACACAAAAATATGTCAAATGATAAGTCATCATAAACCAACTTGTAGCAGCTTCTCTACTAACTACAAACCACCTTCAAGATACCCTTCTTGATGAAGAAAATTATATATTGAAGGTCTCAACCCAAAAATATCACTAAAATATTATTTTCATAACTTCACTATTTATCTAGAAGTAAATAACCAAGACTCAAATGATTCTACTCCTTCTACCACTAAACCTAAAGTGGTCAATTAAAAATTAATGAAAGTTATAATTATCTTACATGAGGACACTTGGACACTCCAATTCGATAGTGCCAAATGCCTTCATGGAGCTAGGGTAGTATGTGTCTCAATAATCCCACATGGTAAAATCATACCATTAGCATTTTGATTAACCTTTGGTGTCACCAATAATATGGTTGAATATTAAGTTCTAATACTAGGCATGCAAGCCACAATTAATTTAGATATCCCATATTTACATGTTTTAGGTGATTCACAACTCATATGTCATAAAGTTAGTGGATATTATCAATGTAAAAGTGAAAACTTTATCTCATATCAACAAATTTCCACTACGTTTGCCAAATAATTTGCCTCTTTTACCATTTAACCTATCCCACAAGAACAAAATACTATTATTGATTCTCTTGCTTCATTAGCATCTCTATTTAACCCTCATTAAGTACTTCATGATTATTAATTTCTTATCTAAATGTGGAAATCACACTCTTATTTACAAAATAAAAAATAATTCTCTAATTTGTCACACTGAGTTTATTACTATTTGACAAATCTCATGCTACAAAAACATAATTCAATTCATTAAACATCAAACTTATCATCTAGAAATGGATTCTCATGAAAATAATCAAATATGTAATAAGCATTTAAATATGTGATTTGATACAACACCATCTATTATTGTAATGCATAAGGATCTTTAATACATTATATACTACTAAAGGAAGTGCTTACCCTTCTCAACTAAGCACATAGGGGTATTTGTGGTGGTCACTATAGCAGTGAAGTTACAACCCATAAATGCCTATGTATGGGTTAATTTTGGCTTGCAATTGAAAAAGATGCCATTAATCTTTAAAAAAATTGTAATCCTTGTCAACTTCATGATGATCTTATCCACTCTCCTCCAACCAAACTCCAAACTATGGACTCTCCTTGGCCATTTTATATGTGGGGATTATATCTCATTGGTATATTACCTAGATCACAAGATAATCATGTATTCATTGTCACTGCAACCAAATACTTCACCAAATGGATGGAAGCCATGCCTCTTATCAATGTTACTAATATTACCATTTCCAAATTCATTCTTAATAAAATCATATATCATTTTAGAATTTCTCATACCATCATTTATGATAATGGTGGCAACTTCAAAAGTAAAGATATGAAACAATTATGTGCAAAATTCAAAATTTCTCACAAATTCTCAAAAAATTATCATCCTTAATGCAATGGCCAAGTAGAATAAATTAATAATTTAAAAAAATATATATTTAAAAATAATATTAGATAATCTTGTATTGACTGACATCTCCATCTTTATCCTACACTTTGGGCTTATCACACTATCATACACACTGCTATTAGGATAATGTCATTTTCACTAATATATGGATTTGAATCAGTCTTACCTTTAGAATTTAAGATAACATATCTATGTATTTATCTTCATGGCATAATTCCTAATAAATAATTATGTGAGGCCCATCTCCATGCTTTAAATTTCCTAGATGAGCAACATATGGTTTCTTTAGAACATAACTACAAATACAAAGCTTACATTGCTAAATAACATAATAAAAAAGTCAAAATCTAAACTTTTACTATTGGTGATCTAGTTATCAAACTAGATTATACACATGATAAGCAAAGTAAGTATACTAAAAAATGGTGGGATCCTTACTTAGTCAAATCCATACTTAGTCATAATACTTATAAATTACAAACTAATGAAGGACATATTTTCAAAATATTTAATAATAATCAATTTTTAAAGAAATATTTTTCTTAAATATTTAATTTTTCACATACTTTCATATATTATACATACTAACACTTTTTATAGGTTTCCTACCAATTTATCCAACCTACAACATTATATTCCTCTTAGTAGCCTAAGTTTCAATTCTTGGCCCTTCGGTCTATCTTTATTACTTTCTTTTTAGTTCATGATTTAGATCATAAGATCATGGATATGACCCAACCATACTCATGACTATCTTTATTTTCTTATTTTAGCCTTAATGTTTCTCTTTGTTCATGAATTTGTAATTTTACAAGTTTATTTTCATTTACTTATCTTTTGTGAGTTGTAGTATAAGACTGTGAATAGGACCAAGCCTTACTCACAAATTCATTTTCATATTTTCACCTATTGTGGCTTATCTTTTATGAGTTTTATTGTAATACCTTGGATAGGACTAGGATGTCCTTGTAAAATCTACAAATTTATTAAACGATATTTAAAACTAAGTGTTATTCTTACAAATTAAGGAAATTGTTAAAGATTATGATTTCATACTCTTAAAATCAATTTAGGTTTATGAGATAGGAATCTAAGAGGGGAGTTATTCAAGTGTTAGTATGATAAAATTAAATAAAAATACACAAATAATCTAACACCTCAAGCCTAGATACTGAAGGAGTAAGAGAACAATACAAGTAACTAATAATAGAAGACAAAACAAGTATTCTTTACCTTCTTTGTGAGTAAAAGTTACATGTTGGCCTTGGAGCAATGTACTCAATCATGTGATCAAAGAGTCTTTGATAATGGTATTCCTTGCATCATTTCTCCTTGTCACCTTGGCAATGTTTGGTTTGGTTTTGGAAAGATGTATCAATCTATCAATATTTTTGCATTATAACATTACAAGAATATTTTGTCTCTCAATAATTGAACATTATAACATTACACAAAAAGTCTCTCTTTATAAGGACCTTGGTACTTATATTTATAACCTATCAAACTAACCCTAACCCAAGTGCAATTAGGTTAGCTTTAACTAGAGTTAGGTTTAGTTTAATTAATATTTAGGATAGAGATCCCATTTATTAAGCATGGTTCTCCATTTCTAAATTTAAGGATTTCATGGAGATATTTTCAATTCCTTGAATTTAAGGATGATGACATCATTGTGACCTCAATTTTATTGGAATTTCCTTTTTAAAAAATTAATATTCACTAACTTCACGTAAGCATTTAATTTTATTTACTTAATTAATTCATTTTTCTTACCATTTTTTCACTTTAGGAATTATTTAAGTGCCCCGCTTAATGGGTCCAAAGGCCAATCTATCAATTTTCTAGTTCGTAACTTGACTGGAGATGAATGTGTGAGAGGCTACTATTTCATACAAGATAATACCCCAAATATGGATGCCTTAACATAATTCTAGGTAATAATTTATGATGTGCAAATGAAATTGGGACATTTAGTGATTCCTAGGCTTAATTTGCATTGTTTGATAGAAATCAATCAGAAGTTTAGTTAGAATATAGTTGTGTCCAAAATGTGGTGTCTACAGTTTGTCCATATTTGGGAAGACATTACAATACATAGGCACCATAAAATCTTATCAAAGAATAAAAAAGACATTAATTCCTTGGATGATGCTACAAAAGGTGATGGATGAGCCTTGGATGCCCCTTTAAGAGATCAGGTGGAAAAATAGAGTCATTAAATGTTCCCTCAAAAACAAGGAAATGATGTGACCTATAGGTAATAGAGGTGGTAGTTATAATCAATGGCATAGTGAGGTACCCTAGTAGGGTAGTTGTGTGAAAATAATGATTTGTCCAAAGACAATTATAATCATCAATACAATGAAAAATGTCTTAGTAGGGTAGATAGGTCGAATAATAAGTATTTTCCCAAAGATGGTTATAATCATTGGTACAGTGGAAAATACTTCAGTAGGAAATATAGGTAAAAAATCATGATTTTCCCAAAGGTGCTTATAATCATTAGCACAATGGTTTACCCCAATAAGGTGTATGGAAGCATGATACAATTTGTATGTGATCTAATAGGGTAGATCAAGAAAGGGGGCTTAAATACTTAATCCATACTCATAGAATAACAATAAGTAGACACAAAGTATGGAAATGAATTTGGGATACCTACTAGTATGGAGATGCATGTACTAATTAACAGTGATTACAATTCATTTGTGATTTAATTACTCTATATTTTGGTAGTGTTCATGTAGGTATAAAAAAATTTAGGTGTGAACAAGGAGAAATACTACCCACTGCATTGTCAAATATATCCTTTGGAATGATTTTGATGTAGATTGTGATAATAAGTATCATAGTTATAGATAACTATAATAACAATGTGTATCCAAAGCATGGAAAACTCAGTTTAAATGTAATAACAAATCACATAGGCATAAGATATGAACAATCAAATCTCGAATGAATATAATGCAATAAACTAAGTGTAGGAACATAGACTATTTCACAACTTAATTAAAATATATGTGTAATCAAGACTCAATTGTAAATAAAGTGTAAAAATCCTATGACAATCGAGAAACAAAAAGTCAAAAAGGCAAAAAATAAAACAAATAAATAAACAAACAAAACACTAATAAACAAACAAAAAAACACCAATAAATAAAAATAAACAACCAACAAAACACCAATAAACATAAATAAATAATAAAGTAAGAGAAACAAAACTCAAATAAACAACATAAAATTAAACAAACAAATAAAATAAATAAAAATAGAAAAAATAAATAAATAAACAAACAAGGTTGTAAACAAACAATCAAAACAACTAAATAATCCAAATTAAAAAAGTGCAATAAATAAAATATTCTAAACATACAAAGATAATATACAAACAATGGTTAATTATAATGTTAGTACAAAAAAAGAAAATTGTTCATGCATGTGTAAGAGAGGTGTTACTCTTGGTGATAGGGTCACCCCTAAGCTAGGTAATAATGACATAGGTAGAATAACACAAGAACAAAGGGAATAATGTTTCCCCTATGCTATAGGAAACAATGACATAAAGAAGAAAAAAATGGGGGGAGATAGAGGAAAAGGAAGGGGTAGCTGAGCTAGCTCTAGTGCACTAGGGATGTGGATGTTGCATACATAGTTATATGGACACAAAATCCAACGTGAACTTCAGGCCAAATTTAGTTATCCTAGGATATGGGATAGAAGAAAATGAATGACAATAAAACATGATTGACATGTATAAAAATATGGGAATGGTCTTATAAAATGTCAAGTGCATAAGAAAAGGGGGGATAATGCTCATAGTCATGAGAACCAAAAAAAAACTTGCACTAGTGTGAGAGCATGGTTTGGTGTAAAACCACATGAAAAGATAATAGACAAGCACTCACAAATAAACTTGGTTTATAATGATTACTACTTCTAAGGCTGAGAATGAGAATAAGATAAAAAAACAATGAGAGTGTAAAAGGTTTATGACTCTCAAAGTGGAGTATGTGTAAATAAGTCACAAAAATGGTAAGAGAATTTTTGGAGACAAACCTAGAGGAAGGAATCATCCAAGAGAATAATGAATAAAATAAATCATCAGAACTGGCTAAGCTAACTCCAAATACACTAGGAAATTGGACGTTACCTACATAGTTCCATGGACACAAAATCTAACGTGAAATTTAGGCCAAATGTAGTTCTCCCAAGAATGGGATGAAATACTATCGATAAATGGAATAAGAAAATGGAAAATGTCAAGAAAAAATCCATGAGAATTTTTTAGTTATACCTACTAATTTGGAGATGTATGTCTTAAGTGGTGAGGATACAATCTGAATGGCCCAATGTTGAAGGCAGGTATATTTTTAGGTGTTTCTAGGAATCTTAACTCAATTAAGAATTACAAGACATAGACTCAGTTAACTCAAAAAATGTCAATAACATGGCTTAAATATACTAATAAAATGATGAGATCATTCAAACTTAAATTTCTCATAAAACAAAAAGAGCATGGAAAAGGGGTGATTGAGCTAACCTCAATGTGAATCGATCATTACCTACATAGTCCTGCAAGACCTCAAGTCACTATAATTTTTCCTTATAATGGAATATCTAACTAGGTAATAACAATTT
This sequence comes from Torreya grandis, assembly GCA_037957365.1. NCBI lineage: Eukaryota > Viridiplantae > Streptophyta > Pinopsida > Cupressales > Taxaceae > Torreya > Torreya grandis. Next base: position 2,136,699 of record JARHVA010002111.1, read on the forward strand.
CATAAATAGGAAAATGGTAAGTATATAAAAATGATGTGGCAATGTGGATAAAAATAGGGTTGTTCTTAATTTTCCCAAATACATTTATAATGAGGAAACAATGACATGGGTCAATGATAATAATTTTACCAAAGATAGTTATAATCAGTAGCATTAGTAATGATATAAAATGTGACAACAATAAGGAATGAAATTGCCAAACCACTATCATACTTCCCCAAGATAGTGCCTTATTTTAAAAAATATGCATTCAATGAATTGCCATACTGAACCCACTATTGAAAATTCATCTAAATCCAATCTTTGAATGTGCCTAAAGTACTAATAGATCAAAACTAAGGTTAAAAAGGGGTAGGATAAGGGAGGGTAAATAATTTTAACCATTAGGGAGGGTACGAAAGAAATGATATATGATATGGTATAAGGAAGATGATATTACAATATAATGTAAATGATCCTCATAGACAATACCTCGATTCTCTCAATAAAAATAATGATTGATGTCTATTATGTTCATGGGTTCATCAAGTTCATATTATGTTATTAAAATTGGATATAATGGTAATAAGGTTTCTCCTAAGTGACAAGGTAAGGTAAATGGTAGGGTATGAAACAATGGCAAGGGCAAGGCAAAGTAAATGATTTTATTACTCCTAATGATGTGGATATGCACAACCTGATCAACATATGATACAACCAAAAAAATTAATTATGTAAACTTTTAGCTTGCACCCCTTCTGAATAGTTGATCTATCAAGAAATTGTTGTTGATTTGGACTACAATATCATTATTTTGATATACATTGGTTACTGATTTGTTTCCTCTAAAATTATAGATAATATGTATTCATAGCCTATGTAAAGTAAAGTATAGCCAAGGATGGTAAATATGGATAAAATGTCTAATTTGGCAATGGAGAGATGGATCATAATGGAATGTATAATGTTTGGGCAACAAATGAAGGTTAGGATTTTCAAGCACATATAATGTTGTTGATTCTAGATTTGACACAATTTTCGTTGTGGTAGGGCCAAAGACTTATAAATATGATCTTAATAGGACCACCATATTTTTATGTTACTTGGGCCTGATAGATGATGCCATTTGATTATGCTATGAATGTAAGTTGTATTGATGGTATCTTTAATAACATCTTGATCAAGAATTGAATAACTATTATGCTTGGCTATTTATGCCTTGAAGAGGTTTTCACCAATTAAGTTGTCTTGGTTATCCTATAGTGTATTCAAAAAGGTTTCACTAAAGAATGTTAACTCTTGACTTTGATTGTCTTAGTGCCTCAAATAAGGTTTCACTAGAATATGTTGATTTTTGACTTTTGTTTCCCCCTAGTGCCTCTGAAAAGGTTTCACTAGGAGATTTTTCTTATTATACATGAATGTGATCTTGGTCCCCCTAATATTCTGCAACTGATATCTCACCATGGATGCAATTCAATAATGTATGATTATGTCTATCATAATCAACACTTATAAGAGGTGAAAAGTAAATATAATGGCTAAGTTGGTTGGTGACATTGATGAAAAGTGGAAGGGTAATGGAATGATAATAGGTAGCATAATCTTCATAGAAGATATTGGGAGAAATTATGTCAATGCTAAAGTAACCATCTTAAAAAAATGTGGAAGGATCACAAATGTATTTGAATTGATTTTCAAGGCATGTGTAACCAATGTCATAATAGCCATAAATGTATTTTGAGTCTGAAGCTGAGTCTAACTCAAGGGAGTCTGAATCTGATGTTGAAACCTATGTTAATTCTAATTTTTATGTTAAATTTGATATTAGATCAAAAAGAGATCTTGTATTTAATGTTGATTCTCCTTCTGGTGTTACAACAAAGATGCTATGTTGAATGTTTTGTATTGGATGAGTAATTGCTTACGGTTGAATAATGGGTTTTCATAAATAGGCTCAACTAAGAAGGACTCCAAAAATATTGGCTTGTCAAAGTGAGGCTTATCAAAAAAAGAGAAATGGTCAAGTGAGGCTCTTTAAAAATAGGGTAATGGCTGAGATAATAATTTTCACAAAGGTAGTTATAATAATTAGGGGGTGACTCAACAAATACTAGCTTGTCAAATTAAGACTTCCCAACCAAAGGAAAAGGATCAAAGGGTGATTCAACATATGTTAACTCATCAAAAATAGGTGTTTCAATAAAAACATCATGGATTGGTTGGTTATTTTGGCCTTGGTTTACACTTGGTTTCAAAATATCAGTTTTGAACACATTTTGGTCTTCAAAAGATGGCTCTTTGAGAGGTAATGATTGGCTCTGTTGTGGCTCAATGACTAGCTTAGATTTTCTAAAGTTGGGGAAGGCCGAAAATGGATGAATAATGACCTATGGTTAAATAATGAGCCCTTTGTAAATAGGATTATCAAAGATTGGCTCAATAAAGTCTGGATGTGGGTCTGGGATGGTAACTATGATCCATTTAGTCACAATTGTGCAAATTTATTGGGATAATGAAATACAAAATTTGGAAGGGCATAGAATGGTAATATTTGGGAAATATCGAGCTTGGTTATTTATGCAATCCAAAGAAGGAGGGCTTGAAATGGTAATCCTGAGGCTCTGTGAAGCTTGGTTGCTGATGCAGGCTAAAGGAGGAGGGCCTAGAATGGTAATTAATGGGTGTAACAAAGCTTAGATATTGATGTAAGCCAAAATATGAGGGTCTAAAATGGTAATCCTTGGGTGTTTTAGATATTTGTTTCTAATGTAGACCAAAGGAGGGCTACTGGCATAGGTATGGGATTAGGTATTATTATCATTGAAAGTGTGAACTTGGTACTTTAATTGGCCCAAATAAGGATGATCTTGGCATATGATAATTGGCATGGTGGGATCTGGAAATTATCCTAAACAGGGCGGTATTAGTCTACAAAAATGGTTTTGAACATGGTCCATGGAACTTTGCATTGGTCTAGGAAAAGTGAAATTAGTCTTAAAAATAAACATGAGATAGGCACTTGAAAATAAACTTGATCGAGGCATGTTCAGATCTATGACTAGGTCTCATGAAGAAAAGGGTCTAAAGTTCACACAATACTTTAAACATGTTCTAAAAATATTGGTCGATGTTTGAAAATGTCTTGAAACTTGGTCTAGATGGAAAACTTGGTCTATTGATATAAATAGTTTAAACATAGCCAAGAATGGAGATCTTGTCAAAATATAACAATGGAAATTTGGTCTCAAATGTCTCCATTACTCTAATCTCTTTCACACAAATGGTCAAATGAAAGGCAAATTTGAATCCTATTATTGGCAAAGTGTTTTGAAAAACTCTAATCTAGGTCTAAAATAAAAATTGATAGGTCTTTGGTTAAAAGGCACAAAGCTGGACTTTAAAATGCATGAACTAGATCTAAAAAATTTAATGCAATGCTAGGTCTTAGGTAAAAAGGAACATAGCCAGACTTTTAAACAAACTAGGTTGAGGGAAAACTTATAATTAATTTAACTCTAAGGCTAACAGTTAAAAATACTTGACTCAGTCTTGGCCCATGGATATTAAAATAAACTTGACCTTGGTATAAAGCATTCACCCAAGGCACAGGCCTAAAATTGATTGGGAATTTTAATCTTAAGTAATCAAAATAAGAGTGATGAGTAACGCATTCAAGCCCAAGTGATAAGAAAGGCTCCAATCTAAACTAATTGTGCTTAAAGTTATAGTTAAAAAGAGATTTTCGACCTTAGTTCTAGGTAAAAAATCAACTTAATGCACATGGAAATAAACCACTTCCTATCTCTAGGCAAAGGGTCTTTAAATTAAGAAAGGAATCAGTCCAAGTTCCATATTCTAAAGTTAATAAGTAAACACCCAAGCCAAAATTAAGCAAGATTGAGGTGTAGACCAATCAATTTTGAATCTTAACTTCACAAGACAAATTCAAAACTTGGTTTAAAAGACTTGGATTTTTCAAATGGATAATATCCTAGACCCAAATGGATAACATAATGACACCATTTTAAACCAAAGTTACACATTATTTTAAACTTGGTTTAAAATAATGGTAAATATTTTTGGAATAAATTGAGAAGCATAACAATGCTCCCTCAATTAGATGGTACAACAATGTTTTTGGACTCAAAAATTCAAGGCAAATGTTTGAAATGAAATGGGCAGCATAACGATGCCCCATTTAACAAGTGATACACAAACATTTGGAGATAAAAAGTCTAAGGCAAAAGTGTTACACAAAATGGGCATAATAACACCTCTTAGGCTAAAGTGTGATAAAAACACATGATGTTTATGACTCATTTATACTTTAAACAAACAAAAAAAATTAGTCTCAAAACACACATGTAAAATAAATAAAATATAAATAGCACTAATGGCTTGTCTTATCCCTAAAAATGACACAAGTGTGCGTAGCTTCTACCAAAGTTTCCATCGATATACCAAATCTTGTGAGGAATTAAATGTTAATCCAAAAATTAAAGAATAAGTATAAGTAAATTTTTTATGCCCCCTCTATTTCTCAATCATTGATACATGGCACAAACTTAGAGTGAGGAACACTTGACATTTGGCAATATTTTTTGTGGAAAGTGGAGTTAATTAAAAATCTATAAGTTTTGAACACACTATATGGTCCCAAGTATAGCTAGCACAAGGGTGCAATCACGTCAATTGGGTTCATACATACTAACTAGATATGTAAGGATCTATTCCTTTGCATAGTGACTCCAACCATGTACTACTTAATAGATTTCAAGGTTTAGCAAGGCTCAACTTGAGTTTTCATTAGGATTAGAGAGGATAGCTGGTCAGCCCCTTGACAATCCCAATATCATGGTCCCTAATTTATATACCCCACTATGGATCAGGGTTGGTACAATGCTGGGAGATGAAACCCCAGGTAAACACACTCCTAAATAACTTGTGAGGAGACAATGAATTCCCATCCATAAGATAAATGCAAGAAAGGAAATAAATGAAAAGTGGAAAGACTTTAAAGGTCCTTTATGAGTCACCCAAGTCAATTGGAGCTTAAGGAGAGCATACATGACATTCTTTTCGACAATAATTAAAAAATAAAAGAAATAAACCAAGTTATTTTGGTCACCCAAGTTCCCTAAAAGGGATGGGAGGATAGCATATACGTTATAGTTTTTATTTGCCAAAAATAAAAAATTCAATCTTTGTAATTTGAAACTATCTAAAGAACAAACAAAAATTCAAAAATCCCTTAAGAACTCTAACTAAAATGTAGGTTATTTTTAATAGCACCAACTTGAAATGTGTTTGAAATTTTATGCCCTTTGATGTTGTTTTCACTTGTAAAGGGAAATCTGAAATGCTAAAAGATAAAATTTTAAGTGATTTTTAAGCACCTTAACCAAATGTGGATGAGTTTTGACCTCTGTTGTGAATTTGGATTTTTCAAAAGGAAAAAAAGATTAAAAATCACTTAAGCTTCCCTTTTCTTGGATCCATTATCTACAAACAAGGTTAGTGTATTAATTTGTGCTTAAGCTAAAGTGAAAACCCTGTAAATTAGCTTAATAAGACATAAAATTAACTCTAAAATGATTTCACAGATACATAGTGATTATGAACTACAAAATTGTTCAGGGATGTAAAAACATAAAAAACCAAAATGTAACATAGACTTATAGAGATTGATTTCATAATTTTCAAATGATTTTATAACTCGCTTCAAAAAAATTATACTTCACCTCACTGATTTTGCAACTATGGGAAAAACCTCCAAAGAAAACAAAAAAATAGAGAGTTGTGATTTCACTATTTGCTAGTGATTTCATAGTTAGACTGATAATTTTTTAACCCAAAACGATAATTTTGTAGCCTAAAAATATGATTTTGCTATTCAAAACTATGATTTCATTACTACAAATAATGATTTAACAAATGAAAAAGATGATTTCACAAATTTTAAATAATTTTGTAATTAACCCAAAAATAAAGGAAAAAGTTATGGTTCTTATAGGAAAAACTCAAAATTTGCCTCGACGATTTCAAAACTTTCTCTGTAAATTTATCAATTTCATAGAGTCAAGGTTAAATAGAGATAGTTTCATAATTATCTATGATGATTTTGTCATTTCATGTCGGCCCCATCTAAAGTTCTCCTGATCCATCGATGGGAATCACTTTTGCTTTCTCTTCCTCTAGATACTAAGATGTTTCAATTCGTCAAGTTATCCCTTATCTACCCATGGATTCTACATCAATTAAAAATGTTAACATATTTGGGAATCTTCATATATATGCTCAATTTCCACTCCCCAAAACATTTCATTGCTTAATATGCCCTTCTTCATCTTTGGGTACTTAGGTCTCCACTGTAAGCCCGTGGGATCGTGAATCAATTTAAATCATCATGGATGTTACCTCCAAAGGATGATGACTCTAGCTCTACCAAGGGATCTAAAAAAATCAAAAATTTAAGAATGCTCATTCTACCAAGGAATTTTGGTGTTGTTCAATCATTCGACCAGGGGGGGCTTAGATAGATCTAACCCAGATAGATATATAGGGCTTGGGGGGGCTCTCTCTATATATGAGGATTTATATAGAGTTTATATAGAGGGGGGATGGGGACCTCTCTATATATATGTATTGAGTTATAGGGGCCCTCCCGTTCCCCTCCCCCACCCCCTCCCGCTGGCCCCAGCCCTCATTCTCATATAGATTAGATAAGATATATAGGGAGGGGTCCCTATGCCCATTATATAGATAGGGCCTAGCCCCCAATCCCATCTAGATAGATAGGGTAGATCTACAGATCTAGACTTGTGATTTGTTTTATGATATCTTTTCCCCTAGTGGTTATTTCTCTATCTTGAAATAGCCCAAAATCCCAAGAAAGATAATAAGTAATAATCTCTGGCCAGGATTGATGCTCATATTTAATTAAAACCTAAAATCATAATAAAGTTGGATTGTTAGCCATGAGAGAGGGGCCCCATTTAGAGATAATATAGGTGCCCTTGGCCCATATCCCAAACTCTATCCTATCAATAGATAGGGAGATAGTGGGCCTATCGGCATGTGTACTACCAATGTCCATAGGCTAGAGATCCCTATGCCCTGCCCTATTGCCCTATTGAAAAAGTATAGTGTCTAGTTCCTTCCCTATTAAAAGGTAAAGGTTGAAAAGGTTTATTCCCTTCCCTATTGAAAGGTAGAGGAGAGGTCTATTCCCTATTGATGATTCATAGTTTTCCTTGCCGAATTCACAATTTCCTAGTTGTTTTATTATTTTTTAGAATAATGGAGTTTTATTCCTAATTAAATAAATGGGTTTGAGTAGGGTAAATTAGTAAATAACGTGAAATAATTAATCCACTAATTTTTGTAAATATATTTTATTTTTACCTTTTCTAAAATAGTAATAATAGAGAGAAAATAAAACTTAGCTAAAAACTAACTGAAATGAATGTTGTAGGGTCTAGAAATTTCTATGCAAGCTTGGGAGACTATCACAAATAGGATCCTAGAGTTATTTTATGTATTGGATAGAAGCACCAAAAGTGGGACACCCTACTAATTAGTGATATAGTCCTTTTTCAGTGTTATTGTCCAAGTGACCTATGTTTTTTGGGTTTTGTTCAGTAGGTCTATGTTACCTTGTCAGTGAAATATCAAAGCCTAGAAGTCTATGAAGCTCATTGTGCATCTATTTTAATATTCAAAGCCTTAGGAGCTCTTTGTGCTTGAACTTGAATGGCAACCTAGGAAAGAGAGAAAAGGGGTTAGTGTGTAAAGGATACACTGGATGCACTTCACACCTCATGTGTAGGCACACTGCCTACATACTAATACTCTGAAGAGGGATCAATCTAATGTAGTTCTCCCATTGAAGTGCTTGGTGTAATTGTGTATGAAAGTGAAACTAGATGTGAAACTAGGTGTATTTAAAATGGCTAAGGGCTGGTGTAAGGGTTTGAATAAGCTTGGAATAATATTGGAAGGTTGTATGCAGAGAATAGGGAAAAGTGTTTGAATGTACTTGCTTGTATTCTTTCTTCTCTCTTGTAAATGAGTGTCAACCCTTATAAATGGACTTTGAATGGACTTTTATAGAGAAATTAATGATCATGGGTTAAACGAATTCATTCTAGGCTAACATGAATTAGGATGAAGATTCATGAAAATATGATCGTTAGGACTAAAAGTACATTTGGACAATAGCACCAAAAATAGGACACCTTGGGTTTTAGTGCTCCTATCCAAGTGGGGCATTATTGTCCAGAGGTAATGAGACCTGGGGGGATGGATCTATGCTTGAAATAGATACTTGGGTCTATAAGGGTTAAGTCTAGAAGGCTATGAATGACTGGAAATTAGTGAAAGAAAATCCTAAAAGGGTTGTACAAGCAAGTAGGAGGACCTATGGATTAGGTGTCTTTAGCCATACTTAAGTAACCAAAGTTTACATTTTATATGACTACATTCTCCCCCCCCCATTTATTTCAGTGATGTATTAAAATGAAATATTAGGATAAAGGGAAAAAATATAAAGTGTACCTAAACTTACTTGCAAAGGTGAAGCCCATGAAGCTTGTGTAATGCTGAGTAATGTTGGATAGTGCATAGAGAGCACATTGTGCAAGTGTGAATATGAAAAATGAAATAAAGAGTAGATCAGTTCTTATTATATGTGATATAAAATAAGAACATATAAAAGCTAAAAAAAACAAAAAGGAAGAGAAAGGAATGAATACACTTCATTGAGTACATAAACCAATGCAAAACCTATTGTGATCCTGAGTAAGGCTGAGTAATACCAAATTGTGTTAGATGATGTTGTACCAAAAGTTATATCACGAACAGAGTTGAGTGATCAATTCCCTAAAAATTGGATCAAGAATACAAAGGTTGGCCCTTTGGTTCCATTGTCACCTATTGAGTGAAGCTAGATGATCATGTGTGTGATAATCGATGTCTGGACTATGTGTCCAATCCCTCTGAATAGGTAGCTTAAGAATGCAAAGGCTAGCCCTTTGGTTCCATCATTGCCTCGTGAAGTGAATATATGAAGTGATACCAGTATATAATAGATGTCATATGAGATGGATCATGGATCCCATGGATTTTTGAAAAATCTATCAATGTGACATGGATAACTAAATGTATGCTAAAAACTAGGCCACTCTTGGCCATATCAAAAGATAGAGATTAGGTCTATATGAAAGCCACTCCGAAACTAATGCACTAAGCTTATGTGAAAGCCAACATGGGAACTCAGGTACTCAAGAAGTTAAACTTGTATGAAATATTAATTTGAAAAAGATGCTAACCACTTGTAGATATAGTAAGGCATGCAAGTCTTGAGAATGTTTGGGCAATAAACTACACTCAAAAATAAAAGAAGACCAATGTGTCATGTACATTGACCCCAATCACTAGTGTCTAGAACATAGATTCTGATTTGAAAGTTATGTCAACTACCTAATCTAAAACTAGAAGTGAGAGCCATCATACCATGCATGATACCTCCCTATGTCTAGATTCTCTAAGAAAATTGTACTAAAACTACTAATTCTAACTGATCTAGATGTGAAAAAATTGTAGTTGAGCTAAAATTTTTGCCTGTTACTAAAAAATTGGCACTGCTAAAATGAGACACTACTAAAAAATTGTAGTTGAGCTAAAATGATGACACCCTTGTGTTTGGCACTGCTATCCATTTCAGGCATTGCCTTATGATTAAAATGGTTATTGATCTAGAATTATCACTATTTTTCTATTCTATTCTGACTGGTTTGACCTCTAGATTCTACATTGGGTGATCTGAATGCTACTATTTTGACTACTAGGAGCTTTGATCTTTGTGACCAAATCTTTTTGTTTTCCCCCTCTTCTAAGAGTATGAATGATTGAACCTATAATAACTACCCTCAGAAGAAAAGAGTCCTAAAAGTGTATTATGCTACATAGATACATGATATAATAATGATATTTGACAAGATATCTCTAGATATATCAATGTTTGTATTAAGAGATTGTTAGATCAATAAGGGTATGCCTAGATAGATATAATAATGTAAAGGCATGTACAATTTATTGAACTAGAATTAGAAATGTTAGATGTTAGTTGTTAGTTGGAGGGATGGAGCATGATGTCCATCATGGCATCCAAGGAGAGAAGGAAAATGCATGATAAGGATCATGGCATTACAATAATCGAAGACACAATCAAGAAAATAAGCACTCTAAGTAAGAAGCAATAAGCATACAATGGTGGCCAAGGGGCCAAGCAAATAAGGGACATGGGAACATGTCACTTAAATTTTAAGGCAAGCATACAAGGCATGTTCAAATTCCATATGCACATATAAGGAGAGCAAGCAAAGTTGGCACAAGGGCCATATGAACATAGAAGAGTACAAGCAAAGGACATTTAAAAATGTCCTAAGGCACACACACATGAATAAAAGCAAAAGACATTATCAAATTTCCTAAGACACATAGGAGACAAGAAGAAACTAGAAATATAATTCAACAAGATATGCTAGGCAAGAAGAGAAAGCATGTAATAACTAGAAATATACAATCACATCTAACTAATCAAAGCAAGAGTAAAAGTATGCAAGACATGTTTATTACAAGACTAGGTATATGCTAAGAGATACAGACATGCTAGATACTAGTGAAATGTTGATATAGTAATCTATGTAATCTAGTAATTAATGTACATCAACATGATAACTTGGAGTGTGTAGAGTAGGAATAACATAACCTGGATGGTGTAGTCATGTAGAAGATGACCCCAATGGGTATGTATATCGATGTTGGTCTAGAATGTAGAATTATGATGCCCCCTCAATGGGTAGAGTGAATTAATCAAGTAGTTGGATGTCACTGCACACACTCAAAGAAGATCAAGTGGAGCATGGTAATGTAGATAAATTGACATATAATAGCATGAAACAACAAATGTAAGTCCTAACATAGTAGTAATGTAAAGCATGGATGATGCATATAATCAAAATGTTTTTGGTTTTTTTTTAATTTTTGGAATGTTTTTGATATTTTTGATATAAGCTATGTACAATCAATCACATGAATACTATGTACAAAAACTTTGAGAAGGAACTATGTACAAGTAAGTAAAAGAAATTATGTACAAGAAAAATTGAGAAGAAATGATACTAACTAATGAGTATCATGAGAGACTCCTTATCATGGCATACTGTATCAAACAAAATAATCATGCATGATTGTAAAGCATGAGGGAATGGCTTTGAATATGATTCTAAATATTTAGATTCATTATTGGTATCTTGGAAATCATAATAACCTATATTATCCCACTAATGATTATCATCTTGATTTTGAACCAATGGAATGTTGTTGTTGACTTTTGTTGTATCTGGATCTTTTCCTTTGATAAATTATGTCTATGAATGATTTGTCTTAGTATATTTAATAAATCCCAAACCTTGGTGACAAACATTATTGACTGCTAGAATAGGATTAGTGATTCCTTGAGCATACTTGCCAAACCCTTAAACTTGATAATCAAACTATTGTAGACATTGTTGACCAAACCCATACTACTTTAAAAGTTGAGCCTCATTTTGGAGAGATAGATTTGTATCTTTTTCATGCTTTACCTATGTTTGTGGTACTATTTGTTGCTTTGATTTTTCTTTTTGATCCTTTTGTTTGGTAACCATTTTTGTACTATTTCTAAATTTGACCCTTTGTGAATGTTTTCCTATGTCCCCATGGATCGCTTGACTGATTTACCTTGTATAGGGCCCTCATTAGCAATTATCTATTGTATATGTTTATTTAATTCCAAACATGAATCTGTGTGATGCCCATGCATTCTATGATATGCACAAAAATATCTAGATATTCTAACTAGATGTAGAGGAGGTAGTTTGATCAACTTAGATTTAAATATTTCCCTTAATACCTCACTTGAACTCTTATTTGATCTTTGAATGATTGTTGAATCTCTATTTGTAGAGTTACTTTCTTGTGATTTCTCATTTTGATATGTAACATTGCTTGCAACTAATTGACTAGGTGAAGGTGCATAGACACGATTGACATTAGGGTGCCTTTGAGGCTTTTGTATTATAATTTAAGTTTCCAATGTTGTGATCTTGTCATGTAATAGCTGATTCTACATTTGTAAATCTGAAATTAACTTGCTCATGCTGGTGATTTGATCTCTTATAGTCTCACAATTGCAAACCCTAGTTACTTTCGATTAAACATGCAAACACATATGTTGAAGATGGTTTCAAGAAACTATAGGCTAAATATATGTATTATGAACAATAGTATAGGTTACCTCACCCTTTAGAGGGGTGATAGAATGGACCTGTTTAGAGGGAAAGTAGTTATCACCCTCTTGAGGGAGAGAGGAGAAGGGATTTATTTCCTCTCCATGAAATATGACATTGAAACAAGAGTAGCCAATGAGGCATATACATCTAGGTATAAACCATGTATATGAGCTAAAATGCATGTAAGTGGAGTTATAAATTTTATATCAATATTATTATAAAGAAAATTCCATATGAGAGATATCAAATAAGGGATAGAGAGTATGGAATTGTGCATTGATGCATAAATAACTTTGACATGTGCTACGATATGTCTAATATGTGTAGTAAAATAGAGTTGGACATTATTCCTCATGAGAGAGAAATAGTATGCAAAATAAATATTGAAATCTTGTGCAATTTGAGAAATAAATTTTGTAATATCATCTCTAATTATGAAAATTAAGCATGAAATACAAAGAATGAAGCTTCGTACTAACATATAATAAACTTCATCATTCATGTACATGATAGGGTCCATTATGGTTTTCTTATTATTTACAAGAAATGTAAGAAAAGTTTGTACATAAGTGAGAATCATTTTTTTAATTTGATTATGGATGTAAGGTGATACCTCAAGAAGCAAATAGGTGCTAGTATATGCAACTAAGGATTTGACAATAATAGTTTTGCAAAATACTATAATTTTTTGAGATTGAAATTGAATTTCTAAGTTAAGTATGCAAGTAACAATTCAAAAATATATGGGAAAGTGTTTGATTTAATGGGACCTAGTAGATGCAACTAAGGTTTTGAGGATTTTTTTTTTTTGAAAATTACTAAATTTTTTTAAAATTTGAAGTGATTTTCTGATTTTAATATGCAACTAAAAATTCAAAAAATGATTGGAAAATTACTGAAAAATTATTGGGAGCTATTTGATGCAACTAGGGTGTTTTAATGATTTTTTAAAAAAATAGTAAGATAATTTTAAAAATTTATAGAAAATTTTTAAAATTTTTCTCAAAAAATTTAGGAAAAATAAAAAAATATTTTTAAAATTAGCAATATATTTTTTCTAGTGTTTGGAATGTGTTTGTATGCAAAAAGGACCTAATATGTGCAAACTAAAGTTTTAAAATAATATATGATAATTTTAAAATTGATTTGTAGATTTTTTATTTTTAAATATAGGGAAAATTAGGAAATTATGACAAAAAATTAGAAATAATTTACCCGAGGGTTTCTAGGGCTTTTGTGCAAAAATTTGAAGTCAAGTTCACCAAATGTTTTATTATTTTTTAGAATAATGGAGTTTTATTCCTAATTAAATAAATACATTTGAGTAGGGTAAATTAGTAAATAATGTGCAATAATTAAGCCACTGATTTATTTAAACATATTGTATTTTTACTTTTTCTAAAATAGTAATAATATAGAGAAAATTAAACTTAGCTGGAAACTGATTGAGATAGATGTTGCAAGGTTTGAAAATTTTTGTGCAAGCTTAAGAGACTATCACAAACAATATCCTAGAGTTCTTTTTTGGATTGGATAAGAGCGTTAAAAGTGGGACGCCTTGTTGTTCAATGCTATAGTCCTTTTTTAGTGCTATTGTCTAGGTGATTTGAGTTTTCTAGGTTCTAATCGATAGGTCTGTGTTACCCTATCAGTGAAATATTGAAGCCCAAAAGTTTGTGAATCTTGTTGTGCATCTATTTTAATATTCAAATCCCTAGGAGCTCTTTGTACTTGAATATGAATGACAACTTGGGAAAAAGAGAGAAGGGGTTAGTGTGTAAGAGATACACTAGTTGCACTTCACACCCTATATGTGGGCACGTTGCCTACATACCAATACTTTGAGGAGGGATCAAGCTAATGTAGTTATCCCATTGAAGTGCTTGGTGAAATTATGTATGAAAATGCAACTAGATGTGAAATGGAGTGTATTTTACATGGCTAGGGGCTGGTGTAAGGGTTTGAATAAGCTTGGAATAATATTGGAAGGTTGTATACAAAGAATAGGAAATTTTCTTGAATGTACTTGCTTGTATTCTTGATTCTCTCTTATAAATGAGTGCCAACCTTTCTAAATGGACTTTGAATGGCCTTTTATAGGGAAATTAATTATCATGGGCTAAATGAACTCATGCTAAGCTAACATAAATTAAGATAAAGATTTGGGAAAATATGATCGTTAGGACCAAAAGTACACTTGGACAATAATGCCAAAAATAAGACACCCTAGGTTTCAGCGCTCCTATCCAAGTTAGGCACTATTGTCTAGAGGGAATGAGACCTAGGGAGATGGATCTGGGCCTAAAATATCTTCTTGATTCTATAAGGGTTAAATCCAATAGGCTATGGATGATTGAGATTCAGTGAATGAAAAGCCTAAAAGGGTTGTGCAAGCAAGTAGGAAGACTTATGTATTAGGTGTCTTTAGCCATACTTAAGTAACCAAATTTCACATTTTATATGACTAAAACAATCATAAATTCATATTTTTATAGTCAAAGGCCAAACATAAAAAAATTTAGATCAAAAAAATAAGAAATCAAAGTCTAAAATGAATGCATATTGGCTCCATGAGGTTCAAAAAAGTTCACATTATGCATGTGGTGTGTGTGGTCACACTAGGCATACCATTATGTGAGATAGGAATATAAGAGGGGAGTTAGTCAAGTATTAGTATGATAAATTTCAATAAAAATACACAAAGAATCTAACACATCAAACATATACACTCAAAGAGAAAGAGAACAATATAAATAACTAACAATATCAGATAAAACAATAATTATTTACCTTCCTTGTGATCAAGAGTTGCATGTTGGCCTTGGAATAATGTGCTTAGTCATGTTCTCAAAGAGACTTTGACAATGGTGCTCCTTGCATCATTTCTCCTTGTCCCCTTAGTAGTGTTTGGATTGGCTTTGGTAAGATGTAACAATCTATCAATATTTTAGCATTATAACATTACAAGAATACTTTTTCTCTCAACAATTGAACATTATAATATTACACAAATAAAATATCTTTATAAGGACCTTGGCACTTCTATTTATAGCCTTTAAAACTAACCCTAACTCAAGTGCAGTTAGGTTAGCTTTAATCATAGTTAAGTTTAGTTTAACCCTAGTTGAGTTAAGAAGGGGATGATCAATAAATATTTGGGATATAGATCCCATTTATTAATCATGGCTCTTCATTTTTGAATTTAAGTCTATAATGGAGATATTTTTAATTCCTTGACTTTGAGGATGATGACATCATCATGACCTCAATTTTATTAGAATTTTCTTCTTACAAAATTAATATTCACTAATTTTGCTTAGAAATTTCACTGAAGCATTTAATTTTATTTGGTTAGATAATTCATTATGATTATCATTTTTGCACTTTAGGAATTGTTTAAGTACCCCACTTAATGGGTCAAAAGGCTAGTCTATCAATTTACTAGGTCGTAACTTGACTAGATATGAATCTATGAGAGGCTACTATTGCATAAATGATAATATGATAAATAGGGATGACTCAACATGATTATGGATACTAATGTTCAATGGGCAAATGAAATTGGGACATTCAATGATTCCTAAGCTCAATTTGCATTGTTTGGTAGAAATCAATATGAAATCCAATCAGATCATAGTTGTGGCCAAAATATGGTGTCTACAAGTTTATTTTGTGGTAACACCTTTAAACAAAATATTTTTAGTTTATTGTCCCACACATACATCATTTATTAGATATAGAGTCATACGTACCTAGCATTGTATCTTTTTCACATTATCACATTTTTTGTGATTCAAGGTAATTCGATCATTTCATGTCTATTCTCCATTTCTACCCTATATTCATTTTGATTTGGTCATACCAAGGTTTATTTCAAGATAGCATTCTTATTTAACATTCAAACACAAGACTCTTAGACACCATGCTATCTAAGTTCTCTTTATTTACCAAGTCTAAATTTTATAGTGTTAGTCATTTTTAACACCCATGTTTGGCTTCCAAATCCCTACAAAGGAGGAGTAGAAAAATTCATCATAAAAATTAAAAAATAAATCATTAAAAAAAGGGTAATGATAAAAACTCATCTATAAAATCAAAATTCAAAATCACACCAAAAGATGTGATTATCAAGCAAATCTTGTAATTTATTCAAAGATCAAACTCAAAAGTTTGCTTCATGATAACACTGAGATCCATTAGGGTGTGATAGGCCAGTAGACTAAGATAGAATATTTTAAAATTCTCTATAGTACTACCTACTTTCTCACATAAATACCCAATATTCATAATAGATTGATAACTCTATAAGGGTTCCTGAGGAACGTAGAACATGTTGTGGGAAGGTAGATCTATTTTACTTTTCATGCATATAGCCTTTATGAGATGATATTTATACTTCACTAAATAACCCAAACTCATTTGGCTAAGGCAAGTTATCTAAGAGTCCTTAATGTTGAAAGTCCTCTTGTTTTTTTAACTTAATTTGAGTGTCTTGATTCTGATAAAGATTTCCTACCTTAGTAATACCCACATTTCCCCCACCACCTATTTCATTTTCCCCCTTGACAGGCAAGTTTATTTCTAAATATGTTTCTTAACTTATATATTCCCTATTTTTAACATCTTAAAAAATGTTACTAATAGTTTTATTTTAGTTCAATCTATCTAAAAGAACAAAAACTGTATTTATGAGTAATTATGATTTACTACTTTTCACCATTATTTTATTTTTTCTTAGATTTTTTTGGTTTTATTTAGAAATTAAAATTATATTTACCACTCTTTTTGTGGACAATCTTGTTCCACTTATCTATTTCACTTTTTCCATTGTTAAATGAGTTTGGATCATCATTTATCACTCATCAATGTTGTTTTACTTTGTGTTCATTTTACATATTTGTTTAAGTTTGATTTGTTACTTATTTTACATCGATTTTGGATTTATTATTTCACTTTCACATGTCCTTGTTTTGATCTGGTTTGTTACTTTTCTTACTTCAGGTATATTTGTTTGGGTTTGTCAATCATTTAGTAGCCTTATATTTTTTCTTACCTGATTTACTCTCATTTTTTCTTTGCCTTGTTGGTTCTAACTTAGCATTTATCACCATAGCTTAACAATTGACCAAGTGATTTATTTAGTTATGCAAAGTTCATTTATGTTGATTTCCATGTGATTGTTTATTTTTGCTATTTAGTTTTGTATCCTTAGGGTTTGTCCAAAGCAGTTAATGCACTCTCCACAATCAAGATTAAAAATACAAAAGGCAACCATTCAATGATAAAGGTAAGTCAAGGTATGTATATAATACTTTTAATTATTTCCTTACTTTAATTTTAATTTATGCTTTATAATGTAAATTATTTAGCTCAACATTGTTTGTTGCTATGTTTTTTTTTCAAAGTACCATTCCATGTTACAGCCATGTGACATATAAAGTTTGAGTGGAGAATATGTATGCACACAATATTTTTAAATATTATCAGCTATTCATATTTTCTCTCTTATAGTACCCCATCAAATA
Source organism: Torreya grandis (assembly GCA_037957365.1). Taxonomy (NCBI): domain Eukaryota; kingdom Viridiplantae; phylum Streptophyta; class Pinopsida; order Cupressales; family Taxaceae; genus Torreya; species Torreya grandis. Next base: position 2,154,541 of record JARHVA010002111.1, read on the forward strand.
TTGATCTCTCTAAATGTACACCTTAAAGGGTGTACCAGGAAAGGGGTTCAAAGACCTTTGATGATCAGAAAGATTGTTGGCCCCTATATCATTACCTAAAACCAATAAAAACTCACTTACACACTCCTATATAAAATTCACTATCTAAAATAACCCCTACCTAAGCAAAAACCCCTTTACCCACTTTTTTACTACATCAACCAGGTCGACCTTGTTGGGAATTTAGTGCATGTTATGTAAATCCATCGGTCCAAGTTGACTTAGTTCTAGGCCTAACATATATATTTCCCACCAAACAAATTTGACTTGGCTGACCTTATCGGTGAAATCCTCATGAGATTTTAGGTTCAATATTTGGCTATAAATACCCTCTTAATTTCATTTCTAAATATATATTCATTTAATTACGTATCATTACTTCTCATAAATATTCTTATACTATTAATAGGAGGTTTCATTGCTTGGGTTTTTACCTTGAAGAAATAGAACTTGTCTTGTGAAGGTCTTGGATGCATAGGAACATTCTTGTATCTTAAATCTAATTTATCCTTGTGATCCTTACAAGCCACAATGGCCTCTTGTAAAGCACCATTGGCCAAGGGAGAGATTGAGGCATGATATTTTCACTTCAACAAAGGTAAGTATATTCCTAACCCTTCATATTTGATAAGTAGATGTTGTAGATTTAATGGATTAAATTATATCTCTCCTTGCTTATATTTATTTTATGTTATATAAATATCTTTGCTTATTTATTATATTTCTCATTTGTGCCACAAGATTTGGTGAGCATTATATTATCTTGTATATTCATTTACTAGATTAGCTTGCATGTTCATTTAGTAGATTAGTTTTCTCACTATTATTACAATCATAAGACCTAACTATCACTATTATAAAAAATAATAATAATTAAAGGCCTTGGAAACATCTCCTTTGCCACTGTGTGATATGATATTTGTTAGTGTAGGTTTAGGAGATCCATTGTTGATCATGACCCCAATATAACAAAGTAATGATAAGCAGATTGTTAGTTGATTACCTTCTCCAAAATTGGATATTATTGAGTAGGATAAATTGTAGATCTATCTTATTTTACTTGCATGTAATAAGTATAGGGTATTATAGGTATGAATATATTATGTGGTATATTATCAAATAGATTAGAACATAACTTGTTGAATTTTTTATCTAAATATTGTTACCATATATATGAGCAGTGAATTTGGCCTAATTTAAAGAAAGGCTTGTAGTTTCCTTCTTTGAACCATATTTGGAACCTTACATTTTTCAATTATCTCTTTATTCTAGACTTATTTTGTCAAAAATCATGGTTTAAATATTTGATGTGCCCATTACTCTTTTTTTGATGTTATCTTTTATATGTGTGCTTTATTCTTTGACTTTTTCTCATTTGTAGGTTCTTATTCTTTTGCAATGGCATAATGCATCTTTGAATGATTTGCATTAATATTTCTAATATAGCCCAAGACTTGATAGTAATTATGATCATATGTGTAAATAAGATGACTAATGCCTTGGGAATGTTTTTTTAATCCTTGACCATGATAGCCAAAGTTTTGTAAATATTTATTTCCAAAACCATACTATTTGGAAAATTGAGTATCATTATTGAGAGGTAAATTTATATCTTTTCCTTGATCTAATTTGTCTTTTTGAACCTTTTCTTGATCTAATTTATATTTTTGAACTTTTTTGCTCTAAATTTTTCTTTGTTAACCATATTCTTTGTTTTTGTATTTGTGGTTTAGGAAAGGTTCTCATAATGTGAGTGGTGTTTTTGGTTGATGTATCAATGATATGATCACCACTACCTTTGTGACTTTGTATTTTGTTCTTGAATGTAAAAAAATGATCTCTATGAAACCCATATATTCTATGATATACACAGTAATATTTTGATCACTTTATATGATGTAGAAGAGGTAATTTGATCAATTTATCTCAAATCATTTCTCTTAGGATTTCACTTGGACTCTTAGTAGCCTTTTGGTCACTTTTTGAATCACTTGTTTTAGATGTATTATATTGTATCTTTTCATTTGTATGAGAAACCTTGTTTGACATAATATTGGTAGATGAGGATGCAAACACATTATTAACACTTCCGTGTGTTGGATTTTGTAGGTATGTAATTCAATTTTCCAACAATGTGATATTCGAACTAAAATTATTTTCCCACACTTATATTAACTTATTCATAAGTATGCTTTTATATTTTAAATATTCACAAGAAAAAACCCTAGGCACATCAGATGAATATGCATACATACACCATCTACCTTACCCTTTGAAGGAGTGATAACATGGAATTAGTTAGAGGGATGGTAATTATCACCCTCCTTAGGGTTAGGAGGAAGAGGCTCAATACTATTGCAATAAGAGTTGTGAAGAGAGTTTAAATTTTTATTTTGTTTTTTAACCCTCTCATTATATTTAACAAGTTGGTTACTCTTTTTAATTGATTTCATCATATATGAAACATAACAAGTAAAAACTACCATAATGCACTATAAAATGAAGTAGCTAAGAGATATATCCATATTAAACATGTTTGTAGAAATGGAAAATTATGATTTTTAATTTAAACACTTTAAAATTATAAATCAAAAATTATTAAATCAAGAAACATGAGGTCAACTAGGGTTTTGAGACCAAAGGTCAGGGTCACCACAATGTGTCAAATAAAGAGAAATCAATATAAAGTGATTGGCTAAATTTTTTTAGACTATGAAATAGGTTTTACAAGAAGATCATCAAATAAGATGAACCCATAAAAATAGAAAAACAAAAGTATAGTGCACGCCTTATAAGTCTAAACTTACTAAAAATAGTAAAATGCTAAATTCACATAATCTATATAGTATTTTGGCAAACAAAGAGAGATTTTTGTCTTTATCATTATAATTATGAAAAATGTCTAAGGAATTTGAAAATTGATCTTTTTTGAATCATAAATAGGCCAAACAATGTGGGATGTTTCATAATCAAAACCTTAGAATATTCTCAATAAAAATCAATAATTACGATAAAAAAAGAATTTATTTCAAATATATGAGAGAGGGTTTTGAATAAAATATAATTTTTTATAAAACCTAGAAATTTATTAGAAAATAAGTACACCATTCACCTTGTATATCAATATTTACTAAAAATATTAAATTGTAAAACTTAGAAAATCCATACCAAAATTTTTTGAACAAAAAGAGGCTTTTTAGTATACCAATCTAAGTTAAAAATAAATCTGAGAATTTTTAAAATGGAGTTGTTTTAAGGATGCAATGTGCAAATCAAATATGATGAACTTGTAAGTGTATGTACATAAAACCCTTGTAACTAGATTAGTGTAAAAATCATAAGATAACGTTTCATATCTACAAATCCATCACAACAAGATGAAACCCTAGGAGGTTGGAAACCCTAGATTAGGATAGGTGTGGAAAAGAAGACTTAGAGGTTGGACTCACTAAATGTTTAACCCTAAAATATAAATTAAGGAATATCGGTTTAAATGGGTAGAGATAGTATAGGGCACAAGGGTGACAAACTATCTCTAGAGCAGGCCAATTAATTTTAAAATTAGATAAATAATATTTTGAATTTAAATATTGAGATATGATAAAAATACTAAGTACAACCAATGATTGATATTATAATAAATATAAAATAATGGTACTTAGATTACAATGTGCATTTGAATTTGATATGGAACATGTTGGAAATAGACTAGATCTAGATTCTAATCAGTCATTAGATTATGGAAATTTGACCTATATAACCTTAGACACTTGCATCAACCTGGGATGGTTATGTTGATGCTCTTATCTGACTTAGACTTAGGTGTCCAATATAAAATTATTGATAGATCTAGATGCAATTACCTATAATGTTCTACATTTTATGTCGCCTTCAATTTGGTACATTCAGATTTGGCTCATGGATTATCCTCCTATTGAATCATCAAAACCCTAGCTCTTCATCTTCATAGTGACATTAGAAATTATAGGTGGTGGGATAATGATGTCAATTTAACCCCAAAGACCCCTCTGTTAGTGGTTGTTGCCTATATAGCCACTATTTTGAAGAGGACCCCAGATTGATGTATTTCTCCTCTAATGTATTGTCTTGTGTGTGCACAAGGGTGTAGTATGTGGAAACCAATTACAATAGTGACCTAGATTTTAACTTGAAAAATAAGACTCGTGACATGTTCCTTCAGTAATTCAAACATGTATATGTGATATCCTTATGACTGATATGGAAATAAGAAAAATTAGGGAAGCTTTTCTCACTTGAATGCTTTTGGTATTTTACCTTGTGAGAGGTAAAAAATTTCTAGGTGAGGAATGAATGAGGATTGATCATGCATATATACCAATACTTTTGAATAAAATATCACATTAAATCACTTAGAACATTTCATTTGTAAATTAGATGACTTTGGGGCACTAGGTACTTGTGTTGGAATATGACACTTCTAATGACATAGGCGTTTGACTGGGACGAAAGTGTTTGAATAGCTAAAAAAATAGGCACAGGTCTAGAACTTGTAGAGACATAAGATAAGTAAGTTTATAATATTTTGAGTATGATATAAGGTCCAAGTCATCATAATAACATTGGTCAAACTTAGAGATAAGTAATGATATATAGAGATAATAGATACAAGCCTTTTGGTAGTGAAAAATGTTTAGAATTGAGAAGAACACCCAAGGCATGTGTTTTTCAAGTGCACAAGACTGAGGTATTATATAATTTAGAAATAACGTCTCCACTATCCTATTATTCCTTATTTATATATTATTCATAGGAGCAATCATATTAAAGGTTTGAAGCACACAAAGAATAACCCATGAGTAGTATCTGTCAAGTTACAAGCTAGATCATCACATGTCCTTGCATTTAATATATTTCATCCTTGTGCACACACAAGCTAACACCTAGAGGAGAACTACATATGTTTTAGGTCCTCCTTGAGTATTATCTATATAGGTAGTGCTCATTGATAGAGGGGTCCTTGAGGTCAGCTCATCACTGTGAACCCACTAACCCATTTTTGGTAAGGTACAAAGACCTAAGATGAAGAGTTAGGGTTTGATCCACATATAGTCATCTACAATCCATGCACATGAATAAAATACATTAGTAGAAAGGTGATAGAAAACCTAGGAAACTCTAAGTGGTCACTTCGCAATACAATGAGTACTTTATGTTAGACAATTTTGTTAATATCAAGACACCTACATCGATGCAAGTGTCTAGCCATCTATAGATAATATTTATATAATATGATGAGTGTATTTTGATCTTATTTCTGCATCTTTCCACCTCTATACATCTTATATATTTATACGTATTTACAGATAAGTTGAGTATTATCATTTATTTGTGTTTATATAATCAAATTAATATTTTGAGTGTACTTTCTATATTTAGAATAACTCAACACTTTAATTTAGATTATTCACTTATATGAGTTTTTAATTAATTTGTCTTCTCTACAATAGTTAAATTATTCATCTTTATGTATAGGTTATTCTACCACCCTTAAACCAAAAATATATTAAAAAGAGCTAAACATGAATCTCATTGATATTGCATGGAGGCTCATCAAACACCATCCACCATCTATCCTAAAAGTTTTTTTAAAATTTTTGTGTGAATATACCAATCAATGCTAATGTGTTTGCAACTCATTGGTGGTGGTTTAGTGGTTCTAGACATATGAAATAAAAACTTAATTTTTATTTTTTATCTTTATCTTTTTAATATCCTCATATGAAAACTTATCAAAATAATAATATTTTAATATGTCTATGTAGCATTACATCAAGTTGGGAAGTGATATTTCCCACTTCATTATAAAAGGCCTCCAGTGTATCAATAAGTGAATGGTGTGCACTATTTTCTGAAGAGTCACATAAACTATTAATGATACTTTTCAAGTCTTCTAGCTTTGAATTATATTGTTGATATAAATGTGTTTCTTCTTCTACAAAATTAAATTATTGGGGGGTTTTCATCAAGCTTTTGTTGGGGGTTTTCTTCAAGAAATGGGTCCATCAAACCAAGAATTTAAAACTATTAAAATAAACATTTATATTAGTTAATTGAAGGATTTTACGAGAGAATTTTAATTTTAACTTGAATTCTCCCTTGTGTTAAGATTATTATAAAAATGCATGACAAAAAAATATAATTACAAACCCTAAGCATGCCTTGAAGAAGAAAATAACATACTTAAGACCATGATGCAAGCATGGATGCTTGACAGAGATGCATGAAGAATAATTTATGAGAGAAAACACAAATGCCCTTTGATTTACTCTCCTTAATTCCTTCCAATTACAATAAATTTAAAGAGTTAAATAAAAATGTAACACTATGCTTTTAAAAAAATTATGGGCTTTCAAACCTTGGCATCCGTCCTCTATAATGCATAAGGGTGTACACCCTTTGTAATGCAAAGGGTACACACTCTTTAAGACACTAAATGGAATATATCCTTTGCATTACAAAAGGTGTATGCCTTTAAATAACATTTCAAAGGGTGTGCACCCTTTGCATTACAAAAGTTGTGTGCCCTTGAGGGTTGATAATGACCTAGTTTGAATTTTGGCTCTTTTTTATTTTAAAAAAGGAGTACACACTATTTAAAAGGGCATTTGATCTTCATATAATATAAAAATATTTTTCCAAGAATAACCCTTTTTTTTTCCTCAAACTTTGTGTATCCACCCATAAACTTAGTAGTTTACAAAATGAACTAGTTTTTATTTTTGTTAAACTTTATAACAGTAGGAATATGCTTGGAGATAAAGAATGGAGTTTACCTTGTAGAAAAAAATAAATGTTTACCATACATGAATGCTTGTTAAATTATGGGACACCTCATTGTGATGTGGATATTTCAAGAACTTGAATCATTCTACAATTAAGAATGTACCATCTTGCCATTATACTACAACACCTTGAATATATTCATGTCATATTTTTATTTACCTATTTTAATTGGTTAACAACAATTAAAAATTGACATATCACCATCAAATTTTCCAAGTCTAATATCCCTTAACCTTAATTAAATTTAGTATTAAAAAAATCATGCATATTAAACACACACACATGTACATGTATGTATACGCATGTGTGTATATGTATACATACATATATATGTAGGTATGTATGTTATTTTTTTTTTACAACTTATAAATTAAATTTTGTATATCATCTCTCTTTTGAAACCATCTATGGTTTATAAAGTTTGAATCTTACCATTTTATTATGCATGCATTATATAAATATTATTTTATAGTTTTATTTTTTTAATATAATTTACGTGAAGTATTTTTGGACAAATGTTTGATAAACTTTATGTTTTGAAAGTTCATAAAATATTAAAAACTATGAATCAATTGGCAAGATGTTTGAATTTGATTGTACCCATTAAAGTTCTATTACCAATGTCGTAGATGATTTTGACATAACATATATTTTTGAAATAAATTTTAATTAAATTTTTTTTTGAAGAATTTCTTTTAATTCCTTTTGTATTATTCATATATTGTATTTGTAAATTTTCATTTCATAATTAAATTTAAAATAAATTAAACTTTATTAATTTATTGCTGCTAATCATAAAATCGTAGACTTAATTAAATAAAAACATAAAATTCAATATTAAACATACAAATAATTTAATCTTTGACTGCCACAACGTACAGGCAAAATAACAAAGAGACCATGCAAAAATGCATGGCAGTTGTAACATATTTTGAATAATAAATATTAGAGATGCTAATTCTTTGGGGGAGTTTTGACTGCCGCCTTTTCAGTCTTTTTCATCCTCTATCATATTTTTCAAACACCCAAAAGGGCTACCTACCGCCTTCCGCCTTCCGCCTACCCCGGAAAATTCCAACCACTGAATAAAAACAAATAAGAATCGTTTGGATTAAATGCGCCTTCCATCGTTTGTTGAATTCAGTCCATTTATGGATGGAAAAAAAATTTACTTGAACATGTCGCATATCAAAAACAATGGTAAATTCAAAAAGAAATTGAAAGCAATGTAAATCTTTTGTGGATGGAATAATGATCATTAAAATGACGTTACCTGTAGTCATCATAATATCTTCAATTCACTAGCTGAAAAGTGAATGGGTGTTTTCCAGATTTATCAAAAAGCTTGATTTTGTTTTGTTTTGTTTTTTCCTGGTAGAAAAGTTTCTGTTAAAACATAATAGAGTTTTGAGTTTGCTCCAAAAGCTGCAGTCTGCAAGTCGACCAAAGTTTTCTTCTGCATTTTCAATCCATATGGAAACACCCACAACCGCCCTGATAGCTACTTCTTTGACATGAAGGATGGATAAGATACTATTTTTTATGATATGGATGGAGAGGGTAAGTTTGTTTTAGATTAAAGTAAAAACAGGTTTTGAAGGGACCCCGAAACCCTTTAACAGATTTAAAAAGATAGAGCAATTACAAGCACCAGGATAAGCAATCCTTAACCCTGCTAAGAAGTAGCAACAAAATCGGGTAATACAAGGACAACATCATTATCTATTTTATATTCAGCCCCCTAATAATCCAAATAAAGATTTTCTATCTAATTTTTAGGGGTAAAATCTAGAATAGTTCCTGCCTACCATCAGCGATATTCTGCATACTTTCTAGTTCTCTGTTTTTCTTCGTGGATCTTCTTCCCGGTCTGTCTGGAGAGCCAACATCCGGTTTCACCTTTAAATACTGTTCATCTCCTTTTCCAAATTTATCTATAGTAGAAGCAGGGTGTTTCGTCTTTCATTTTCTGGTCTTTTTTGCTGCTTCTAGTTTCTACCCTCTTTGTAATGTTTTTTTTATCAGCACTTTTCTTTGGTTTAGAAAATGCTTTAAGTTTTCTCCATTATCATTTACAGTAAGCTCCTTCAAAGGGTAATCATTCTCACCCTGAATCTCCCTGGACTGAGAAAAAAGAGAATCTCCCTCCTCTAATTTATTTACATCTTCAGCGAAAAATTTTCCTTCCTCCAGCTCAGTTTTGTCATCTACATCTCTCCATCGGTCTTCTATCTTTTGACAAACAACGATTTGTTTTGATAAATCTATCAAATCATCTATTCTTTGTATAGGAATTGTGGTTTCTGATTGCATCCCATATCCTTCTTTCTCAAAATTTTCTTTCTCAACAGCAAACTCTTCATCCGCCTCAATCTGTGGAGCTTTGGGATCTTCAATAGCAATCTCTTTCTCCGCCTCAACATGTAAAACTTTAGAATCTTCATTATTCTTTAGTTCTTGTCAATTATTTTCTTTGGGTATCCATAATTTCTTGTGCTGAACCCTGATCTTTCTCTCATCCAAAACACTGCTAGGATAATTTTTACTTTTGTAAGGACAATTTCTGGCCCAATGCCCTTGTTTTTTACAGGCATAGCAAGAGTTGGACAGATCTTCAGAAACAAACTTTTGAGTTTTTTTTGCCATGCTTAGAAATTAGATCCACCTTTTCTGAGAGATTATTCAAATCTGCCACTTTAACATAAAGTCTGGGACTTTGAAGTTTGGATCTAGTAGCCGTTGCATTATCCAATGCCACAAGTTCACCAAAAGAGCTGGCTATACCTTTAAAAATGTCCTCATCCCAGAACTCTAAAGGGAGGCCAGAAAGTCTTACCCAAATGGGAGTGTTTAAGAAAAAAGAATCTGAAAGATCCATGTTAGCCTCCCATTTTTTAATAGTTAGAGAACATTTGCCAAAAGACCACGGTCCTCCACACAGAACCATATTCATGTCCTCCTTACAGTTGAATTTAAACAAGGAGAAGCCATTCAACATTGGTGCCACTTCTACCTCTCCTTGAATAACCCATTTCTTTTTAACCATTTTAGTGAGGGATTCTATATCTGGGCTTCCCCCTAAAAATTTACCCACTAGGGTGGATTCCAAAGAAGACACAAAAAAATCTATTAAAGGATCTGAAATAAAAACTTGAAACTCACCTTTCTCCCATCAAGATTTAGTAATCACCAGCGGGAAAAGAAGTTTTCCATTGGGTTTCTTGCCAAACAAAGAGGACCACTTCTTTTGTTCTGAATACTCTGCCTTTAGCACTCCTGAGGATTTTTCCTTGTTTAAATGCACAGTCTCTTTCTCCTTTTCAGGCTTCTGCCCCAACACATCGGGAGGATAATCCAGTTGGGAGATACTGATCCCACAAAAAGGATCAAATCCGGTCAAAGGTTTTCCAATTTTTTCATTAGCAGAAAAATCTGACCCAACATTTTTTTCTTCATCTTCTGTTGTCCCTTCAGGGTTTGTACCTCCTTCCTGGTTCTCCACAACCAATTTTCCATTTACCTTTAGACCTGCATTTCCCCCATCTGAAAGGGCGCCTTCTATCTGCCGCCCTACACATTCAGATTCTAGGTGTGCTTCCAGCACACCCAGCGCATCCCAGTGCGTCATTCAAATTTCAAACCCAGTGCGCCCATTAATTAGTGAGAGGGTAAGTTTGTTATTATGGTGATTAGTTTGTTATTGATTATTGTTAAAATTAGCAATTTAAGTACATTTAAAAAGAACAAAAATTAAAAAGAGTATATACATGTGAAAAATAAATTATATTTTTCAATTTTTTTTGTCTTTTTTTTGTTGAATGTAAATTTTTTGGCATGGTATTATCATCGTGTTGGACTTACTGATCTAGCATACACTTCGTTGTGTTATTGTAGGGCGAGTTAAACGAACTACTCCCTCAAGCTTACGCTTATGCCCCACCCGAAACTTGGGATTCAATCAAAGTTTGAACCCGTGGCTTACTGTTGAGGTATAACCTTGGGGGCTTTTCTGATGCCTTTTCATGAGCTTGCTTCCTACTTAATTTTGAAGAAGAAATAAAAAGAATGAAAGAAACAAGTTCTAGATAAAGTTTTGTAGAAGTAAAGTCTATACCAAACATTCGTGAGATCAAATATAGTAGAAACAAGTACAAAATAGATGTTCACTTGAAATAATAAATATTGTTGGAGATTTTTTAAAGATATTTTTTGGATATTTTAAATTAAAATTATATATATATATATATATATAAATATATATATATATATATATATATATATATATATATATATATATAACTAAACAAAAGTAAAGTCTATACCAAACATTCGTGAAGATCAAATATAGTACAAACAAGTACAAAATAGATGTTCACTTGAAATAATAAATATTGTTGGAGATTTTTTAAAAATATTTTTTGGATATTTTAAATTAAAATTATATATATATATATATATATATATATATATATATATATATATATATAACTAAACAATTATTATATTATTAGAAAAGTCTTAAATGCATCTTGGAATTACCTCTACGAGTCTAAGATTTTCAACCTATATAACATATCTCTATTAACATAAAGATCGTTAAAACAAACCTTCCAACCATTATGGTATATTAGAAATATTAACTTGTTTATTTAGCATTATTCAAACATACAATACTTTTAGTATTTTAGCCATTATATTCATGTATGAACTAGTATTTAATATTTAGAAACGTTGTTGGACTAAAACTCAATTTTTTTATAGAAAAAAATATTTTTACAATTTTTAAAGTTTTTGTTAGGATGCCCCTTAAATAGGATCACTTGTGTTGACTTCTTTAAATTCTTTATAAAAGGGATTCGCTCATCAAAACTCTTTTATTTATATTTAGATCATATCTATATGGGATGTGATGTAGGTGTACATAGACATTTTGTTTACTTATTAAATAAGGGTAGTGTAATAGCTAGTCCTTGTCATGTTTTTTATCGAGAATTGTTTGTATTTGTGTTTGTATGTAAATTTATGTAACCACTTTTTACAGTTTAAATTTGATTAGCAATAATTCTTTTTCGAGTTTAAGAGTTGTGTAAATAATTAATGTAATTTTTAAGCACCAATTACTTATCCAGCTCTTCAATAATACTTAATATTGATCACAACCTACCAAATAAAATGTAAATAATTCTAAAAGATAATAAATGTGTGATAAATTTGTCTAAAAGTTTAAAAAAAAATTGAACTAATAAATAAGAGATAAAACTACAAATTCAATATAATATAAATTAAATGTTAAAAATTGTGTAGATATTGAAAAAGTAGCCAAATTAAAATAAAATAACATTTAATCTATTAAAATTTATTTATGGTTGAATATATATCCATAAACATAAGAATTGTAATGTATTAATTTTACTAATAAATATTTTATACATTAATAAATTACTAATTCATTAGAAATTCAATCAATTACCCGAAAATATTATTTTGTATATGAATTGAGAAATATTTATAAATTAACAATAAAATATTTTATGATATTATAATATATTAAATTTTAAAATACAATATTTATTTATTAAAATACACAAACCATTAACGTTTAGATTTTAATTATAACCAGTGTTTTCAATTAAATTAAATAATATTATTTTAACTTTTCCTTTCACAAATCTTAATATAAATTAAATATAAAAATTAATTTGCATTGATAATTTAAATGACAACATGATTTTTTTTTTTTTAAATTGTATTTGAAATTTTATGTTGTTTGACAAAATATTTCCATTAAATAAACATGAAAATAATATTTAATATTTTAAATTATAAAAAATAGAAAACAATAATGATAAAACACTATAAAGAAAATGAACAGCTAAGTAATGCATAACTTACGATGTTTCATCTACTAATACAAATGGTACAATGTGAACTAAATAAATTAATATTGTTGGTAGATGAAATGATATTTGGTGTAATTAATTGAAGAAATAATCAACGTCGTTTTCAGTTTTTATGATAGTGCATTGAAAATGGGTATGGAACTGTATGGAATTGATAATTTATTATTAATATGAAGTATGAGATGAATAAAATATTAGATAATTGATTTGATGATAAATTATTAAATTTTATTTTTATTTTTATAATTATAAAGTGAGGAACATTTAAAATTAATTATATATATATATATGGAATTGATAATTAATTATTAATATAAGTATGAGAGGAATAAAATATTAGATAATTGATTTGATGATAAATTATTAGATTTTATTTTTATTTTTATAATTATAAAGTGAAGAATATTTAAAATTAATTTTATATATATAATTAATAAAAAAAATTAATTAAAAAATGATTTTATTAATTTATATGTTAATATGAATTATAAAATTTATAATAAATAAAAAAATAATATAAAATAATAATATTACTTTTTTTTTTAAAGAGTGAAATTTGATTATAATAAATATCACTGTATAGATTTTTATTATAATGAATATGTCATTATATAGATTTTTATTTCACAAACACATGTAAAGAAATTAAAGGACCTTCTCATATTCAATTTATATTTAAGGTATTTTTAATATAAACAATATTCATATTTTTTTAATGGTAAAAATTAACAATTTTTATAAATGTTTTGATATGGCAATAAATTTTAACCAAATTAAATATATATTAATTTTTATTTTATAATGAATAAATATATATTAAAAAATTAAAATATTTTTTTATATTCAACTTATATTTAAAAGTGTTTTTTAAATAAAAAATATTTATTTTTTTCTTGTTTAAATGGCTAAAATTTAACAATTCTTATGTTTTAACCACCTTGGATATGTCAACTAATTTAAACCAAATTAAATACATGGGCATGCAATTTAATTATACCTTTTAAAAAAAATAAAAAATAAAAATATATTTTAAATATTTTAATGATGTAATTGAAGTTAATTTAATTTATTTTTCAATTATATTTATATTCAATTTAAAGATGTCTTTTAATATTTATTTAATATATTAAATATTTAATTTAAATTAAGTGTTATTTAATTGTTATGCTTATTTTTATGGTTTAAATTTTTTCATTTATTTTTGTTTTATTAATTTAAGTTATTTTTCAATTTTCCAATTCTATATTAAAATTAGTTGTATAATCTCATCTGTCATGACTATTTATTTAATGTTAGAACTTTATTTTTTACCTTCTTTATAATTCGACTTGAATGATGGATTAGATAAATTTTCTTATGATACAGATGGGGGAGATAAGTTTTTCATCATGATGATTAGTTTGTTATTGATTTTTGTTACAATTAGTAGTTCCAGTAAATTAAAAGAGAATAAAAATTAAAAAGCAAATATATATATAAATAAATTATATCTTTTGAAGTTTTATTAAAGGTTTCTTCCCATTCAAATCTGAAGAAGAAATAAAGAGAATGAAAGAAATAATCCTCTAAAAGGTCTATATTATAGATTAATGAAGATGAAAGGAATTTTGTTTAAGATATTTTAAATTAAAATGAATAAGAAAACATTTTCATTTGCAACTAATTAACTATCATATTAATAAGAAGACATCTTGAATGTATCTTGAAATTGCCTCCCCTACTTTAAAATTTTCATCAAATTATGACATGCCTCCATTAACATAAAGATCATGGGACCAAACATTCTAACATTCTAACCTTTATGGGATATTACAAGCATGCAATTATTTGGGATCATTACGCATCATACAAAGATACAAAACTTTATAAGATGGATGTATTATCATATGGGATATTACAAGCATGCAATTATTTGGGATCATTAAGTATCATACAAACATACAAAACTTTATAAGATGGATGTATTATCATATGGTTTTTTAATTATAGATTCAAGTATGAGGTAGTAATTAGTAGTTGCTTCAAAGGTTTAAGTTGTTTATGAAAAGATGTGAGTTGTTTTTTGTAAAACAGGATCTATAAAATGAAATAATGTAAATTGTTAGAGGTATCAAACACGGAATCTATGACTATTGAATTCATCTCACCTTTTGTGTATGAAGCATCAAGCAACAATAATATAATATTTCCAATAGAAATGAAGGTAAAAAAAAATACAGTATATCTACAAGACCTGGTTTTGAATCCTTACTAATCTCTATAAACTCTCTCCAAATACTATGGCATTTATTATATATTATACATTAATATATTATAATATATAATATATTATAATATTATTAATTATATATATTTAATAAACTATTCTATATACTTTATATATAATTATATGTAATATTAATATAATTGTTTCAGTATTTTTTCACTTCTTTTAATGAGATCTAATTAACAACTAAAGACAAAGTATAAGCAGGGTTTTTAAGATTACCTCGAGATATGGATGGTTGGTTGTGCACCGTGTATTAAGCTTGATTGTGAGAACTGCTCTTTGGTTGGAGATGAATGCCCTGTAATACATCACACTTAAACAAAAAATTGAGTAATAGATAGATGGGTGGGCTGCCTAGTTACAAACCAGTCCCGAGAAGTGGCATGCTTTCTCAAATGGATGTCAACCCATGTTCAAACATTCAAATTTATTTTAAACATGAAATTACAAAGATAGATATGGATAGAAGTAAACAATGCCGAAGATAATCAATTAATGAGAAGATTTATATGATCAAAATATGCATCTCAGAATTCATTAGCAATGTCTATATCTTCTTGAATTACGGCCAACAACTCACAAGACAAAGTCCTAGCTCAAAAGCTATATCACTCTGATTTGCAAAGAGAGGTTGAGGGACTATGGGAAGATCAAATATGCTAACTGAATCATGCACTAAACTAGGCAAGGTCATCTACATGAACAAAAAAGTATTTTATAAAAGAGATAATAGATTTACAGGATGTTTTAAAGATATAATAGGGATCAACATTGATTCAGATGGATCGACGTTG
The DNA here is from genome assembly GCA_037957365.1 of Torreya grandis. Taxonomy (NCBI): domain Eukaryota; kingdom Viridiplantae; phylum Streptophyta; class Pinopsida; order Cupressales; family Taxaceae; genus Torreya; species Torreya grandis. The sequence continues at coordinate 2,170,368 of JARHVA010002111.1, forward strand.
ATCTTTTAAATACTGTTAAATTTATAAAATAGACTATAATAACACCTTGTATTTTTGATAAATTGATGAAAATAGAATCTAAAAATAGACAAAAATAGAGACTTACAGATAGACCACAGTTTTGACATAGAAAATAAGATATTTAAAACCACTTAATCAAACAGACAAGGATCAATGTCAATTCAACACAATCAACATCGATTCAAATGAATCGATATCGATTCTATGCAAGATAATTGAATACTAATTAGACTATAATAATAGCCTAGAAATATGTTAAAATAAACAAAGCCAAATGCCTGTCAGACACAAAAGATGATAAATATGAGAAACTAAACAAAAATGGATTTAAATACTAACCTTTTTGCTAGAAAACAAAACTTGATGGGATGAGAGAAGAAATTTCATAAAATCCTCTTGATGATGTTTTAAATGGAGATTCTTCAAGATAACAACATTTTTACAATGTCTGTATGCGAGCTGCAGTGATATTTTGATAGAGTGTCAAAGGCAAAAGTGTAATCACCATCCTCCTGAGCAATGGAGGTCTGCTAGGTATTTATGGATCGACATCGATCCTAACTGATCAATGTTGATTGTAGAGGATCGACGTTGATTTACCCAGAATAGGAGAAGTCAAATGAAAAGCTGTTCTAATGGGTTGGCATGGGGTAAAAGAAGGTTAAAATGACTTTCGAAGTCATTCGAGTTGTTTTAACCATGGAACAAGGTTGGGTAAAAGGAGTAATAAGAAGAAAATGGAAGTTTTTAAGATTTTATGTGATTTATTTGATTTTATGGTTTTAAAGGTATGGTAAAAAGGGGCTAATTACTATTTAACCATAGTAATTAACTTATTAACCTAGGTGGTAAATGGTAAAGTGATGGTAATGTTGGGAGATAAACCGAAAGCACACAATTTGATTACCAAACCAAGCAACTTAATATGCGGAAATTAACCAGATTCACCAAGTAACTAGAATTCAGAATAACACATGATATGAGAGACAATACACAAATTGTATTAACACTTTATACAAAAAAGAATACAATAAATAAGATGCCACTTCTTCTCCACCACCTTACAGAGGTTTCCCACACCTCAAGTGAATAGTAATTCTCCTCTCCAAAGCTCTCCCTCTCACAGGTCCCAACACCCAACTCAAATACAGAGTTGGTGTTCACCTCCCGTGCTCCACGCACAACACAAGTGCTCCACGCACTCCACATGCTCCACAAGTACTCAAGGTACTTCAAGTAGATCTCCCATGAATCTGCAACAACCTGCAATTCAACAGACCATACTTATGGAAGGAACTCCCTTGCCTTCCTCTTGCTCTATCCGAGTACACACCTGTACTCCAAGTAGATCCTGCCTGATACTGCTCCCTGTTGTGTTGCTATCTATATGACCTTGCACACCTGCAAATCAAACAACGGTTCTGCTCCCCTGTGAACCTCGACCTTGCACACACATACACCTGCAGATCAACGATCTTACTTACCATGTAGATCTCCTATATAGGCCATACAAATGTGACCAAGATCCTACACTCTTGAAGAACCCAGCTGGCTCTCCAATCCAGCACCAACACACCTGGTACTGAGGCACTAGGAGGAACGCACCATTGCTCTACCGCACACACAGAAGGAGCTTATAATTATGCTCTCTTACTCCCTAGCACACTTTTCCAATACAACCATGAGTCTATTATATAGATCTCATCCAAACAATAATTAGACATCTAATTACAATAATTAGATCTGCAGCTCTCAGTCTAAAAATAGATCTCTTCATGCAAACACTTGGTTCGTTAGCTAACTGCCCGTAATAAGCGCAGTCCGAACCACACAGGCGACCGACGTCGGTCCCTGTCTGCCTGGGGGTCGCCGACACCGGCCGATCCATGACCGACGTCGGTTGCCTTCTTGTCCAATACTGCCGACGTCGGTTGGCCAGACCAAACTCCAGTCTCTGTGACACTTCTGCAACTCTCCTGCAACCTCCTCCATGTCTGCATCAGTGAAGCTTTTAGCTCCACAATCCTAACAATCTCCCACTTGGAGATAAACAGCTGCACTATACCTGTACCTGTACTCCGTCTAATCTATTTCCTGGTTTGTATCCCTCTTCAAGATCAATCCTGAAGACAACCCACCACACATCCCGTGGTGTACCTCCTATCATCCGAGTAACCTGCCACATCCGAACCTACAAATACATGTAGTGAAGTCCTGACCCTGCATAGCATGAATCCCTGCTGCCGATCCCTCTCAAATACCTGAGAACCCACTTCCCCGAATTGGCTCCTAACTCTCTGACAGCTCCCACTGCATGGGAATACTCAGGTCTATACCAGACCTCATGTGATTTCGGACACTGTACTTGTCCAGCCCTTAGTGTGCTCCAGCTCTGCATCCTGAACCTCGCCAACACCTGATTCACATCAGCTCCCACTCGAGACAAAATCAACCAGTGATCTCCATGTCTCCCATGTCAAAGAATTCTGCTGCTCCAAACTCCTCCTGACATGCCACTGAACTAATCTTACCCTTAGCTCAGCAAAACCCTGTATGTACTAACCCTGCTAGCAAATATACCATCCACATACAGCAACAGAATGATGTCGCGACTCATCATCCACCTGGTAAGACAAATCACAGTAGTTACCCTGACATTGACTGAAGCCATGCTTCGTCCTCCACCTGTCAAAACCTGTACCACTGTCCTGCAGCTCCTCAAGACCATATACCTGATCTTCCGTCTCACGTATCCGTTCTCTCTATTCTTCTACTAAGGTATCCATTCGTCTCTGTGCTTTTATACCTGCTGGAAACTCTACCAAAACACACCTGTCTGGTTCTCCTCCAAGGAATCACATCCTCATCCATGCCAAGCTCACACCTGTTTCCTGGATCCTTCCTGCTCTACAATCAGCAACATGTATAAAGAAGAGGAACAACGAATTTGAGGGCCTACTTACGCCTTCAGTCCTCCGTATGGGTGTTTGAGACTCCTTGACAGCGTGCTGTCCACCCAAAATCCGTTACAGTGACCGACCTCGGTCACCCCACAGTCTGCATCCGACCGACGTCGGTTACATGCGTCTATACCTGACTACCAACCTGCCAGCGCTGGTGTCCCTGCTGCCGACGTCGATCCTCTGACCGACATCGGTCTTACATACTGCCGACGTCGGTCTCCTGATCGACATCGGTCTTACCCTGCTCGACATCACCGACTTCGGTCTGCACATGACCGACATCGGCACCTGTCTGTTCGACGCCGGTTCCTCCTGACCAACATCGGTACCTGTGTTTGCCTATGAGTGATGACTTTTTACCCGTGAGCTTCTTTGAATCAAAACCCATGTCCAAACTGCCCTGCTTAGAAGTATCCAGCCACATCCACTGGGTTCTGTCCACCATCTCCTCCATAAACACCAAGGCTTTCTAGTTCTTAAGCCTGTCAAATATATCTGTCTTCCACTTAAGAACATGCATCTCCTTCCTGCTCATGTGACCAAGCCTACGAAGCCACGTCTCCACAACAAAAGAAGAATCAGTAATATAAACAAGTAGATAAAGGATACCTATTTTCTTACCACCAGCTAATTCAAGTGCATCCGCTGTGAGAGTTCTTGTGCATCTCTCATCACCCAATCTTTCTGAAGAAATTAGCCATATCTCCAAACCTGGGACCTGCATGACCTTCATCAACCCCTGTGTGTTGGCCGCCTGCAATTTCAGCTTCACTTCCCCTTTGCCAATTCTTTGGCAAGGCTTACCAGCTCCTCTACCTAGGGCTGCATGGAAAGAGGCAACCGAATCTTTTATCCAAGATTCAAATTTATCCAAGAAACCTCCTAGAGCATCCTGTGCAACAACCCCTGCTACATCTGCTTCTTCAGTCTCTTCATGCTGATCTACTACCAACCAACAATAATCTTTTACCTGCTCTTTCTTTCCATAGGACCGTGAGTGACCATCTGTGCTTTTCAACTCCTCCATTCTTAGCTTACTTTGATCTGCTGTTGCTCTACTCCAACTCAATCAGAAACCCCTGAGAGTGCCCTGTAACCAAACACAAAACCTGCTTCCTGCAACCTTAGCTCTGATACCACTTGTTGGTGGTATCAAGCTATGAGCCAACAACCTTGCTCTGATACCACTTGTTGGGTGATAAACCGGAAGCACACAATTTGATTACCAAACCAAGCAACTTAATATGCGAAAATTAACCAGATTCACCAAGTAACTAGAATTCAGAATAACACATGATATGAGAGACAATACACAAATTGTATTAACACTTTATACAGAAAAGAATACAATAAAGAAGATGCCACTTCTTCTCCACCACCTTACAGAGGTTTCCCACACCTCAAGTGAACAGTAATTCTCCTCCCCAAAGCTCTCCCTCTCACAGGTCCCAACACCCAACTCAAATACAGAGTTGGTGTTCACCTCCCGTGCTCCACGCACAACACAAGTGCTCCACGCACTCCACATGCTCCACAAGTACTCAAGGTACTTCAAGTAGATCTCCCATGAATCTGCAACAACCTGCAATTCAATAGACCATACTTATGGAAGGAACTCCCTTGCCTTCCTCTTGCTCTATCCGAGTACACACCTGTACTCCAAGTAGATCCTGCCTGATACTGCTCCCTGTTGTGTTGCTGTCTATATGACCTTGCACACCTGCAAATCAAACAACGGTTCTGCTCCCCTGTGAACCTCGACCTTGCACACACATACACCTGCAGATCAATGATCTTACTTACCATGTAGATCTCCTATATAGGCCATACAAATGTGACCAAGATCCTACACTCTTGAAGAACCCAGCTGGCTCTCCAATCCAGCACCAACACACCTGGTACTGAGGCACTAGGAGGAACGCACCATTACTCTACCTCACACACAGAAGGAGCTTATAATTATGCTCTCTTACTCCCTAGCACACTTTTCCAATACAACCATGAGTCTATTATATAGATATCATCCAAACAATAATTAGACATCTAATTACAATAATTAGATCCGCAGCTCTAAGTCTAAAAATAGATCTCTTCATGCAAACACTTGGTTTGTTAGCTAACTGCCCGTAATAAGTGCAGTCTGAACCACACAGGCGACCGACGTCGGTCCCTGTCTGCCTGGGGGTCACTGACGCCGGCCGATCCATGACCGACGTCGGTTGCCTTCTTGTCCAATACTGCCGACGTCGGTTGGCCAGACCAAACGCCAGTCTCTGTGACACTTCTGCAACTCTCCTGCAACCTCCTCCATGTCTGCATCAGTGAAGCTTTTAGCTCCACAATCCTAACAGGTAAAGTGTAATTATAAAAATAATTATGCATGGGGGGACATTATGACACAACACTATATAAATTTAATACAAGGTGTATAAATTTAGCATCTACATTTTGCCCCTTTTTACAGAGTTGTATACAATGGTGCACTACAAGATAAAAAATTAAAAAAATGAAATGTCCCAAGTTTTTGTGAAGAGGAATCCATCGCAAACCGAGCGACAGAAAGTGAAATGGAATGGATGACGGGTTTGAACAAGATGGAGTAAAAAAAGAAAATAGATGAGATGGTATGGACCAAAATGAAATATAGCTAAAGGATTCTGAAAATAGATGGTGAACAATGAGAAAGAAAGGCCACATTTGCATGAAATGGAACAAAAAGTAATGCAAGCAGGAATGCTCAAAAGACTAGATCAAAAAGTGAAATGTCACAACTAAAACAAGTAAGCTTATAAGAGGCAAAACAAGAGCATAAGAGACTGGAATAGTGAACCAAAACATCCGGTGTGCATATGGCGTGTGCGTACCTATAGGCAAATGTACTCAATAAAAAGACACCCTTGGGATCTTACATGGGGTAAGGTTTTAAAAAACAAGGGTATGCTAAAAGAAATTAGGGAACTGACAAGGGGCCAAAATTCACCAATCTAAAGGGTAATAAGAGGGACAAAAATGAGATAGTCATGACAAAAAGCAAGAAAATATGGGTCCAAAAGCAAACTGAAAGTAAGAAAAACAATCCAAAATGTAAACAATAATCAAGCCATGGAATCGACATTGATCAAAACTAATTGATGTCCATTAAATCCAATTGACATCAATCCATATAGATCGACATCGATCTCAATAATGGCTATAAATAGCCCATGACAAACAATAGGGCTCATTCAACTATTGAGTACACGAGAGTTTTATAAGCAAAAATTGATGGGTTTTTGGCATGGAGACACATAAATGAGATGATGGAGGCTGTAGGAGCAGATGATAAGTACACTACGAGGTAGGTGACATGTTTTTCTATGTATTTTATATTTTTAATGCTTTTTTATGTTTTTGGAATTTGTAGCTTAAGGGAGGGGTTAGGAGAGGAAAAGTAAATGGAATAGGATAAGGGAAGGGTAGATTAGGAATATAACAGGGATGGGGGAGAAAACTTAATATTTTTCTAGAAGGAGAGATCGACGTCGATCCATACAGATCGACCACGATCCAAAATAGATTGATGTTGATCCTTAAATATCACCATCGATCTAAAAGGATTGGTGTTGATTGATAAGGAGAGGGTAAAAAGGAAAGGAAAAGGATAAATTAATTAATAAAATATTTCTAATGACAAGCTCACGAGCTATTGACTATGAGGGATAGAGTCCCATAATTACTAGAAGAGCTACAGGAGTTACTAGATGATGAGGACTGTGTGCACTTAGAGGCGGTGGGCTTTAGAGGGATCCAATACTATTGCCACATCCATCAAGACATTGGCATGATATTGGAACTACTCGAGTAGTAGGATTATACCACCAATACCTTTTGGCTTCCTACAAGTGAGATGACCATTATGACTGAGGATATTTATCAGATCCTGAGGCTACCTATCTAGGGAGATCTAGTATACATTATGGAGGAGGTTAGATGTGTGACATCACTAGCATCAATGTATGGGGAGGATGTTATAGATATATAATTTATTACTGGAGGGTTTTCATTTTAGCCCCTATTTAAGCAGGCACCAGTAGAGAGGCTATTATTGATCATGCACATTTTAGCTCTGAATTGCTATGTATTTGTTGATTTTTGTGGAGGATGGTTGCCATAGAGATTCTCTTTAGTTATAGCATATATGCTTGAGCACAAGACCATATTTGCTTGGGTGCCCACACTACTAGGGTAGATCTACATGGAATTATGGAGTTGGCGTATCAAACAGCGACTAGGGCTTGATATTACATTCATGCTGTACTACAAGGTTTATGAGCACATTCAAGTTATTTTCCCTCTTAAGACCCCAAGGGTTAGGCTCAGAGATAGGGCACACGGCACAAGCTTCCTTCGATGGGATGATGACCTAGTCATACCATATCTAGATAGGGTAGTGCATGATCTAGCATACTATAGACAACTTTTTGGGAGCCTCCAGATCAAAGAAATTATCTAGAGAACATATCTATGTTTTCCAACATGGCCTGACATAGAGGTAGAGCTGAGGGATGCAGCCTAAGAGAGATGGGTATATGGGCAACGGATGGACCACATGGAGTTATTTTATTTTGATAGGGTCCATCACCATTTTGGCTTGCTATAGGATATACCATTAGCCCCATGCTTATATAGGTGAGAGGATATAGAACTAGACTGTCCAACACCTAACACTATAGTCATCTTGATGGGAGCACTAAAGGAGTTGGTATTATCAGATGTGGATGATGTAGGCTATATAGATGACTATGCCACTTGGTTTATAGGAGAGATGGTGAGATGAAAGCAAAGAGTAGTGAGGCCTCGACAGGAGGTGGAATATGAGGTGCCAACATAGGATGACCATATAGATGAGGCACCAGCACAAGATGCCCTAGATCAGGATGAGCTCATAAATGAGGCACTTGTACAGGATGCCCTAGGATATGATGAGTAGGGGATATTGTAGGTTAAGCTACAAATTTTATAAGATAATCTTGATAGGGTTATATGATAGCAAGACCAAGCCATTCAGGAGAGGGATAGCTACAAGTTTGAGCTAGAGTAGATGAGAACTTTTGTGGTTGAGAGGCCAACTCAAGATATTATAGGTATGAGCTCAACTCCCATAGATATGATACCACTATAGAGGTACATGGATGCACTAGTCGAGCTATGATACTATGAGAGGATTATATAGGATCAGCTACCAGAGGTACCTCAATTTGTAGCCTATGTGGCCAACTATAGTAGATCTCAGACGACCCCAGGTGCCACTATCAGTATAGTGAGCATTGTAGGAAGGAGAGGAGGAGATGACAAGGGAGATGATAGATTTCATCTCAATAGGATAGATTTTACACAGTAAACATACACACCATATGGGCCATGAGCTCTTTATTACATTTATATAGACTTTTGAGATATATATATATATATATATATATATATATATGTTTTATGGATTGATTATGCTTTATATTTAGAGATTCATTGATTATTTAGATAGATGGATTATGATTAATAATGTTTAGATATTTATGGATTATTGAGATGGATGGATTATGATTAATAATATTTAGAGATTTATGGATTATTTAGATGGATGGATTAGGATTAACAATGTTTAGAGATTTATGGATTATTGAGATGGATTATGTTTAATTAATGAGATGCAAATTATGGTTTACTCTTATGGATGTTATGTTCTTATTGATTATGGATTTAGGGATTATTTGACATTATGATGGATAAATTTATCCCACATTAACTTGGACCACAACCAAAAGGAGGACCTCACATCTACGTGCATGTACAACCTTAACATAAAGGATAATAAACATTGACACAACCTAGAGGATTATTGGGATTAGATGATTTTTATGGGATAAGGGATGGATAACAGTGCCACCCATATTTCAAGAATTAGGATTTTCTCTTTCAAGAATCATTTTATGCCAGCATATAGACTGATCAATATGAAAGGCATACTATTAGAAAGTTAGTTGATGTGGGAAGATTTCTTGAGATTTTGCTTTTGATAACATGATTTTTTATATGCTTTGTTGATTTTAAGACTCTTTGAAAATGGAAAAAATTTGAAAACTGATCAATGCAATAAGTTTTCTGCTTACTAGCCATCCTTCGAGGGAGTGGTCTATATTTTTATACTTTTGCATAGCTATCCTTTGAGGGATCATTCTATTTATTATTTTCATTTTTGTATTTGGATACAGTTGTCCTTTAAGGGATCAGTCTATTGATTTGGTACCCCACCTTTTTTAACTATTAATACTAATACTAGCATAAAATACCTGCATAAGATAATTTCCCTGATTCCATCATATGAAATGATTATGCTATCATGGAAAATAAGGGCACGTAGGAGATAAGGGAAATAATGATTTGGGGTTTTTCCCAATATAGGGGAAACTTATCCAAGAGAGAATGCTATGAATAGAGCTAGGGTATTCATATTCAAGGCAAGGGTTACAAAAAATACCAGGTAACCACATAACTCTCATGTCATTATTAGGTATAAAGGGAGATGATAAAACTGACCACTCCATATGAGCCAATATTTACTAAATATAGAAAAGATGCAAATGCAAGGCATTAAGAGGTTCACATTCTGGTCTTCCATCAAGAGAGGCTAAATGATATGCCCCAAATCCATATTTATGAGTTATGATGTATGGTCCAAGCTAATTAGGAGCAAATTTACACCTCTTATTTCATTCTATATTAGTGACATGTTGATTTTATTTAAGCACAAGAACTATGATATTAAATTCATGCTCTCTTACATGTTAATTATATGCTCATTTTAACCATTCTTGATATATACGAAGGTGGTCAAGGCTTACTGCTCGATTCTCATCTAAGAACTCAAGCTAGGATAAATTCTCCTCATGAAAATCTTCATCAGAAACTATGTCTCAAGGAGAGACTCGAAGGAGGAAATATAGACTTCTAAAAGAAGTACCACTTCTATACCATAGACTAGAGAAAAATGAGAAGCACCTGTAGGGGTTTAAATACTAGTTTGATATGCCCATAAGGTTAAAGGGACATGAAGATGCCAATCTTTACCAGCTTCGTTAAGAACAGTTAATATTTTGACTAAGGTTTTATTAGACGCTTTGGCTTGACCATTGGCTTGAGAATATTAAGGTGAGGAAAAACTTAAATTTATTTTAAATGAGTCACACAATCCTTGGAATTTCTTATTTTTAAAATATTTGCCATTGTCTATTATAATTTTATAAGGAATCCCAAAATGACAAATATGGTGATTATGGATAAATTCAACAATCTTTTTTGTCTTGATCAAGATAAGCAGCATAGCTTCCACCCACTTAGTGAATTACTTTGTGGTGGTGATAATAAAGACATGATGATGTAAGGATTTATGATTAATCTATCCAATGAGATCGAGCCCCCACTGGGAAAATGGCCAAAAGTCTCTTGTTACCTACAAGGATTTACTAGGGACATGGGATAAGTTTGCATGCTACTGACATTTTACACACCTCTTAACATAGGTGCAACAATCTTGATTCAAAGTAGGCAAATAATAACCTAGGCATAAGATTTTCTTGGCGATTTCACGTCCATTAAAATGTCCATGACACAAGCCATCATGGACCTCCTAGATAGCTAAGGTAGCTTCACACTTTTGGAGACAATAAAGGAGAATACTATCGAAGCCATGATTATAAAGAATTCCCCCTATAATGACATAACAAGCAACCTTCTACTGGAAGATGTGCTTAACACCCTTGGATAGATAAGGGGGAGACAATCTCATAGATAAATAATTAAATATTTATACATACCATGGCTCCTCAGGATTTTCCTTGACGTTATGGATGGATGGGAGATCCATCCTTGTATAAGAAGGTTGATTAAAGTGATAGACAAGAAAAAATAACTAGACTCCTGAGGTGAAGTCGAGATAGAAGAAGCAAGAGAGGCCATAGTATCTGAAAACTTATTAGTAGACCTAGGAGTAACTTGAATAGCATAACATTTGAATGCAAATCAAATCTGATCAGCCAAAGTCTTATATCTTTGGAGGACATCATTCTTACATTGATAAATGTTAGTGATTTGATTGATCACCAACTGAGAATCCCCATAGATGTCAAGGGATCTAACTCCTAGTGCAAGAGCAATTTGAAGTCTTATAATCAATGTTTCATACTCAGCCATGTTATTAGTGAAATCGAAGTCTAGTTTAAAATAAAAAGGCATGGGGATACCATGAGGATGGATTAGTACAATCCATGCACCACTTTTGTGCTCACACTTTGACCCATCAAAGAATAAATTAATTTGATATTCTAGGATGGATTGGGAAGTGGATGTGACAGACTCATCAGGGAAGTCACAATTAATGGGTTGATTATTACTAAGAGGTGTTTCATCTAATTGATGAGTAATGATTTGACTTTTGATAGACTTATAATGGAGAAACTCCAGATCAAATTTTGCTAACATGACCCATCTAGCCATTCACTAATTTTGATATGGTTTAGAGTGCATGAAATTAAGGGGATCAATAGTCGTAATGACATACGTCTTATGGTTGAGGAGATAATATTAATTCTCATCCTATTTTCAATCATAACCCCTTTAATTTGAGTTTAATTTTTTTGGGATGTAATAAAAAGGGTGGGATCGTGGTCATCAGGTGACAAAGGAATAATTTTAGAATCAGTAAAACTAAGCATTGAGACCATTCAAAGGGATCCTATAAAGGCTGACAAAGGTTAATCTAGTCATAATTCAATAGCTTGGAGAGCTTCTATCATTACCTATTGATTTTGTGGAGAATTATTGATAAGCTCATACAATGACATTTTAACAGGCACTTGGTGGAGCTATTTTAATATAGAGATCTGAACCAATTGCTTAGCTTCAATAGGGGTAGTTCCTATAATAGAAACTTTAGGCCTTTGGCTAGGTGGTTTAAGTGTATTAGGCACAGAGGCTCATATAATTTAAACCTTATCTTTATTAAGATTGTAGTTTTGAGAGTAGGTAGTTACATGCATGACATTTGTGTAGAATAGGGGTGGATCCGAAGAAGCTACTGACTCTTTATCACTTATGGGACTAGCAGGAATATGAATGAGGAGAATTGAAGGAAGAACAAATTTTGACTTAGGGGTTTGATCATTGAGATCATCAATTAAGAGGTCATCATCCTAGATTAACTGTTAGATTAAAGTCTTAAGGGATTTACAAATTTTTGTATCATGCCCAGGTACTCTATGATATGTACATATTTCCTAAGTTTTATACCAGATAGGCCTTTTAGGGTGAAGGTTAATGATCCATATAAGTGGTAACATAATAAGGGAGGTATCTAAAAGTTGCTTCAAAATAACAACATAAGATCATTTCAAAGGGTCATGCTACAATTTCATAAGGGTTTTGATAATAGGCTCTCATGGTAGGGTATTACTTGTCTAGTTTTATTGTTTACCCTTTACAAGAGGGACAACTTTAGGATCTTTTATTTTAGGCTTTTCTAATGGTCCCTTAGTGGATGAAGAGGGATATGGAAAGGGAGGTGCACTAAATGGAAAAGGATTTTGTATCCTTCCATGTGCTTGGATAGAAGACCCTATGATCGAGGTAGAAGATGGATGAGGTCCTAAAATGGATGATGAGGATGACATAAAAGGTATAGGTCCTTTGTTATTTTGGGTGTTAATAACAAGGGGAGTATTCAAACTATGACTTGCTCCTTTTGACATTTGAAAAATATCCACTTTAACTTGAGGATGAGCTATGGCTTTCTGTAGTGGAATGCCAAGACAATTGTCCCAACTATCGATACAGGAGACTTTACTCTTTCCTTTGGTATCTTTAGGATAGGGAGGTATTATAACAGAAGATGGTTTCAAAGGACCAAGGTTTTAGGTAAAAGAATTAGCTTGTGATATATATTTTCCATGATAAGACTTTCTAGGGATTAAAGGGGTAACACGATTAGCTTCAAAAGTGTCAAGATATTTATCTGTAACATCTTGAGGAGCAAAGTCATTTTCCCTTTTAGGATATTCACCATGAGAGGGTGAAGGGGATGGTTCACGTGAATGGTCCTACGTAATAAGATAAGGGAGTTCTATGGGAATTATGGGAATAGGTTTAACAACCTCTAGTTGACTTAAATAAAAATGAACTCCAGTAAGGAGATCCAAGACCACATGCTCTTTCGATATTTTTCTAGGTAGTAACTAGTCATGGATCATATTAATCAAGTGTTGGCTTTGATTTTATGTTTCCATAGGGTTAGTTTGGATGGAATTCGATGTGGATGGATGGTTAGGAAATGGTTTCTTAAAGATATCTAAAGACTAGTTAGGAGGAGCATTGGGATTATCCAATTGAAGATCCCCCTTGTCAATAAGGTTCTACACTAATCGTTTGAAGGATTGGCACCGTTCAATGTCATGTCTTATTACCCTATGGTAAGCACAAAATTTATCTTCTTTATACCAAGTGGGTTTAAGATGTGTATCATCAATCGATTTAATCAAAAAGAGCTCAATGACATTTTCTTGTAAGAGTTTAACTAATACTGAAGCATAAGGCTCTCCTATAGGGGTATATTTCTTATGAAGAAAACTTTTAGAAAGAAAATGAGTAAGACCCCTAGGTTTCTATGTTTGAGAGGTAGAATCTCCAGACTGGTTGGATGTTGGAGGGGAAGAAGTTTTTACAGTAACTGTATTTGCTACCCCTTTTGGTTTAGGATTATTGATATTGCTTTTGGATGGGTCAGACTTAAAGTTCTTACTACGTAACTTAACTTTCCCTTCTTCAATGCCATAGAGTTCAAGCTTACAGGCCATGGTAAAAGCTTTGTCAAATGTCTTAAAAGTTTGAATTTGTAACATAGACGATATATGTTTTTCACAAGAACATGAAAATAATTCAATTAATTCTATCTATGGTAAGGGAAAGGTTAGTTGGTTGATTAAGTTATGCCATCAAGCTACAAATTCTAGTAAGGATTCATCCTCAAACTGTCTAATAGTATAAATATCAATGATAGTCACTTTTTGAGCAATATTAATCGAGAATTGTTCTAGAAAAACTTGGGCCAACTATCCAAAGGAAAAGAGGGAATGTTGTGGAATGGAATTATACCAATCCAATGCTTATCCTGCTAATGATATGGGAAAAGTCCTAAGTAGGAGGGAATCGTCACGTGCTATAAGATAACATGCATGTCTAAAGGCTATAAGATGATGTTGGGGATCTTCTTTATTCTAAAATTTAGTGAGTTTAGGAAGCTTCCACTATGATGGGTATGGTCAAATAGGGACAAAGGGATGGATTGGCTCATTACAAATTTGCTCATATGTGAGCATATTGTTATGTCTAGAGGCAGAGGCTTCTAAACTAGCCATCCTATTCATAAATATGTTCATGATATCTATCTGAGTATTACCCTGAGGCATACCTCCTAAGACATTCTACTAAAGGGGTTGAAAGTTTGGTAAAGCACTGGACATGGGTTGTGAGGTAAAATATCCTACTATGGTAGACATAATGGGTTGAGATGCCTCCACGTACTGAGGTATTTTCAATGGAACATTATTTTATGGAAAAGACTGTAATTGAGTGGCTATGGTTGGTTATGATGAGACCACATCTTGGGCAACTGGGTAGACATAATTTTGGAAAGGTTGAGTGCATGGGATTTATAGCGAGGTATGTGTTAAAGTTGTTCTAATGGGAGAGAGACTTATAGGAATCGACCCTACTAATGTTTGTGAAGGTATGGTAGGTATAGGCTGAGTAATATTTTGGACCTAAGTAATGGTTGGAGAACTAACATATACCATGAATGGTTGGTTCTCTAAAGGTTGTGATATCTGAGCATTAGATCCAGGTGGAGGAGATCCGGTAAAAAAGTTTACCGTGGCTATGGTAATCTCTCCAGTTCTATCAAAACACATCCCAAACCTATGTGGAGATTTTTGGGCATGGGAGGAAGGAGAAATATGTATTGCTCAACTATTCAAATAATGATTAAGATCAAGAGGGTTATTATCCAATATTTTTGCAAAGGAGGGATCTCCTTGAGGGTAATATTATAGAAACACCAAATTTTCAAAGGATTCAGGGGAAGAAATAGGACTAGGTGTATGCTCCATAGGAAAAGGTGTAACAACCTCCTCAGATTCTCCCCTTTCTTATTGTTGTCGAGTCAACACCATGAAATAAAAAAATAAAAGAGAAGATAAGACAAATAAATAAAACAAAAATTTCCTTTTGAATTATCTTGTTTTTAAGTATGAATGAAAGATACACACATTAAAAGTCATTCCAAATAAGTTTTTTAGCACTTTTTTAACTTTTAAGATGTGAAAAAGAAGGTAGAAAGGAAATGGATAACAAAGGTCCTAAGAAATGGCAATCTAAGGATAGTTTCAGGTAGTTTGTTTTGGTGGGTGCTTAGCCAATGGTGTATCAATGGTCCAAAGATTATACTCAGCTATAGAATTGAGTTGGTCCCCCCCTTGGTAGTTAAATCTAGGTAGGATCACTGGGAAAAAGGTTGCTATGAGGTGATGAAATCCCCATCACTTTCCTTATGTCAAGTGTTTAGATGTGTTAATTATGACAATGATTTGGTTTGTGTGTGGATAAATTGATGACTAAGATAGATTACTACCTAGATTATTTTATGTGAAAGAACCTAAGAAAGAAAAATGGATGGAATTTATTTAACCTTAAGAGGAAATAAAATGTAAAGTCTAAATTTCTTTGAATGAATACACCAAACAAAGAAAGGGAAAAGAGAGTTTAAAATTCAAGAATGAATTTATAATAAATAAAAATGAGACCTTATGGGTCCCACTAGGGGTGCCAGAATGTTTCAATAATTTTTCGCTTCTTTTAATGAGATATAATTAAATACTAAAGACAAAGTATAAGCAAGGTTTATAATATTACCTGGAGATATGAATGGTTGGTTACGCATCATGGATCAAAATTGATTGTGAGAATTCCTCTTTGGCTGAGGAGGAATGACTTGTAATACACCACACTTAAACAAAAAATTGATTAATAGATAGATGGGTGGGCTACCTGGTTACAAACCAGTCCTGAGAAGTGGCACACTTTCTCAAATGGATGTCATCCCATGTTCAAACATTCAATTTTTTTTTAAACATTAAATTAAAAAGATAGATGTGGATAAAAGTAAACAATGAATGCCGAAGATAATTAATTAATGAGAAGATTTATACGATTAAAATATGCATTCCAGAATTTATTAGCAATGTCTATGTCTTCTTGAATTATGACCAACAACTCATCAATATAGGTGAAATCATGTATTAAAATCATAAGATAAAGTTGTAGCTCAAAAGATATATCACTCTGATCTGTAATAATAGGTTGAGGGACTATGAGAAGATCAAATATGATAATTGAATCATGCACTAAACTAGGCAAGGTCATCTACATGAACAAAACAATATTTTATAAAATAGTTAGTAAATTTATAGGATGTTTTAAATATGTAACAAGGATAGATGTCGATTCACATGGATCGACATCAATCTTCTAAATATTGTTAAATTTGTAAAATAGACTATAATAACACTTTGTATTTTTGATAGATTGATGAAAATATAATCTAAAAATAGATAGAAATAGAGACTTACAGATAGAACATAGTTTTGACATAGAAAATAAGATATTTAAAACCACTTAATTAAACAGACAAGGATCGATGTCGATTCAACACAATCAACATCGATTTAGATGAATTGATATCGATTCTGTGCAGGATAATTGAATACTGATTAGACTATAATACCATCCTAGAAAACTGATAAAATAAATAAAACTGAATGCCTATCAGACACAAAGGATATTAAATATGAGAAACTAAACAAAAATGGATTTAAATACTAACCTTTTTGATGGAAAATAAAACTTGATAGGATGAGAGAAAAAAATTCACAAAATCCTCTTGATGATGCTTTAAATGGAGATTCTTCAAGATAATAGCACTTTCACAATGTCTGTATGCAAGTTGCAGTGAGATTTTGGCAAAGTTTTGAAGGTAAAAGCATAATCACCATCCTCCTAAGCAATGGAGGTCTATTAGGTGTTTATGGATCAACGTCGATCCTAACCGATTGGTGTCGATCGTGGAAGATCGATGTCGATTTACCCAGAATAGGAGAAGTCAAATGAAAAGTTGTTCTAATGGGTTGGCACGAGGTAAAAGAAGGTTAAAATGACTTCTGAAGTCATTCAAGTTGTTTTAACCATGGAACAAGGTTGGGTAAAAGGAGTAATAAGGACAAAAGGGAGGTTTTTTAGATTTTATGTGATTTATTTGATTTTATGGTTTTAAGGGTAAGGTAAAAAGGGGGTAACTACTATTTAGCCATAGTAATTAACTTATTAACCTAGGTGGTAAATGGTAAAGTGTAATTATAAAAATAATTATGCATGGGGGACATTATAACACAATGCTATATAAATTTAATATAAGGTGTATAAATTTAGCATCTACAATAATATAATATAATATAATGTATATAGAAAGAATGCCTTAGCATTACATGAAATCATTAAATTATATATTATTATATAATTATAATAATATAATTTAATTATTAGTAATATTATATTGTATATTACTTTATAGTTATAATTATAATATATATATATTTACGTAATACTCCTTTATGCACAACGATTGGGAGGCCTCCTTAAATTTCCCACTTTCTAAATAATTTATTTATTATTTCTCATTTTAACTTGTTCAATAATGTGGGTGTGTGGTATGCCTCATCATCATTTGGCATTAATATTTTGAAATATATTCCTAGCATGCCATTTAATAACCACAACGAACCAACCAATAAGAAGCAATGGAATATGGTGCATTAGTTTACAACGTCATGTGTGGTTATTGTGTAAAGTCAAAAGAAGCTATTAATTGTTAAACTTATTGGTGATAAAAATTGTGCTTAATTATGGATTAGACATGTTAATGATGGATTCATTGTGTGTAGACATGTTAATGATGATTACTTACATATTTAAAACTAATAAATGTTTACACGAAAAAGTGCAAGCAATTTTCCCTTGAAAATATCTCAAGTATAACTTATATTTAAAAGCTCACAATTTTTAAGGTCTTTAGTGAACTGTATGTGATGAGTCCTTGCACTTGTGTCGACTTCTTTATTTATATTTGATTGAGATACTTTTAACAAATTCCCTCTATTTATATTTTGGCACCTATCTATATATGGAACATGATGCAAGTGCACATAGACATTTTGTTTACCTATAAGATAAGGGTCACATAATGACTATTCGGTGTGTTTGTATCATAATTAGGAAACTAAAATATATGAAGATATAAAGATGATTTTAGATAAGGGTAGCTTGAAACAAGCATATTATGTGGACTAAACAATAAACATTACAAATGACCATTATATTTTCTTAGTGAATATTTATCTTCAGCAAACTAGCAATTAAATTTTTCACCGATTAAAGATATCTTAATAAAGATCACATAACAACTAATCCTATCATTAAATTTTTCTTGTTAAATTGTAAAAAATTGAATGAATTAAATCTTATTTATAATATGTATTTAATAAAACATATATATTTTTCATAAATTTATAGTAATTATCTTACTTAGATCGTGTGATTAAATTATCTAACACTTATAATATATTCAGACTCTATAAATTATTCATACTAACTACCTTACTTAAAATATGTAATTAAATTCTTAAACATTGAAAATCTTTATTTATAACCCATAAATTGGAATGGCCTCCATAGCAATCACATCATGCAAAAAAGTCACATCATGGCAGACTCGCATAAGGTGCATTCTACACCAACCAAACACAATGCCTTAACAAGAGGGGAAGAATTTACAATAAAATATGATAATTATTGTTTTATTTTATATTTATATATTGCCAACACATAATCCATTTAAATATTTCTCTACTTTGGCACCCTAGGGGAAAGGTCCCTATAGGTTTGCATGTTCCAATTGCCGAATAGGGCTTTTGTTAACATGTGCTCCATTAATGGAACTAGGGCTTTTGTTAACATGTGCTCCATTGATGGAACATATTGGTGTGTATAAATATTAAAGTGCTCTATTGATGGAACATATTGGTGTGTATAAATATTAAAGTGCACCATAAGCTGAACATGTAGTATCTAATATTTTTCCAACATTTACTCTATAAAATTAAAAGTAACCAATCACATTTTAACAAGTAAGACTCAAATATTGATACTTTAATGCACAATTATTGGTACTTCAAAGGTTAAGTTTTGGTCATAGGTTTAAAAAATGTATTTTATGACCTCTTGTGATAAAATCAGTTATATCATAAAATTTATAATGTGTTAGACCTTAAAACCTTAGTTATAAGTAGTTAAGATGACATATTAAAATGGGTAATTTTTTTGAAATATAATGTGATGTTATGGCACCTTAATTCCTATCCAAAGTTAGGGTGCACGGCTACTGGGACCTTTCCCCTAGTCATCAGAAAAAACATATAAAATATGTACTATGGCTATCAATAATATTCCATCAAGCAACTATATGCCATGATTACCCACATATATCATATTATTTATGCATATATCTATACATACATATTCCACTAACAATTTGTCTTTATTATTTGACTTTACAACAACAAACAAATAAAATTATATAGAGTATAGATGGGGCTAAATAATATTGTGCATTATCTTCCATCAAATTAAATATATATTATTATACTTTATCATTTTTTGAAATGAATCTGTAATTATATATATATATATATATATATATATATATATATATATATATATATATATAAGTTTAAGTTTTTATTCATGATATTGATTTAAAATTTCATATATCCAGACACAAGGACTTTATACATCATCAAGGTCACATAAAACTACATAAATACTATTCAACTATTACATGTTCATTAAATTTTAGTTTCTCATATATTAGTCTTCATCCTCTTCTCCAGCTTCCTCAATCTGAGAGCATGTTTGAGAGTTATTATTTTGTATACACAACAAATGATGCAGATATTATTTCAAGTTTGTTTTAGTGAATTTTAACTTATATTTCAAAAAGTGAAGAAGAAGAAACTAAACATAGGTATGGTTAAAAAACCTATTTGGTTGTACACGTATTGAATCAGATGCTTGTGAAGAAGTCCTCTTTAGCTTGGGAGGATGACCTAAAAATAAGATAACACTAAATTAAATAGTTGGTTAAATAGATAGCTGAATGGATTGCCTAGCACTAGCTAGATTCAAGAAGCAAGAACTTCCTCGGGGGCTGTTAATCCACATGTTTTTAAAAATTAAGTTTATCAAATAGAATAGAAAATACTTACATCAATAATAAAAAAGTATTGAAATTGAACACAAGAAATGCTTACTACAAATGACTAATATAGCAATAAGCAAGACAACACTAGTGCTAAATGGCTTGGGTCTATTTCAAAAAATTAGGGAGGCGTTTGTGAACAAGTAGGGACACATAAAATTTGATTTGGTCGAGGATAGGTAGGTGGAAAAAGTTTTCTAAAATTTCCTACCATAATGACCATTGGCAATTGGGATGACCATCGGTGGTTGAGGTGACCTTCAATGGTCAAGGTTGTTAGGTTGTGGAGCTAAACGCTTCACCAGGATGCAAATTGGAGGAGGTTGTTGAGTTGCAAGAAATTGATGTCAGTCTGATCAACCGACGTCAGTCATCTTCAGTGTTTTCAGTAATCGACGTCGGTTATGGGTCGGTCGACATCGGTCAAACAAGAACCGACATCGGCAGCCTGTGTGTGCATGCGTCTCCAGAACTAGTCTAATTTTAGACGGACAGTTAGTTTGCATGGTAAAGACTAATTTTAGTCTTGGAGCTGCGGTTCTAATTATTGTAATTATAAGTCTAATTATTGTTTGTATGGGATCTATTTAAGAGACCCATGGGTTGTATTGTAAAGTTGTAGAATCGGTTATGTAGAATCAGAGTTCTATCCAAGGGAGAATCATAAGGACTTGGTGAGGCAAGGACAAGGGTTCTTCTGAGTGTGTAAGATCTAGGTTGGCAGGTGTGCAAGGCCAAGTTGATATGCGGTATCGCAAGATCAGGTGAGATATACATGGTAAGTAAGGTCGGTTGATCTATAGGTGTGTGTGTGTGCGAGATCTAGGTTTACAGGTGTGCAAAACCAGGTTGATCAGTAGGTGTGAAAGATCAGGGAGATCAGCAACATAGCAGGTAGCAAGATCAGGTGAGATCTACTTGGAGTACATGATGTACTCAGACTTGGAGTACATTGAGTACTTGGTGGACTGGCAGTATTGTTACTGACTAGTGGACTGGCAGTATTGTTACTGACTGGTGGAGGTGAACAACAACTCTATGTTTGAGTTGTTTGTTGTGACCATAATTGAGAGAGAGAACTCTTGAAGGAGATTATTATACACCCTAGAGGTGTGGGAAGAAGAGTGTGACTTCTTTATTATAATTCCTTCTGGAAGATTATTAATACAATTGGGTATTATCTCTCATATTCTGTGTTGTTTCTGATTTCTAGTTACTTGTTACTTCTGGTTAAATTCCATGTTTAGTTGCTTATACAAGGTAATCAATTGTGCTCCTAATCATGAAAAAGTGGTATCATAGCTGTTTGTTGTTTTAGATTCCTAAATAAGTGGTATCAGAGCTAGGGTTGCAGGTTCACAGAGCCTAGTTCAAAGCAGGTTTGTGTTTGATTACAGGTCACTCTCAGGGGTTTCTGATTGAGTGGGAGTATAGCAATGGCAGAAGAAAGTAAGCTAAGAATGGAGGAATTCAAAAGCAAGACTGATCAATTACAAAATTATGGAAAGAAAGAGCAGGTAAAGAAAGATTGATGGTTGGTTGAAGATCAGCATGAAAGAAATGAAGAAGCAGATGTTGTAGGGATTGTTGCATAGGATGCTCTTGTATGTTCCTTGGATAAAGTAGAATCTTGGTTTATAGATTCTGTTGCCTCTTTCCATGCAGCCCCAAATAGATTTTTTTTCCATGTTAAGGTCCATGGAGACTTTGGAAAGATTTATTTAGGGGTTGGTGAGCCTTGTCAAAGTATTGGCAAAGGGGAAGTGCGGTTGAAATTACAGACGGCCAACACATGGGTGTTGAAGGATGCCATGCAGGTCCCAGTTCTGAAGAGGAGGCTAATTTCTTCAAGAAAGTTGGGTGATGAGGGATGCATAGTAACTCTCATAGCGGATGCACTTGAATTAGCATGTGGTAAGAAAGTAGGTATTCTTTATCTATCTACTTGTATTACTGATTCTCCTTCTATTACAAAGATGTGGCTCTTTAGGCTTGGTCACATGAGTGAGAAGGGAATGCATGTTCTTAAGAGGAAGTTAGATGTCTTTGACAAACTTAAGAACTGGAAAGCCTTGGTTTTCTTGGAGGAAATGATGGACAGAGATTAGCTGAGGGGACTGAATAACTCTGAGCAGGGTAGTTTGGATAGGGTTTTGATCCAAAGTGAGCTCGTGGGTAAAAATTCATCACTCATAGGGAAACACAGTTACCGGCATCGACCAGGTAGAATCGACGTCGAACAGGCAAGTACCGACATCAGTCATGTGCAGACTAGAGTCGGTGGTGTTAGGTAGGTGGCTACCAACATCAGTCAAGGAACCAACATCGGTGACCAGGAGGACACTGACGTCGGTCAGAGAACTAGCATCGGCGATCAGGTGGATTCGACATCGGTCGGGTGCAGACCAGGGTCGACCAAAAAATGGATTTTGGGCAGACAACAAGCTGTCAAGGAGTCTCAAACACCCATGTGGAGGACTGAAAGGGTAAGTAAGCCTCAAATTAATTATTCACCTTCTTTATACTACCTGAATAGGTTGCTCACTAATGGTCAAGAACTAGGAAGTTTTGAAGAAGCAATGCAGGTAGAATCCAGGAAACAGTGGGAGCATGGCATGAATTCTTTGGAAGAGAACCAAATAGGAGATTTGGTAGAGTTGCCAATCAGGGTAAAAGAACTAAAAGATGAATTGATTCCTTGGTTAAAGAAGAGAGAGAATGGACACGTGAGATAGAAGGCCAGGTCATATGGTCTTGAGCAAGCTCCAGGGCAGTGGTACAGGTTTGATGGGTGTATGACAAAGCATGGCTTTAGTCAATGTCATTGTAACCATTATGTTTGTTTTACCAGGTTGGATAATGGTTGCGACATTATCCTATTACTGTATGTGGATGATGTGCTTGTTGTAGGTTCATACATGTAGGGTTTTGCTGAGCTAAGGGTAAAATTAGTTCAGTGGTGTGCCAGGAAGGATTTAGGAGGAGCAAAATTCTTTGGCATGAGTTTTCCTAGAGACAGGGAATATCATAGGTTGATGTTGTCTCAGGATGATTTGTGAATAAGGTAGTGGCGTGGTTCAAGATGCAGGATGCAGAACCAGTTAGCACACCTATGGATGCATAGTTCACAAAACTGTGTCCCAATTCACATGATGAGGTTAAGTACATGTGTACTAGACCTATTTTTGCCCATGTAGTGGGTGTTGTCATAAAGTTTGTGGCCAATCTAGGAAAGAAGCACTGGAAAGTATTACAGTGGATTCTCAGGTATCTGAGAGGGACCAGTAGTAGGAATTCATGTTATGCAGGGTCAGGGACTTCTCTACATGGGTATGTAGAATCGGATGTGGCAGGTTACTTGGATGACAGGAGTAGCACCACAGGATGTGTGGTGGTTGGTATTCAAGATTGAGCTTGAAGAGGGATACAAGCTAGGAAACAAATTAGACAATGTACAAGTATAGGTACAGGTGCAGATGTTTATCTCTAAGTGAGAGATTGTTAGGTTGTGGAGCTAAAAGCTTCACCAGGTGCAAATTGGAAGAGGTTGCTGAGTTGCAGGAAACTGAAATCACTCTGATCAACCGATGTTGGTCATCTTCAGTGTTTGCAGTAACTGACGTCGGTTATGGGTTGGCCAACATCGATCAGATAGGAACCGACGTCGGTAGCCTGTGTGTGCATGCGTTTGCATGCGTCTCTGAAACTGGTCTAATTTTAGATGAACAGTTAGTTTGCATGGTAAAGACTAATTTTAGTCTTGGAGCTGTGGTTCTAATTATTGTAATTAGAAGTCTAATTATTGTTTGTACGAGATATATTTAAGAGACCCATGGGCTGTATTGTAAAGTTGTAGAATCAGAGTTCTATCTAAGGGAGAATCATAAAGACTTGGTGAGGCAAGGACAAGGGTTATTCCGGGTGTGTAAGATCTAGGTTGGCAGGTGTGCAAGGCCAAGTTGATTTGTGGTATAGCAAGATCAGGTGAGATCTACATGGTAAGTAAGGTCAGTTGATCTGCAGGTGTGTGTGTGTGTGTGTGTGTGAGATCTAGGTTTGCAAGTGTGCAAAACCAGGTTGATCAGTAGGTGTGCAAGATCAGGGAGATCAGCAACATAATAGGTAGTAAGAGCAGGTGAGATCTACTTGGAGTACGTGATGTACTCAAACTTGGAGTATGTTGAGTACTTGGTGGATTGGTAGTATTGTTACTGACTGGTGGACTGGTAGTATTGTTATTGACTGGTGGAGGTGAACAACAACTCTGTGTTTGAGTTGTTTGTTGTGACCATAATTGAGAGAGATAACTCTTGAAGGAGATTATTGTACGTCCTAGAGGTGTGGGAGCCCTAGACGTGTGGGAAGAAGAGTGTGACTTCTTTATTTTAATTCCTTCTGGAAGAGTATTAATACAATTGGGTATTATCTCTCATATTCTGTGTTGTTTCTGATTTCTAGTTACTTGTTACTTTTGGTTAAATTTAGTGCTTAGTTGCTTATAGAAGGTAATCAATTGTGCTCCTAATCCTGACAAAGTGGTATCAGAGCAGTGTGTTTGTTCTAGATTCCTGACAAAGGTGACCATTGGTGGTTGGACAGACTGTCAGTGGTTGAGACAAGTATTAGTGGTTACTATGTATAGATTTAGGTTGTTAAATGGTTATATTGATGAGATCACAAAGTTGGATTCCCAGAGATGGGTTTTTACTAGGCTGAGTGTGAAAAGAAAATAATGTAACTGAATACTAGAAGATAAATACTTATCTTCTAGAAGATTGATCGAGTGGGTGATTGAGGTGGTTGACCTATTGGTGGAGTCTGACATGAGTTTGATAAAGGAATAGTGCTTGGATAATCACAAAGGAATGGAAAAAAGTAGGCTCTCTGATGTGATAGTTGGATTGTTAGATTATTGATGATGGTTGACTTACAAAAAAGAAAATTTGGATGCACAAGCTCTTGATAACAAATATAGATAGATTTCACCTCCTTATTCCTCTCTTCTTATAGGAAAGAAAGTATAGGTACAACAAGACATTAACTAAGTTTCCTAATTTTAAATCATGCATATAATGGCTCGCACATGGATTTAGACAAGTTATTTTTAAAAAATCAAGGTGGATGGTTTGTATTTTGCCGATTGAGGAGGTGCACCCTGACCGTCGATGGTCAAGGTGATCATCAATAGTCATCCTGACCATTAGCGATCAAGGGCCAACATTTAAAGAGGGTAAAAAGCTAGGTTAAGTTAGTTGGTCAAATTGACCATGGTTAGTCTTGGTTTACAGTCAAAGGGTCATATTGATCCCAAGGGGGTCCTAAGGCGGTCTAGGGGTGTTTTGACATTTGAAATCATGGTGTGAAAATTTTTTAGTGTCTACATTTTTCCCATTTTTATTATGTAGATTTTAATTAACAAGCTATAAAATAAAAATTGATTGTTAATCAAAGGTCTGGTTTTCCTGAGTATGGGGGGAGGTGTTCCTCCTCAAACTAGGAGTCAATGAGGTAAAACAAAATTGGGTGTGGGTTTGAAAAGGTCGATGAAGGTGACAATGAATGTGGACATCATGAAGGTGGGTGATAGGTTGGGCACTTGAAACACAAACATATGCATGAAGTATGACAAAAAGGTGCAATACTTGAGACCATGCATTGATTAGATTGTCATAGTTGGTAAAAATAAAGGGTAGGTGCTTAGAAACATAAGTGACAAGTGGACCACATGATTGCATTTAAGTGTGGTAGGTGGGTATACTTATAAACCCAAGTCTCCTAGGCAATGTTTATGATTTAATGGGTATCTAAGGTAGGAAATGCTCCTAGTGAAAAACACAAATTGGTCAAGTATTGCAAGTATTCAAGGTAGGAAGTGCTCCCAAGAAGACATAAGTGGGTCAGGTAAGTGTGAAGTTGTGCATGTTCAAAAAGTGGTTAACATGGTAATGTTGTTTTTGTGGTTAAAAGGACCAAGCAAAAAATCATCGCAAAATATGTGTTAGTTGGGCTGAAATAGATCAGTAGTGAGATGATGTGGTGGTCAAGTTGGGTGGAGAAGGTAGTCTTCATGGGTGGGTTATTGTTAAGTTAGGTCTATTTAAAAATGGTTAACTTATAGGTGAGAGAAAAATAGTGAGGTTCATAACTGTCAATGGTCAGGGTGCTTAAAGGTGACCGTCGATGGTCACCCTAATCATCGATGGTCACCATGACCATCGATGGTCACCCTAATCATCGATGGTCACCATGGCCATCGATGATTAGGGTAAAAACCCTAAAAGTTAGGTGGTTAAAAGTAAAAAGTGAATGTCATTTTTCTCATTTTCACTTTTGAATACAGAGCTCTAGCATTTGGCATTTTTGAGTGAAAATATTAATGATGATGACTACTAAGGTGGACCTACTGAGTTTGCATGAGCAAGAGGACTTAGGGGACTAGTGAGGATGCAAAGAGCATGTAGATGCAGATGAATATAGGTGGGTATATGGCTTACTCCTCAATGGGTTTCATAGAATGAGGTAGGGGGCATCCTTACTTTGATAGTTTAGCTTAATTTGGTAATTGTATTAGGGTTTGAAGATGGTGGTTTGAATGTTTGGGTTTCAATAGTTATGCCCTAGTTAGGGTTTTTATGTGATTTGGGTAAATTTGAAGGTGATTAGGAAAATTGAAAGGGTGGGTAGGTGAGTTAGGGTGGGTAGGTGAATTAGGGTAGCAAATTAGGAGATTTTATATGTGGTTTGGTTAGTTTTAGGGTAGGTTAAGTTTTGGGTGTTTCACTCATGGAACACCCACAATGACCATTTGTAGTCAGGTCTGACCATCAATGATCGACATTTGTATGGAAATGGATGTCTGACCATCAATGGTCACCATGACCATTTGTGGCCACCTAGTGAAAAAAATGGTTATTTTGAAAGTGTTTAAAATGTTAAGGCAAATTAGATATGAGTTGTTCGGTGTAGGTTAACTTTGTAGGTTAGAGGGTAAATTTGGTGGGTATTGAGTAGATGGGTAGGATGGGTAGATAAATAGGTCACTAGGTAAAGTTGAAGGGTAAGGTAAGGTAGGTGTAGGAAAAGGTTTAGTTGGTAGGCAACAATGGTGTAGGTGACTAAGCTATGTTTCTAAATGAATGTTTGTAGGCCCAAGAGCAAATACAAATGTGAAATCGAGTACCAATCATCTTTATAGAGATCCAATAGGGGATGACCCTAGTTGATTGGGCCCATATAAAGGAGGTTGGGTTGGGAGAGATGATGCATTATCAACATGTGCCTTAGGATGCATCCATGATCATAGCTCTCTTTGAGAGATGGGATCCAGCTACGAACACCTTCTTACTATCGATTAGTGAGATGACAATCTTGCCATAGGATGTGCATAAGATCACATGGCTACCTTTTTGAGGTGATCTAATCTATCACATAGAATGAGAGGAGCGGGAGGATCACATTGATCTATTGTATAGAGATGGCAGTGATCAGGTTAGATGGAATGTTGGGGGCTTAAGCTACATCATGTTGTATAAGAGGGTGCTAGGTGAGAGGAAATTAATGACTATGCTTATGATGGTCATCTCATGTTTTTCTCCTCCCAACTTGAATAGTGGGAGGTTACCATACTTAGTATTAGGGGTACTGGTTGAATTGCTAATGGGGTGGACTATATTTAGCTGGGTACGTATACTCTTGGTGCAGATATACAAGTAGCTATGGGGATTTAGGGCTCATAAGAGGTACATCATCAATGTTGGTCTTGTTCTACACTACTAGGCCTCTGATCACATTTGGGTGTTGAGGCTAGTGGGGCTGCCATGGATGGGATACACTTAGATAGATTTTTCAATTAGATTCATATGATGGAGAGGTGACTTTGTTATTTTAGGTACAGGAGAAGGTGCACATGATGTGGACTGGTTTAGGGGTGCATTGATTGTACTAGTTATTTGAGACATTACTTTAAGACCATATGTTCAATTTTCAATATGGCCTCGTTACAGGAGGCAGACCCTATCTCTATAGAGTTATAGATGGATACTTGGTAGGTAAGATAAGGAGGTGGAGGCTATCCCCTTTGATAGGGTACATAGATAGTTCAGCTTGGTTCAAGGTATTCTAGGTGCATTCCTGAGATACAAGTGTGAGGACTCAGAGATTATATTATCGGAGCCACATCTTGTACCAACTTTACTAGATCATGAGGAGTTGCCAGCCAAGCCATAAATAGATGATGCTAGATTTGTGGATGGGTATATGACATAGTACCAAGATTTATATGTGGCTATATATTTTGGTTATGGTGGTAGGAGGTCAATGGTTTTGAAACCAATTGGGACAGGGGGCCATAGGGAATAGGTATAAAGTGTTGGCCTCGATGGATAGGTAGGAGCGACACCAGATATTACACAGGCATAGGTCATAGCATTACAAGGGTAGGTGGCTATATTATAAGGTTAGGTTGATATATTATAAGGTCATCTAGCCACTGTGATAGGTTAGAAGGACCAAGCTAAGGCTACACTAGTCTAGGTCACCCAAGAGGGAGATTCTCTAAGACATGCTAGAGGGGAAGCCACACCACCACCACTAGCAGGTCCAGTAGGGACCATTGATATGCAAAAGTACATAGCCACTATATAGGAGTTATGGTACTATGAGGTGATATTCTTCACTCACTACCCAATGGAGCCTTGACGGGGAGAGTATAGTTCTAGTTGGCAGGTGGTGCTAGTGTGGTGACACCATGTCAGTGGGTTGCATCTGTAGTTGACTAGATAGGTGCATGTGGAGGGTAGGCAGGTATGATAGGGGGTAGGAAATAGGATCTAGTGGTGATCCAAGAGTTAATGGTGCTTATGGTGAATAGATAGGACATATCTCATATATATATTTATATATTATTGTATACCATTTTGATTTCAGCATGCGATTCAATGCAATGAGATGTACATTTTGAGAGGGAGAGACATGTATATTTGTTTGAACACATTATGATGTTATTTGAATCATGCATTATATATATGATATTTGTTTATTGCTCATACTCAAGGTATATGATTTGATTTTTAATGCTTATGATGTGATGTTTATATTTGTTATGGATTATGTTAATGTTATGGTTGCTAGACCTTAATGTAGACTTAGCTATCTAGGTATGAGATGGTTTTTATTTATGGCTATGCTTCTTGTTTGCTTTATGACATGATAAATTTTAATGAGTATATACTTCATTATTTATATTTATACATGTGATGAAAATGGTTGGTTATTTTATTACTCATGGATGCTCTGATGTTATTATGCTTGTTATGGTTATGATTATGGTTATGTGTTTACTTATTACACATGTGCATATGCTTGTTTTTAATTTGTTTTAAAATAAAACACATGAGGTAAGTTAATTAACAACACTAGATGAGAGATAAAAGGGTATAATCAAGAGATAAACATCATAATGAAAATATCAACTAGTCATGACAGGATAAGAAGAGGGCACAATGTTTCCTTTTGACAAGGACTAAAATAAAACTGAAGTTGGCTTGGCTTAAGGAACATAAACCCTTAGAATTATTCAAATTAGTGTTCATTAGTCATCTAAAAAAGGTTTCTTGATTATATAATGTTAAGTAAGCTCAAAATCCCTTATTTATAGTGTATAAAGGGGAAATGAATAAAAATGGAACCTTCTTATGAGACTAACATGCCTCTTCTATAGCTATCCAAATAGTCAGTATAAACAAGTTTATGTCATACAAAGTGTAGACTTATCGATGTAGGAAGTCTACTCATAAGAGTCATTTGTGGATTTCAAAATTATGTTGATTTTGAAATTGTTGGATAATGGGTCTGTTGCATTTATTTCTAGGGGATTGGGGAAGATGATCGATGCAAGAAGCTTCCAAGAAATTGCTTGTTTTTGGCAAATGATTTACTCAACCATACTTCAAGGGAGTGGTCTAAGTTTGTATGCTTTATTCAAGGATTTTTGATAGTTTTCCTTTAAGGGAGCATTCCACCTTACGTTTATAAATTTAAAATAAATTTTCAACAACTATCCTTCAAGGGAGCAATTTGCAAATTCTAGGAATGACCCATGATTACTATTGGTTTAGGATTTGATGTTTATTTGTTTGATGTATGCTTTACATACTTATTTATTTAGGCTTAAGGGTTCACCTTTATGAAGATAAAATTAAAAGCAAAAGAAGGTTGTTTGAGGTTTGGGTTTACGTGGAAATGATCATGGGGATCCATCTTGGGAGAGGGGCAGAAAGTATGATGAGAATCATGCCATGGGTAGAGCCATGGTACCTATTATTCAAGATTAGGCTATGATTGTGATGGATAATCACATGATTCATTTTTAATTAGTTGCCCCTAAAATAGGGAGATGGATATGGTTGAAAGCAAGGGATGAGCCTAAGTTAAACAAAAGGTGAACTTGATCCTTCTTAACAAAAGAATGGATATAGATGCAAAGCATTAAGTGGCTCGAGTTTTGGGTGTCCTTTGAAATAAGACAACTGGTAATATCCTAATCCATACTTATGGGTTATAATATATGGTCCAAGACAATTGAAAACAAGCTTGCCCCCTTACTTTTCTCTATATTGGTGACATGTTGATTTTCCTTTAGGATGAGGTTTTTGATGTTGAATTTTCATACTCTAAGGTGTTTTTTATAGGCACATTTGACATGCTCTTGATATACATGGAGATGGGTAAGGGATTTTAAGCAATTCTTGTCAAGTATCTAAAACTAAGATAAATGGTATTGACGATAATCATCTTCAAAAATTAGATCTTACAAAGATATGCATAGAGAAGGAATTTGGACTTCGAGAGGAATTTTTTTTTTCAATCCAAATACAAAAGAGAAAGGGGTAAAACCCATATGGGTTATAATGATAGTACGATATGTCATTAAGGTAAAGGGGATGTGTGAATTCTAATCCCAACCAGATGTATTAACCATTTTAGTTAGTATGTTGTTAAGAGTTTTGTTAGAGGCCTTGACATGTCCATTCATTTGAGGGTGATAGGGCGAGGAGAAGCTTAACATAATATCAAAAGCATCATAAAGACCTTATACTTTCTTTTTCTTAAATTATTTACCATTTTTGATGATAATCTTGTGAGAAACATCGAAATGGTAGATGATATGATGGTTGATAAAATCGATAATCTTCTCCACTTTGTTTGAGACTAGAGGATTAGCCTCTACCCATTTGGTAAAATATTCAGTCACATTGATGATAGAATGGTGCCACTATGAATAATGGTGGTTAATTTCACCAATAAGGTCTAGATCACATTGTGAGAAGGGCCAAAAATCAACATAAATGTGAAGACTATGGCTAGGTGCATGATGTAGATTGTGGTTTTATTGACAATTAACACACTTTTTCACATAATCACAACAGTCTTGGTTAAGGGTATTATAATAATAGCTAAGGTGAAGGATGCACTTAGCTATAATGAGGCCACTAAAGTGTCCCCCATATATGTCATCATGTGTTTCCTTGATAGCTTGAGAGGCTTCATGACTATGTAGGCAATGAAAGAGGAGACCATCAAAGCCATGCTTATAAAGAATTCCCCCCATAATGGTATAACATTAGTTACTCTAGATAAATGCTCTTTGGGAATTCATAGAAAGTCCAGAAGGAATGATGGCAAGGGTAAGATAGTCAAAGGTTTGTTGATACCAAAGGTCAGATTGGGTCTCCTCCACATTGAAAATGGTGGGAGAATCTGGTTTGACATAGGAAGGCTGGGTGATGATGATAGATAGCTTGGAGTCAGAGGGTACAAATTGGATTTGAGAGGTGAGGGAATTCATGGTGTCGATGAACTTGTTAGTAGATCATGGGGTTGATTGGATGTAGTAGTGTTTGAATGATGCTAAGAGCTCATCAATTAGTTATTTGTACTATTGAGAAACATCATTCTTACACTGGTAAGAGCCAATGATTTGATTGAACATAATTTGGGAGTCACCAAAGATGTTAATCATTTTGAATCCTAGGGCTAACACAATCTAAAGGCCTATGACTAGGGCTTTGTACTCAGCCATATTGATGGTACATTGAAAATCAATCTTGAAGGACAAAGGAAGAGGCTCACTGTCAAAGGGAATAAGGATGATACTAGCTCCCCCACCACATTAGAATTTTGACCCATCAAAGAAAATGGTGACTTGATAGGTGAATTCTGCCTAAGAGAGGGCCATGATAAACTCATCAAGAAACTCAAGAGGAGGGGGTTAGTTGTCTACTAGTGGTGATTTAGACAATTGGTCAGTAATAAATTATCCCTTAATTGAATTTTTATTAAGGAACTCAAGGTCAAACTCTGATAAAAACATGAGCCATTTGGCCATATGCTAGTTTTAGTATGGCTTGGAGTGCATGTATTTGATTAGGTCAGTATTGGTTATGATATAGGTTTTGTGGTTAAGGAGGTAGTGGTGAAGTTTGGTGGCTATGAAGACTAAAGATAAGCAAAGCTTCTTAGTATGGGTATACCGAGTCTTGTACTCTACAAGCATGCAAATGATGTAGTAGATATCTTGCTCTTTGTGTTATTCATCTCGATGAGAAAGCATTGCCCCTATGGAGTGGTCAATGGTAGAGATATACATGTATAAAGGTTGGTCATAATTGGGAGGGGTGAGGACAAGTGGAGCTAAAAGGTAGTTTTTGAGTGAATCAAAGGCCTTTTGATAGTTTTTATTCCACTTAAAAGAGAAATCCTTCTTTAGAAGGTGGTGGAAGGATTGACATCAGTTCAAAATCTAAGAGATAAATCTATGAATGGATTAGAGTTTCTCCCTACAAACTAAAGATTTGCTTGAGGTTAATTAGAGGAATCATGTCAAGTATGGCTTTGATTTTGGCAAGATTGACTTTAATATCATGAAGAGAGATAATAAATCTAAGAAGCTTACCTAATATGACCCCAAAGATATATTTCTTGAGGTTTAGGTAGACATAGTAATGGATATGTTGCTCAAAAATGATCTTGAGAATGGACAAATGATCATTTTGGAGTTTATATTTTTTGAGAAAGTCATCCACATAGTCCTCTACAATTTTGTGGATAAGGTCATGGAGGATATAAGTCATTACATGTTGGTCTGTTGTAACAACATTATTTAATCCAAAAGGCATGACTCTATAGTAGAAGGTTCCCCATAGAGTGGTAAAGGCAGTTTTGTGTTGATCTTTGGGGGCAATTAGGATTTGATTGTAACTCAAAAATATCTCCATGAGAGATAACATCTTGTGGTTGAATGTAAGATCAACTAGTTGGTCAATGCTTGGTAGAGGAAAGTCATCTTTGGGGAAAGTAAGGTTGAGGTCAGGAAAGTCCACATAAATGTGTAGTCCCCCTGTGGCTTTGGTGATAAACATGCCATTTGAGACCTATTGGAGATAGTCAATGGGTTGAATGAAATTGATATATAGATGTTGAAGTTCTTCTTTGATGAGAAGGGTTATTGAGGGTGCATGCATTGAAGATTCTACTTGATGGGCTAAGCTTCATGATTGGTGACTATGTTATGGGTAGTAATGGTGGGGTTAATTCTAGGCATGTCGTTATAATACCAAGCAAATGTTGTGCTATGATCTTAGAGGAAAGAAGGGAAATCCCAAAGTTCCTCAGCATTCAACAATTGGATGATTTTGACAATGTGGGGGTTATCCAGAGTACCCAAGTTGATATCCATGGTAGATTCATTCAACATGGTTGAAGTCTTAGGAGGAAGGTATTTGTGGATGGAATAATTTGGGGTACCAATGTAGGTGAGAATGGAATCATCATCCTAGCACTGAACAGTGTTAATAGTAAGGGAGTCATCTCCTATTATCTAAGGATGGGTCAAAGGGATGGTTATGGTTGCCACTTCCTTTTGATAAGTTAGGGGTTAGAGGCTGATAATGTTAATGAAAAAAATTTAGGTGGGATGATGACATCATCCTCACACGTAGGTAGAGGAGTGGTTGGTGAGGAAGGGGTGTCTTCCTCAACAATGGTGGTTGTAGGTGGTTAGGTTTGTTTTTTGTTGGGTAGGATGAAATTGAGGCCATGTTTCTCACGAGATTTTTTGGTTTCAATGGAAATCAACTCATATGGGCCATGCTCATATCACCCAAGACCAAATCCTTTCCAAGAACACCTATAAAGGTATGTCTTGGAAAAGCTTAGTTTATCTAGGTAGAAGAAACCAATGGTAAATGGTCGAGGTGAAAGAGAGGTGGTGGAAGTGCCAAGGGGTTTATCGAGTCCCCATAGATGAAATGGGATTGATAATGGGGAGGTCCAAAAAGATTAATGGTTCTAAAATTAGGGTCATATCTCGAGTGGTTAGTAAGTTTCCCATACTCGTGAGGAGTAGGGAAGGCATCAAGGGATAAAAGTGTTAAGGTGTGGAGCCTAAAAGCTTCACCAAGGAGCGCATTTGATAGTTTGCAGGTTTACACAGTCACCGGCATCGGTCAGGAGCAACCGACGTTGGTCAGGTGCAGTTGAAGAGACGTCGGCGTCGATAGGGATTGGCCGACGTCGGTCACAGGAAAGTAGGCAAGAACCGGCGTCGGTTACTTGTGCATCCCGAAAGCTATTTCCGAGGACAGAACCAAGTGTTTGCATGATGAGAATAAGTTGTAGTCTTAAGTCCACGTCTCTATTATTAGTAAGACTATTTTTAGAGCCCTTGTTCAAGAGGCTTAACTGTTGGTTGTAAGTGCATGCTCAAGTTTCCTAATTTTATATGTAGGAAAGATCTTCTTAGCTTATTGTAGTTCAATGTATGTGAATGTTGTTGAACAGTACAGAATTGTATAGGTGAATCAATCTAGGTTGTTGGAGTTGATTGTACTTGAGAGAGAGAGATCTTGAGGGAAAGAGATCTAGAGAGAGATCTGTACATCTGAGAGAGGTGTGGAAGAAAGAAGTTTCTTCAATTGTATTCCTTTTGTAAAGAGTTTAATACAAGTTTTCAGGGTGGTTTCTTGTATCTCTTGTTCTTTGCTATTTATCATTCTAGTTACTTATCTATCTGATTTAATTCCATGATTTATTGCTTTCATAAGTGTAATCATATTGTTGGTTGATCCCCAACAAGTGGTATCAAAGCTAGGTTACAGGTTCTAGAGATTGATACCAATAAGTGGTATCAGAGCCTTGGTTGTAGGTTTAGAGCTTGATATCCTACAAGTGGTATCAGAGCTCAGGTTAACTAACAGGTGGTTCAGATCTGTGTAGTGTGTATTGATTACAGGTTGCTCACAGGGGTTTCTGCAGGGATTTCTATTTGAGTGGGAGAAGCAATGGCAGAAGAAAGTAAACTGAGAATGGAGAAGTTCAATGGAAAAAATTATCAACATTGGAGAATGCAGATAGAGGACTATCTGTATCAAAAAGATCTATACTTACCGTTAGGTGGGATTGCAAAGAAGCCCACAGACATGGATGATGAAGAATGGGAAGTTCTTGATAGAAAGGCTCTGGGGTCTATAAGACTGAGTCTAGCATCTACTGTGATATCTAATTTATCACAGGCAAAAACAACGGTAGAGTTGATGACTACTTTAGCAAATTTGTATAAAAAACCCTCAGCTTCTAATAAGGTATATCTTATGAAGCAGTTATTTAATTTGCATATGCAGGAAGGTGGATCTGTATCTAATCACCTGAATGATTTCCATGGAATTGTAAATCAATTAATTTCAGTCAATATTGTGTTTGATGATGAAATTAAAGCTCTTTTAATATTATGTTCTTTGCCTGAAAGCTGGCATAGCTTAGTAATGGCAGTTAGTAATACTGCATCTGCTTCAAATATTTTAAAAGTAGAGGATGTTGTTAGTGTTATCTTGAATGAGGAAATTCGTAGGAAAAGCATAGAGGAAACATCAGGGAACGCTTTAAGTTTTGAGAGCAGGGGAAGGCAAAAAGAGAAGAGCAAGAGGAGATCAAGGTCTAAGTCTAAGGTGAGAGGTAGATCCAAATCCAGAAATGGCAGGAAGCCACAATGCTGGAATTGTGGAAAGATGGGGCACATAAGCAGAGATTGCTAGTCAAAGCCTAAGGAGGACAATCAACACGAAGGAAAGGAAGAAGCAAAGGTTGTAGGTATTGCACAAGATGCTTTAATATTCTCTTTGCATAATAATATAGAATCTTAGGTGTTAGATTTTGGTGCATCTTTTCATGCTACCCCTAATAGAGAATATTTTAGTGACTATATCCATGGAGATTTTGGAATAGTGTATCTAGGGGATGATGAGCCTTGTAAAATTATTAGCAAAGGTAAAGTGCAACTGAAAATGTAGAATGGCAACACATGGGTGTTGATAGATGTTATGCATGTTCCTAGCTTGAAGAGGAATTTGATTTCTGCAGGAAAGTTAGGGGATGAGGGTTGTACAGTAACTCTCACAGCTAAATCTTGGAAGGTGACCAAGGGTGCACTTGTTATGGCCAGAGGTAAGAGAGTTGGTACTCTCTATTTATGTAATTGTGTTACTAACAATTCTCCTTCTGTATTATCTACTTCAGATGTGGATGCAAAATTGTGGCACTCAAGGCTTGGCCACATGAGTGAGAAGGGGATGTCAATTCTTAAGTCTAAAGGTAAGCTTTCAGATTTGAAAAGCATAGATCTGGAATTTTGTGAGCATTGTGTGTTTGGAAAACAAAAGAGGGTGAGTTTTCTTAAGATTGGGTCAACAAAGAAAAAGCATAAGTTGCAGCTTGTTCACACAGACGTGTGGGGACCGGCTCAAGTTGCTTCTATTGGAGGATCACAGTACTATGTTACGTTCATAGATGATGCTACAAGAAAGGTATGGATCTACTGTATTAAGAAGAAATTTGATGTATTTGAGACTTTAAAGATTTGGAAAGCTATGGTTGAGAATGAAATAGGCAAAAGATTGAAGTGCTTGAGATCTGACAATGGTGGTGAGTTTTGCAGCTATAAGTTTAGAGATTATTGTTATATGCATGGAATTCACAGGCAAAGGACGGTTCCAAGGACACCTCAACAGAATTGAAATGCTGAAAGGATGAATAGAACAATAATGGAGCATGCAAGGTGTATAAGATTGCATGCTGGTTTGCCCATAGAGTTTTGGGTAGAAGTTGTTGACACTACAGTGTACCTGATTAACAGAGGACCCTCTACAGCGCTAGATGGTGGAATTCCAGAAGAGGCATGGACAGGTAAAAAGGTAGATCTCTCATATCTCAAAGTTTTTGGTTGTGAAGCCTTTGTGCACGTTGATAAGGAAAATAGAAAGAAGCTAGATGCTAAGTCTATGAGGTGCACATTTATTGGCTATGGCTCAGATGATTTTGGTTTCATATTTTGGAATCTAGGAACTAACAAGGTAATTAGGAGCCGTGATGTTGTTTTCAATGAAAAAGTGATGTATAGTGATCAGCTGAAGAAGCTGAATCAATCTGGGCAGAGCAATGGAGAATTGGACGAGGTGACGGTCCAAAATGAGCTCGCGGGAAAAATAAATAATCACTTGTAGGAAAACACAGAGACTGACGTCGACAAGAAAGGAATCGACATCGGTAGAACAAAAACTGATGTCGGTAATATAGGGACCGACTTCGGTAAGACAGGCACTGACGTCGGTCAGGAAGAACCGGCGTCAGCCAGTAACAGGTCTGGAGGTGACCGAGATCGTTCACTGTCAGAGAATTTGGGCGGACAGCGTGTTGTGAACGAGTCTCAAACGCCCATTAGGAGGTCAGAGAGGGTAAGTAAGCCTCCAATTAGATATTCTCCTTCATTATTCTATTTATTGCTAACTGATGGTAGAGAATAGAGAGTTTTGAAGAAGCATTACAGGTGGAGTCCAAGAGTCAGTGGGAGCGTGGCATGGTTGAGGAAATGGAGTCCTTAAAAGAGAACCAAACATGGGATTTGGTTGAGTTGCCAGCTGGTAAGAGGACACTGAAGAACAGATGGACCTACAGGTTGAAGGAAGGTGAGAATGGACAGATGAGATATAAGGCCAGATTGGTAGTGAAAGGATTTGCACAAAAGCTAGGTATTGATTTTGGTGAGATTTTTTCTCCTGTTGTTAAAATGACTTCTATACGGATTGTACTGTCTTTAGTTGCTATTGAGGATTTGAATCTTGAGCAGCTTGATGTTAAGACAACGTTTCTTCATGGAGATTTGGATGAGGAAATATATATGGAATAGCCGAAAGGATTTGAAGTCAAAGGTAAGGAGAAGTTAGTGTGCAGATTGAAGAAAAGCTTGTATGGCCTCAAGCAAGCTCCTAGACAGTGGTATTTGAGATTTGACAGGTTTATGACTGAGCATGGCTACAGTAGGTGTCAATATAACCATTGTGTGTATTTTAAGAGATTGGATAATGGTAGATATATTATTCTGTTATTGTATGTAGATGATATATTGGTTGCAGGATCACACATGCAGGATATCTCTGAGCTTAAGGTGAAATTAGCTCAAACATTTGCCATGAAGGATTTGGGAGCAGCAAAGAAAATCCTTGGCATGAGCATTAAGAGGGACAGGAAAAATCACAGGTTGATTTTGTCTCAAGAGGATTATGTGAACAAGGTGTTGAAACGGTTCAATATGCAAGATGCAAAACCGGTAAGCACACCTTTGGCTGGATATTTTAAGTTGAGTATAAAACAATGTCCCAATTCACATGATGAGGTAGAGTACATGAGTAAAGTTCCATATTCTTTCACAGTAGGGAGTTTAATGTATGCAATGGTGTGTACTAGACCGGATATTTCCCAAGCAGTGGGAGTTGTAAGTAAGTATATGGCCAATCCAGGAAAGGACCATTGGAAAGCAGTTCAATGGATCCTTAGATATCTGAGAGGAACCAGCAGTAGGCATTTGTGCTATGGAGGTTCAGATACTTCTCTACATGGTTATGTAGATTATAATATGGCAGGTGATTTGGATGGCAGGAGGAGCACCATAGGATATGTTTTCACTATTGGTGGAACAACGGTTAGCTGGATATCAAAGTTGCAGAAGGTTGTTGCCTTGTCAACTACAGAAGTAGAGTATATTGCAGCCACAAAGGCTAGCAAAGAGATGATATGGATGACACGGTTCATGGAAGAGCTTGGAAAGGAGCAAGAGAGTTGCAGACTATACAATGATAGTCAGAGTGCCATTCATTTGGCTAAGAATTCAGCCTTTCATTCAAGAACAAAGCATATACAGCTTAGGTACCACTTCATAAGACAGGTATTGGAGGATGGTGAGTTGAAGCTGGAGAAGATCCATACAGATAAGAATCCTGCTGATATGTTAACCAAGCCAATTACAAAAGAGAATTTGAATCTTCATTCAACTTCTGTTGGTCTTCATGATTGAGTTGAAGATGGAGGAGCTAGAAGATGTTGCTGTACAGGTACTGGTGCAGCTGTTTATCTCCAAGTGGGAGATTGTTAAGGTGTGGAGCCTAAAAGCTTCACCAAGGAGTGCATTTGATAGTTTGCAGGTTTACACAGTCACCAGCGTCAGTCAAGAGCGACTGACGTCGGTCAGGTGCAGTTGAAGAGACACCAGCGTCGATAGGGATCGGTTGACGTCAGTCACAGGCAAGCAGGTAGGAACCGACGTCGGTTACCTGTGCATCCAGAAAGCTATTTCTGAGGACAGAACCGAGTGTTTGCATGATGAGATTAAGTTGTAGTCTTAAGTTTGCATCTCTATTATTAGTAAGACTATTTTTAGAGCCCTTGTTTAAAAGGCTTAACTGTTGGTTGTAAGTGCATGCTCAAGTTTCCTAATTCTATATGTAGGAAAGATCTTCTTAGCTTATTGTAGTTCAATGTATGTGAATGTTGTTGAATAGTACAGAATTGTATAGGTGAATCAATCCAGGTTGTTGGAGTTGATTGTACTTGAGAGAGAGAGAGCTCTTGAGGGAAAGAGATCTAGAGAGAGATTTGTACATCTGAGAGAGGTGTGGAAGAAAGAAGTTTCTTCAATTGTATTCCTTCTGTAAAGAGTTTAATACAAGTTTTCAGGGTGGTTTCTTGTATCTCTTGTTCTTTGCTATTTATCATTCTATTTACTTATCTATCTGATTTAATTCTGCGGTTTATTGCTTTCATAAGTGTAATCATATTGTTGGTTGATCCCCAACAAAAAGGTGATATTACCCTAGTGAAAGGTGGTGGAATTTTGATTCCAAAGGGTCTAAGGTGGGGATCTGATCAGAGGGTATGGATGAGCTAGTTCATGCCTTGTTGGTGTAAGAGGAGATGACATCCACTTTTGTGGTGGAAGGTTAGTCTTTAGTTGTCCATGGTGTGTTAGAAGGGGGTAGGAGGACATCATTGGGTCGATACATCATGTTGCATGTCGAGAAGGGATTTGGGTCAACTTGGATGGTGATGACCTAGCATTTGTGATCAAATTTAATACAATGATGAAGGGTAGATGGGACATAACCCATGGAGTAGATCCAAGGTTGTCCTAGCAAAACATTATATTAGAATTCACCTTCTAATACTTATAAGATTTTTGGGAGTGTGTAGGGTCCTAAACGAATATGAAGGACAATAGTTCCTAGGGTAGTGTCCATGGTGTCATTAAAAGATCAGAGGATCTCTAAGATTTTAGAGATGACATTGTCCAATAAGTTGAGTTGGTTATGGGCATGGGAGGAGATGATGTTAATACTAGCTCCCCCGTTAATCATAACCTATTTGATGCGAGTTTGGTTGATGTAAGTAGTAATAAAGAGAGGAGGATATGGGTCAGTCATTAGGATGAATGGAAGGTATTTTTAAATCCTTGAAGGTGAAGAGGTTATAAATTTGGAGAGTGCAAATAAAGGTAGGAAATGGTTGAGGGTCTTTAGTTTAAACCTCTACTGACTAAAATGCCGCAATCATTGCTTGGCAATGATGAGGTGAAGTATTAATCAACTCATATAATATCATCTCCACTAGGTTCTAGTAGACATGTTTAAGCACCATTCTCCTAATTGATTTAGAGGGGTTGGATTGGGAGTTACCCAAGATAGAAACCTTGGGTTTGGATAAAGTTGAAGGTGCTTGATTTTAGTTTAGTTGGGAAGTGGAATATGGGTATGTCCATGGAATGGACACTTTGGCCTTCCCCTTGTCCTTATGCTAAGAATGTGATCGGGTGACCACATGGATGGCATGGATAGACAGAAGAGTTGGTGTAGGGGATTGATTTAATTATTCATCACTCTGAAGCGAGAGTGAAGGAGAAGGTAGGTGTTGGGTAGGATTTGTTATTGGTTTGATTGGTATAGGGATTGTGAGAGGTTCATCTATTAATAGATCATCTTCATCATAGATTTGATGGATTATGATTTGGAGAGCTTTGTAATTCTCCATGTTATGCCCTAGTATCCCATGATAGGAACACATGTGGTGGTCATTCTACTAGATAAGTTTTGAACTAAGAGGGTCAAAAGGTTTGATAAGAGGTAAGGTCAATCAAGAAGCATACAATAACCTTTGAAAAATGGTAGAGGAGGACTCAACTAAAGGTAGAGAAGGTTTAGGGGTTTTGGTCTTAGTTGTTAAAGTGGAAGTCCTTTTGAGAGTGGGTTTGGTGATGAAAGGTTTGGGTAAGGTGGTGTGTTTGGTTGGTAGTTTTGGTTTTGGTAAACAAGAGGTTGATGAAGTGGGGGTAGGAGGTTTCAAGGTAGGTATCTTGGTTATTACTGGCACGATGAAGATAAGTGTGTCAGAAAGCAATTGTGAAGGTGTAACCAAAAGTGGTGGTGGGGTTTTGGTTGAGACAATTGGTTTATGATTAAAATGGAGGGATGAGGTCCCAAAATAGAGGGCAAGGTTGAAGGATCTAAAATTTTGTCTCTCTGTCATTTTGTTGGCTTTGCTTCCTTGGTTTATTTGGCTCGATGTTTGGTTGGTGGGTTTGGTGAGGTAATCTCCATTTTCATAGATAGGTGATTAAGGCTCTGTGTAGGGAAGGTACCAAGGTTTTTGGTTGGTTTGGTTGGAGAAGGTGATTTGGTTATTTGGGGTTTAGGTGTATTAGATGGTTGAGTAATTATGGTTGGTATAGGTTGTTATTGGTTTGGTTGATAGGGTAGGAGTTTAGATAGCAGAAGTGGTGGGTTGGTCTACGAAATGCATGGTTGAAGGTTCATGTTTGGCAATGTAAGGGATCCCTAATTATTCTCAAAAGGTGGCTTGATCCACGTTAGGTTTGGAGACAAAGTCTAACCTCTGAACTAATCTATATAAGGGTTTGTAGATTGGTTTTATTCCCTGGGTGGTAGACTCGAAGGATAGGCCCATAAGTTGAGAAGGGGGAATCGTAACCTCATCATTTTCCTCAATCAAAGTATGCAAGGTTATGGATGGGTGACTCCTCTGTGGGAGTTGTAGGTGTGGCAACTTCCTCCTTGGGAATGACCTCCAAAGGGGGAGTAGATGTATGGGTGGTAGAGGGGGAAGGTAAGGTGGTGATGGTTGTTTATTCAGATGTGTCAGTTGAAGGAAGAGTTGGTGACTCCACTACCTCAATAAGTGGAGGAGGATAAAGGGGTGGTTCTTCAATTTATCTCTCTAAAGGAAGATAAGGTGAATCCACTACCTCAATAAGTGGAGGGGGTGAAGAACAAGTAGATGGGGTGGTAGGTTCCTCATCAATAAACATGTCAAGAACCATGTTGATGGTATGGGCATCATGAGAACACTCAACTGTGTGGCTCTCATTTTTGGTAGGAGCATGATTTGGAAAAGGTTGCCTAAAAATTTCAAGGGCTTGGTTTTGATCTGCATTGGGGTTATCCAGCACAATCTCTCCCTTGTCAATGAGATATTGGACAATGCTCTTGAAGGTATTACACCTACTAATGTCATGTCTGATTACTTAGTGAAAAGTACATAGATCATTCTCATTATACCAGCTAGGTGCAAGACAAGAAGAATCAAATTGTTGAGGTGGTTTGATAGGAGGAAGTTGTATGATTTTAGCCTTCAATATCATCTCCAAGATTGAAGCATAAGATTCCCCAAGTGGGGTGAATTACTTCTGGTTGTTCTAGTTTTGGTTCCTCATGTTTTGCTTTCAGGAGCTAGAGGGACTTGGTTGGTTGATAGATGGTGAAGAAGTGGATTTAAGGACAACCACATTCATAGTTACCTTGCTTTTGGTCTCAATGTTCGTTTGGTTGCTTGGATTGGAGGAAGAATCCTTATTGGTTTTATAGGTAGAGTTCATGTTTTCTAGTTTTAGCTTTCCTTCATCGATGGATCTATTTTCTAGCTTACATGTCATGGTAAAAGGTTCATCAAAAATTTTAAAGACATAGTATAGAAAAGATGTGCTTAGCACATGCCCAAGCAAAAATTTCTATCAGTTTAGGTTGGGATAAAGAGGAGATTTGATTGATCAGACTCCTCCAACGAGATATAAAATCGATAATAGATTCATCATCGAATTTTTGAATAGAGTAAATTTCAGTGATGGAAACTTTCTTAGAAATGTTTATCGAAAATTGATCCAAGAAAGTTTGATCTAACTGGGTGAAGGAAAAGAGGGAATGTTTATTTATAGCACTATACCAATCCAATGTTAGTCCTGACAAGGATATAGGAAAAGTGTAGAGAAGGAG
Organism: Torreya grandis; assembly: GCA_037957365.1. NCBI lineage: Eukaryota > Viridiplantae > Streptophyta > Pinopsida > Cupressales > Taxaceae > Torreya > Torreya grandis. The sequence continues at coordinate 2,214,461 of JARHVA010002111.1, forward strand.
GGCATCATCATAGGAAATAAAATAACATAAGTGCCTAAATACCCTAAGATGTTGTTGAGGATATTCCTTGCTCTAAAAATTGGAGAACTTTGAAAGTTCCTATTGAGGAGGATATGGTCTAATAGGCACAGATGGGTGGATGGGCTCATTACAAATCTGATCATATGATAGGATGTTGTGAGCTCCAAAGATGGATGAATCTAAGGTGTTCATCTTATCCATTATCATTTTCATTAGATATGTTTTGGTTTGTGCACCTGAAGGGTTTTAAGGTGCATATTGTGATTGGGGTTGAGTGATATATTGATAATTAGTCGAAGGTTGAGAAGTTGCCACATACTAGTAAGTGGACATAGGTAGTTGGTTGGATGCTATGTAAGAATAGGGGGATGTGGGTGGTTGGGTAGTAGGTAGAGTTACATGCCTTTATGGGTTAAGGATGTAATCTAGATTTGGTGTAATGGACACCTGTTAGGTAGAAGTGGTGGTTAGGTTGGTGACAAGAGGAAGGGTAGTGACATTTGTGCTAATGAGTGGTAAGGTAGAAGGTATAGGTACCACAAGCTTTTGAATTGGGGTAATGGTCAATAGGTTGGAGGTAGCCAAAGGAAGGTTGGCAAGCTAGTGGTAGGTACCCCCATGTTGAGGGGAGTATAGGTGGCTAGCAGCTGGGTTGCTCCTAAGGTAGATGAGTTGTTGGTGGAAGTGGGAGGTATAAGGGTGTTTTTAGGTTGGGTAGATTGGTTTTCCCTAGTAGTGTCAAAGGGTTTGTTGGTAGATGAGGAAGCTTGGGTAGTAACTGTGGCAATAGAAGTGTTTTCCATAAGGTGGGAAGGCATGCCATAAGGTGGATCCACAGGTGGAATCAAAGTAGGGGTACAATGAGGCATGGTGTTAAGGTAATGTTGAAGGGCCATAGGGTTATTATCTAATAAAATGGCAAATTCTGTATCTCCTTGTGTAACTTCTCAAGGGAAAGGACTTCCCAAAGGGTGAGGAGAGTCTACTAGTTCAGAGATGTAATCCATGGATGAGGTGGTAGAAGAGGTTGATCAATTTGGTGATGGGTTCTGTTCTGCTAGGTTCTTTCACTACTAATGAGTTATAACCATACTAGATAAGGGAAAGAGAGTGTACAAACAATCTCACCACTCAAACAAAGAGAAGATAAGAAAAGAGAAAGGAAATCAAACACACACTAAAAAGTATGTTAAGTCCTAGAGTTATTCTTAATCTCTCTTTTGGTTTATACCTTAAGCTTTCAATAAATTGTGTGAATGAAATTGGCTTGTAGAGAAGGTACTATAAAGGAAGTATATGGTTGGTTTCAGGTTGTGTTTAGGTTCTCAAAAAAAATGTATAAGGAATCAATATGTGGCTTGGTATTAGGACCTATCCCCTCACTTCACACACCACAACGATAAGGGTGTTAGGTAATTAGCCAATATATATCAATTTTTAGAGTTTATACTCAACCAGAGAGCTAAGTTGGTTCTCCCCTTTGTAATGACCTATAAGTAGGATTTTCAGTAAAGGGTAAGTTAACCGTGAGGTGATGAAATCCTAGTTGGGCCTTGTTTAGAGTTTGTTTGATGTTTGATTGATGGAAATGATTAGATTTACCATGTGCAACAAAAGTGATGCTACAATAAAATTATTGTGCTTTAATTTAAAGTGAGATAAAATTAGAAGAAAGCAATGGATGCACTTGATTTTAAATCCAAAAGAAATTTCATTTTCATTAATGAGCACAAATAGAAAGAAGAGCATATAGATGCAAAGAAAAAAAACCCAAAGTAAAGACTCAAGGTCCCACCGAGCATGCCAAAATATTTTAGTGAATTTCAACTTATATTTTGAAAAGGGAAGAAGAAGAAACTAAACATGGTTATAGTTTAAAAACCCATTTGGTTTTTCACGTATTGAATCAGATTATTATGAAGAACTCCTCTTTGGCTTGGGAGGATGACCTGAAAATAAGACAAAACTAAAAAAAATAGTTGATTAGATAGATAAATGAGTGGATTGGCTAGCACTAGCTAGATCCCAGCATTAAGAGCTTCCTCAGGGGTTGGCAATCCACACATTTTAAATAATTAAATTTATCAAATAGAATAGAAAGTACTTGCATCAATAATCAAAAGGTACTAAAATTGAACATAAGAAATGCTTACTATAGAAATAGACTAAAAATGACTAATATAGCAATAAACAAGTCAACACTAGTTCTAAATAGCTCATGTCTATTTCAAAAAATTAGGAAAGGGTCTATAAATAGGTAGGGACACAAAAAATTAGATTTAGTTGAGGATAGGTAGGTGGAAATAACTTGTTGTAATTTCTTGCCACAGTGACCATTGGCAGTTGGGATGACCATTGGCAGTTGAGGTGACCATCAAAGGTTGAGGTGACCATCAGTAGTTGAGGTGACCATTGGCAGTTGGATAGACCATCGGTAGTTGAGACAACTATCAATGGTTACTTCATATAGATTTGGGTTGATAAATGGCCAGATTGATGGGATCAAAAAGTTGGATTCCCAGAGATGGGTTGTTGTTGGGTTCAATGCAAAAGGTAAATAAATTAACTAAATACTAGAAGACAAATACTTATCTTGTAGAAGATCGATGGGGTGGGTGCTTGAGGTGGTTGACTTGTTGGTGGAGTCTAATGTGATTCTGATAGAGTAATGGTGCTTGGTTGTTCGTAGAAGAATGGTAACAAGTAGGTTTTTTGACATGATATCTGGATTACTAGATTACTGATGATGATTGACCTACAAAAAAAAACTTTGGATGCACAAGCTTTTGATAACAATTACAGATGGATTTCACCTCCCTGCGCCTCTCTTCTTATACGAAAGGAAAGAGAGGTACAACAAGGCATTGACTGAGCTTCCTAAGTTTAACTCGTGCATGCAATGGTCGCATGTGGATTTAGACAAGTTATTTTTAGAAGAGCAAGGTGGATGTTTTGCATGTTGTTGGTTAAGGAGGTGCATTTTGACCCTCAGCGGTCGAGGTCCAATTTTCAAAGTGGGTAGAAAGATAGGTTAAGTCAGTTGGTCAAACTGACCATGGTTAGGATTGGTTTGTGATCAAAGGGTTAGATTGATCCCAAGGGGGTCCTAAGGTAGTCTAGGGGTGTTTCAACATTTAGAATCATGGTGTGCAATTTTTTAGTGTTTACAATATTCATTGTATCTTTAGCGATTGTAACAACCCCTCTCGGTTTGACATAGATAAACATAATTTAAAAAAAAAAAAAAACATATACTTTAAATAGATTATACCATGAGAATCTAACCAATGATCATATAAAATATTCTAAGTATGATAACTGTAAATGAAGTATACTACATCATACATCAATGATCACTAACATCATAAGACAAATATAGAAAGTAATTACAATTAACTAGCCTTGATTGATACATGCGTACAACCACTGTTGTCAATGTACAATAAACTAGCAATTGCCCCCTTGATGTATTAAAAGCTGAAGGTTAAATAAAATTAGTTCACATTTGGTTTATTGCAATAATAAAGTACTTTAATTTGTGTTTTTTCTGCTAAATGTTTATAGTTATTCTTCACTACCTTGTTTTTTGTTTCATTTTAAGTTGCATAATTCAGTTATCAATTTCATTGGTCGGCTTTGTAGAAATATTATATAATATTTATTATTATTTTTATATACATTGAAATTTTATTATTGTATATATTATATAATTTATAATTAATATTAGATTGTATAATTTATATTTTAATATTATATCAGTTTTTATAATATTTACTAATAATGAAATTGTTGAAGCTATAAAATGCATTGTAGTGTTTAAATGCATAGATGAACCTTTGGGGGACCGTGACAGATGTAAAAATACAATAACATATGATATAAATATATTATATGTGTATAATAATTGGATTTACATTTATGTTATTAATCAAAATTTATTTTATTAGAAATTTTAACACCTTTATCAATTTAGTTGGTTAAATATAATTTCTGATTAATTAAACTGGATATTATAGATATTAAATAATATAAATATATTATAATGTTTTGTATTTATATTCTTATTGCATCTATTTTTATCTAATATATACAATAAATATATTAATCTATTTAATATTTATATATACCATATAATTAATATATAATATTAAATATTACCATAATTATTAGTTATAATTATATATTTATATTTAGCTAATAAATATATTATAATATGTAAAATTTATATAGACCATATAAATAATGTATAATATTAAATATCATGTGATAATATAATATCATGCACGTCAATCGCCCCTCTTTTGGCATTGCATATGCTTTAGCTTTGTTTATGGATAAAAAAGGAAAACAATCGGTAATTGGTTATATGGTCTTCAACAACTCTCGATTCCATTCCACCTTAAATGGAGCATGCACTTTGATGATGGTCTTGGATTGTATTAATAGTCTAACATGCATAGATGGCATATCAAAAGGCTACTCTATTATATGAATTAAAAAAATCTTTACTTATTTTAACATAATTGAATATCTTCATGGTTACATCATTTATATGGAGGTAGAAGCAATTACCAATGTAAATATTGAATATTATTAAAAATCTAGTTCTCTACACGGGGGCCACTTTCACAATGACAATGGTGGACATTGGGCATCCTAATCGAAAGTAGTTAACAAGATCATTGAAAATGCATATGAATGTTATAGATTTCATTATGGTTCTATTAGTTTATCGTTATGAATAAGAACATGTTGTAAAAAACTAAAGCAACAAAGTTGTACAATAAAATAAATGTTCTACGAATTAAAATAGTTTGCATGTATTCTTGATGGTCACTCAATAAGCTTACTTAAAGTCTAGAGAGTGGGATTCATTTTGAAATTAGAAATATACATATTTATGCTATACTCAGTTCACGTGATTTAAATAAACTCTCATAAAATTAAAATTTTGAAAGCCTAGGACATAACATCAACTCTAAACAATCCCTACCCAACACAAAAAAGATGCCTCACACGTTAATCTTCCTCGACACATGGCCAATCCACACAAAAATATGCCTCACCAAGCATCTGCATTAATACATGTACTTGTCTTACACATAATAAGCATATCTAGGTGTACAACCCTGATTAGATACAAATTAGGTGGAAATAAAACCCTAATCCCTAAGCCAAGAATAGGTATCAGTGTGCACCTAAATTCAACCTATAATTTTTTCAGTACACCTCTGCACGTGAAATCTATTCTTTCAAAGAAACTATTGTCATTTTTTAAATATAGTCGTGGAAATTCTTTTTGGTGTCTTTGGGATACCTTTTAGGATGGTTCTCTAGTCTTGTTGGATATGGAAACTTTTTCACCTTGTTGCATATATATGGATACTTTGAGGAGGAGGTTTTTGTATTATGATATGGAAGATGGTTATGGTTGTGGATATTTATAATTATGGTAATTTTGTTATGGATTATTTTTGTGTTTTTCTATAAAACTATTTTTATATACCTTTAAGATGCGAAGGTGTGGCTCCTATGCTATATAAATTATGTTACTTTGTTGTGGAAGTTATGGTTTTTGTATATATATATATATATATATACAATAAGGGTTGAGGGATGCTTTTCCCCTAGATTGATATCAACAAAACCTGCTTACATAGGTAGAAACTATATTGAATATATATCAAAGGAAGATAACTAATTATCATTGTTCCATATATATATATATACCTCTACATGCGAAATTCATTATTTCAATGAAAGGAAAGGAAAAGTAATATATGGCTCAGGGTCAAGGTTTTATGCAAGAAATTTGGCCCTAGTTCCCTGAAATTTTAATGTTTTATATACTTTTTTTATATTTATCAAATCTGTAGAGTTGTTGGAATTAAAATTTAGGACTATTATTTTGTTATGTTTATTCTTGTTGTCTTCTTCTTTGAGACAACAAAAGGCTAAGGATTTTAGCCCTTATACAGCTCATCAGTACAGAGACTTAAGAGTATTGTCTGCAATAAGATGTTGCTTTTTAATTATTGTGTTTAAGTTTCTATTTGTGGAAGAATTTCTTTTTTTTTCCTCCTTACTCCCACTAATTTTTTATAGGTGTAGAAATTAGCATCGAAAACTATGCAAAAAGAAATGAATGAGGCAAACCAGGTCAATCTTCTGGAGGAAGAGGGTATTTGTGCCAATGTTATCTTTAGTTTATTAAATATTTTGGACATGTCAAAATTTACAAGTTATTTGAAATTTGGGGTTTTTTTTTTTTTTTTTAATTATAGTTGTTTCTTTAACTTTATTTACTACTTTTTCCTCTTTTTATTTTACTTCAACTATTGTAGCAACAACATCTTTTTTTAGTGCCAATTGTTTCCTGTCATTTTAAGTTGAAGATTCTTCATGAATTATCTATATAACATTTGTAGGAATTGGATAGAGAAGATGAAAACTGATGCTAGTAAGGCAATGTTGAGAATACTTCAGTATAGTTACTGTGAAGCTTGATTGGGAAATGTTTCCCCTTTATTCACCATTTCACAAGCAAAATTTTCTCTAAAGATGAATATAGATTTAATATTAAAAGGAAATTATAAAATAATTTTAAATTTTTAAAAATAGTTTTAAAATTTTGAGTGGTTTTTGGTCATGGGTTTTCTACATGTAGAACTACTTGCTTTCAACATGTGACAAGAATATCATTTAACAGTCATTTTTGTGGTGAATTTTGATAAGGGAAAATTATTTGGTTTTTTAAACTTGAAGATTTTGCAACATTAGCTACTCAAATTCTCACTAAATATTTGGTTTTGTATACATGCATTTCTTTGATTGGAAGTCGCTCATAGATCCTCTACATTTGATAATGATTGAAAGCTTCCATTGGCTTTCTAAATGGTTTTTGTTGTGCTAAATTTTGATGGAACAAGCTATACATTCTGAAGAATATTTCCCTGTGACATATATGTGTTAGGGGGTTCAGTGAGTCATGTCATAACAACAATAAACTAACTATTCAAAATATGGAGAGTGAAAATTATTATTACTTCATATCAATATAGTCATTTCTAAAATAAAACAATAATAAAGAAATAAAAAATACTTGCAACTATTTAATCAGAATCTGAATATTTGTCTTAGGTGATGAGCGCATCAAATACTCATCTCATATTTAACAAAAATAGATCTGGGAAGTAGGTTAATGGCAGGTGTTGGAGAGGAAATTTGCCACATTGTTGAGGACATTCTCCACATACCTACCCAACCACATATCAACCCATGCATCGGATTTCTCTATGTCATGGACCAACCTACCAACGAGTAACTTGATAAATGTGTGTCAATATTTGAATCAATTTAAACAACATATTATCTATTTTGTCTCTTGTGAGATGAATTTTGGGGCCTTGCTCCACTGTATAAGCCTCTGGCTAAATAAGTAATTACAACTCATCATGATAATGTTTCAATAATAAGTACAATATATATATATGACCCTCTAGAGCATAATTTTCCAAACTCTAGTATTTATGGCAATCTCAAGTGTCATCTCAAAAGTAGCACTATTGTGGGGAGGTAGAGCATCATATGAGCACTTTTCTACATCAACCACGGACCAACGATCTCTTACAATAATCCTATGAAAAAATGGCCCTCCATTCATAGATTAGTAGATAGTGATGTCACAATAATCTAGAGAGATAAGCTAGTACTCATGTATTGTATGATATATAAAACTAAACATGTAGTGTATCATAGAAACCTATCTTATTTCAAGATATCGCACAAATATGTAAATCATACTCAGACAATGTCTCACTAAACATTATTTTGGCCAAATTTTTCAATAATAATAATGATCTAAGGACTAGTTAAAATTTATACACACCACTTGATCAAATTACCTTCATCTATCATTGTGATGCTAGTAAGCTAGTGAAGTCCATCTCACTACTTACTCAATATGAGCAATTCAATATTTGGTTAACATAATATAACTAATAGATTCATACATATTACATCTTACTATTAATCATATAACTATTAAGCATAAGATAATCTAACAACATACATTTATTCTATCAAACATATAAATGAATCTCATATCATATGTATCTCATAATAGAAATAATGACCACAACTAATATCATCTAGGTATAATATACATCTAACTAAAAATTATAATTACTATAAATAAGTTCCAAATATAATATGTGATATAATAACCCATATTATCATAGTCTAGTGTTCTTAAGCACAGCTACTATATACAATAACCAGTCGTAATAAAGTATTATAAATGAATGGAAACATAAGCTTATGTTCAAGTAACTAGATATAACAAAGAAAGTCTTAATTCACACGAAACATATAATATTCCATTATAGTATTTTATATACTCTCAGGGGTTATATGCATGCATAAATAATAACTTACCAACTGTCATAAAACTAGCTATTCATATTAATAACCAACACACATACATTTAGTTTGGCATACATATGAATGTATCTAGACATAAAAATTGTAGTTTGTACCACCTAGGTATAACATACCTTTAGACTATAGCTTTAAATTAAAATATTATCTATGGCATCCCATAATATCATAGTTCATTGTTTATGAGTAGAGCTACCCAATTATGAACAACCAGACTTAAAATTTTAAGAACCAAATGTCTCATAATCATAAATAATAATCAAGCAAGTAGGGGTTATACCAACTGGGTATACCCTATGTTTGAATTGCATACTAGCAATCAGAGTAAATATAACTTATAGGCACACATCGCAATGCACTATTTTATGCTACAAATGTCTAAACACTTATACTTATTGCTATATTTATAAAATGTACCACTCACCAATTTTCATTACTGTATGCATATATATAATTAGTCATGGTATCTCCAAGATTTGGATAACTCATAATCCAAGTTATACCTCATGTGAAAACAACTTATTATGTTTCTATGAGTTTGTGTTTATGCAATTATAGTTTTTAATCCCTCAGAATCCTATGACATTATTATTTATATAGATACAGGCTCGACTCTATATGTTGTATATGCATATGAGTATCTAGGTCTTCAAATCAATATTTTTCATGAGCACTTATATCTTCTAAGTATATTCATAGTATGTACTGCATATGAGTACCCAAGAAATACGTAGATTTTGTTTTGTCATACCAATAGTTTCTTCTAATTTCTATTCAAATTTAACAATCAAAGTCAATCACCGGTATTTAACAAACCCGAATCCTTGACCCTATTCATTTTTTCTCAAAATCATGCTCCATTATGATAAATAGAGGAGTCATTTCTGATAACAAACACCTTTGAATAAACTAAAGATAAATAGATGGAACGTTTCAAGCAACAACTTCTAATAGAACAATTATGCAAACATAATGCAAATGGTTACATAGAATGCTAATACCTCTTCTATCTACCCTCTATGTGTGCATCACATAGGATGAGAGTCCTTCTCATTATTCACATGCACTAATACACTTTCCTTGTATATCCCAAAATATCCATAAAAATATTAGCTACTTACTATAATATTTTATAGGCCATGGCATTGTTACCTATGGCTCAGTCAATGGTAACTAAGGTGAGAACAAGTTCCTTTACCAATGGTTTGCAATTATAAATGATTATAATTTTACATATAAGTATGTTTGTAATCATAATTTTTTCATATATACGATAATATAAATTGTGAACATATATACAAATATGTGTAACATTTAAAGTAAGGAGCCAGAGGAATTTCCACAAAGAAATTCTTATGCTTATTTAAAGCTATCAAGTCATATTTTTAATTTGATAAGGAAATACCAATTCATAATCCCATGTCATATATCGATGAAGGGACATTTCTGAAGTTAGTTAATTTAAACCGTATATTTATCTCCTAACCTCATAACATTGATATATAAAGGTAATACATTAATATATCTACCATTAAATTATGATTACCTTCATATGAAATAATAGTATAAGCCATATACATGAATAAATATGAAAATTGTATAAGTGGTTTAAATAATATTCCAAAATATCATAATTTATGCCGAGAACCCCACAAATTTAAGGGTCAAAAGATTTTGTCCAACTGGCAAGATAGGTACTGGCCAGTAAAATTCAAATGATTCATCCCAACTAAAATGTGTGGCTGGGACCGACGAAACCATCTTAGGGCTCTCATCTTTCAATGTGGTGGGATCCACAAATATTATAAAAATGTCAGCTAATCTGGTGACTAAGCATATAATTAGTTTTTGATTAACAAATAATTTCAATGTGGCGGGGGGCTGCGGTGATGAATATCGAACTACATTTGGAAGGTATCGAAGTTTAGCGGTTATAAAAAAGTCGATCAAATATGGCAGAGAGAAATCATACTAATTAAGCCGTATAAGTGGTTTAAATAATAGGTTGGTTGAGATTACATTACGATGTTCATATAAAACATGTAGTTACTCATAAATCAAGTTGTTGCTCGTACAAAATAAGGCGTCAATGTTTATGAAACCTTACTTTTATAAAACCCTTTAAAAAGTTTTAAAGATATAATATTTACTTATATAGCCCATGAACATACAACCACTGCTATATATATATATATATATAGAGCAGTGAATATTAACAATAAATAAATCAATATTTATAATTGACAATAACATTATTATTATATAGCGATGAGTATGGATAATATTACAATGAATATTATGAAATAAATAATGATGGACATTAACAATAAGAATATTGGATTTTCCTATTTTGGCACTATGAATTCCAATAGGCTCTAATGACAAGGTCGACACCATGCAACTGTTGATATGAATTTTCCATTCTAGATTTACCATGGTATCAAACACCCTATCCATGGTTGGTAAGGAGATCAAGACGATGGACTTCTACACAAGGCATATCAACTCTTATCCTTTGTGCCTATGTCACCAATCAAGACAGTGTAAAACCTATGCAACTAGCATAATTATTGGAAAGAACCAGATCAATGGAGTTAAGGGCTCCTAAGTGGTGGTGATAACAGAAGAATAAAAGGAGTGATTTTAGAAAATAAGCAGTCCTTTGACTTATAATATCTTATGGCACAAAGTATCAAGTGAGATTATGATTTTAATGCAGGATGCATATCAATTCATAGAATACATATTCGATGTTTCCATAGTAGTTTAATATATAATGAATAGTTTGCTAAGTTACCCATGCCCAATAATGGTTTGAATTATCTCTTATATTATATTTCTTTATTTTATAAAGGTAACTATATGTACATACTTGATATTGTAATAACAAAAAAATATGTAAACATCGATTTCATTTATAATAAACATCATATATATGTAGAATAATAAATAGTCACACCCATAATATGGGAACCAAGTTTTTATGGACCACCTACCTCAAAAGCTCTCCCTTGATATCTAATAGAAACCTCTTCTTTTCTCTGCTACTGTCTTCCTTCCACGTTTTTCTTTATGTATTCCTCTTCTCTGAATTTCCTCTTTTCTATCTGTTACACTCTTTCTCTGTGTGTTGTGCCTCTCACTTCTTTCTTTTTATCTCCATAAATTCTTTATTTCATTCATTATGAAAAGGCATGGCTTTTTAATATTTTTCCTTTCATTATTGTTTTCCTTTATTTTTCTCATTATTTCGATGAATTTTTTTTCTTGTTTTAACTATATTTAAACTTTCTCCTTTATTCTTTATTTATTATTGTTTTTTAATTTTCTTTTCTTTTTCCCATTTTTCTGTAATTAGAAAATCTTAATTTTTATTTATTTTAATAATAATTATAAAAATAAGTATATCCACTAATCAAATTAGAATCTCCAGATGCCATGACAATTTTTAATGATAATTTCATCAATCAATAAATCTAAATTTAATCTAGTTATGTAAATTATGTCTCTAAAAATATTTAATGGTCACACACGTAAATCATGCAAGATAAATTTTATAAAAACTATTAAACTATTTTGGTAACTATGTTTAGCCATCAAATGCAAACAACATCAAAACACATTATGCTAAACATTTATTATGCATCTAACATGTGCTAGCTAATGTGGTGTGTGTAGGGTTTTAGCTAGTTTCTCTATCATCCTCCAACATCTCTATCTATGTCACCCTCTTCGATGATTCTCTCTCTCCATCACATTCTAAGGGATGAGTTATCCTACGTCGACCTCAAAAAAAGTGTGTAGTTAGACCATAACATCATAATATACATACACCATAAAATGTAACTCAAATAACAAATCATCATGTTCTTAATGTAAACATATACACTACAGCTAGCTCATAGCAATGTAATCATGTAACCTAAACAATATCCAACTATCCCATAACAACATATATATCAAATCTTAGTTAAAATAACTAAATCAAATCTGTCAACTATAAATATCCATGAATAATTAAATAGTTTGTTTGATGAGGAATCAAGATGTAACATCATTCCCCCTAAAACTAGTCATCATCCCAGATGACTCTTATTCATACAAAATTTTTGAATTAAAAACATTATTCAATATAAAATTAACATAGTATAAAGTATCAAATAAAGAAAATAAATATAAAATTCACGTATAAAACTCATTATAGTCCTCCTAAGTGGCACTATTCTTAGAGTATTAGTCCCATAAGATTTTACCCTATGACATCTCTTTATTATGCAAATAAGGTTTGTGAGCGTCGCTTACTCTGAATAGTTTTATCATGACCACCCTAGGGTCTAGAACTGACAAGACAAGCTTGTATATTATAGGACTAACCATTTTTGATACCTGAAAGTTCTCCCACATATCTCGATGAAAGTTTCACTAACTTCTCAAAAGCACATGAAATCATCATAAAATCTTAAACAATGATCAGGGAGAGTTCCATAAAACCTTCCAACCCCTTAGCACATCTCTCTAACCTAGAGAGTGTTTTTCTCATTCCAGAGAAAAGTGTTAGGAAATATGATAAAAATATTGTGTATAAGTTAATACCATTACTACTCCATGTATCTCCTGATAAGTATAACATGTCAACATTGCCACTACTCCATGTAGTTCCTGACAAGTATGATGATGAATAGAAATTGAAAATACTATATTTTTGATGTATATAAAATTAGGAAATAAACATTTCACAGTATACATGCGTATGGTTATACCACTGAATTTGACAAGCTCATCTATCAAATTTTGATTTAGATAAGCTCCCCTTGTCAAATCCAAACTTAGTAACTATTTATTCAATGTGAGACTAAGTAAGATCCACTCTCATCTCTTAGTACTCACGTTCTTAATTCACCACTCTTCCCTTTGGTCTTCACGACCTAATGATATCTAAAATGTGTACAAGGTTCAATGAATCACAATTATATACTAACATATCATAGAAATCAATAATATATGCTAAATAATTTTAGATATACCAACATACATACAATAAAAATCATACAATCATTATGTAATTATATTAAGTCACCACTAGCCAAACATAACTAGTATCATATTTCATAACTTAACCTATTATGTTATATTCATAATTAAGAAAAAATAATGTTAAAATTAATATATAACATACAAAGGTCAAGGATCACACTGTCCTTACAATATTATAAAGAAAACAAGTGAGACAATGCCTCCATGCTTGCTCTGCTAGCTCCACAATAAGTTAAAATCTTATTTCAACCCTTTTAATCTAACAAGATGTTGCGTACATCTTATACCCTACTCACTCCCAGTAAAAGGTACATAAATGTCTCATCAAAACATGTTTTTAAGAAAGATAAGGATAATATCAATCTAATCAAGGGTATATAATAACATAATGATTATGATCAAATTATAATTCTTAATCTAGAATCAATATAAATTCAAGGTTCGCCACTCCACATGGTCTAAGTTCACTAATTAGATAAAGTATCACTAAAAAGTATGAGTTTAAAAAGTCACAAGTGGAATGTCGAGAACTAACATCATAATAATAAAACTCTTAAATACCCTCACATGGTATAAAGAAAACATGGCAGCCTAAGTTGCCATAATCACTACCTACTTACCAAACGTGTATGAGTAATATCACAGCGTATTTCCATAATCAAAAATAAAAATATTAACCACATAAATGCATCAACTCATCCAATTCTACTTCTTTCTCAATAAGAAGTAAAACACACTATCTCATAAACTCAAGGGAATAAGGTCAAACAACATTTTATAAACAAGTTTCCATTTAAGGAAACACTAAATCAACATCATAAAAATATGAACCCTTTCAATGGCTTATAATGATGTCAAACGAGGTTGAGAGAGTAACAACTCACCTCTATTCAGGTTATGTGAGATGACACCTCTTTCCATTTCATATAAACATATGGGGTGCAAACTCATGAGCGAACTCCTAACACATTGGAGTCCTCAATAAATATAACTACACTCCACTACAAGGAGAATTTTTCATTATACTAGGTGGTGCCAATATAAAAATGATCTTAAAGGATTTCCCACTCCTAAGATTAGTGTATATAATACACAAAACTAATGCACACATACTTAAGTGAGAAGCATCCTTTGCTTTTTAAACAGTCACAACACCATACAAATGACAAAGGTGACTTGATTAACAAGGATGTAATCACTCTCAAGGTGTTTGATCCAAGTGATCAAATTATTGTATAAATCTCTTATTCATGACTCACGAACTATGTTATGTACTCACCTACCCAAATCTCATATACAACTATCACCATTTAGACACTCGATAAACCAAACTTTTAACATCTCTAAGAGGGTATGAATGCTCTAAAAGGTACACATTCAATATACCCCACAAACTTTACTATCCTTCTTTATGGTAAACATAAGGATACAAAAATGTTAATGGACTCATTAGGTCTTAGAGTTTGAGCTACAACTCTAATACCATATAAAACTACCCCTCTGGGTTTGACATAGATAAATATAAATTTTTTTTCTAATTTAAACATAGATACTGTAAATAGATTACACCACGAGAATCTAACCAATTATCATTATTTCAGTGAATTTCAACTTATATTTCAAGAAAGGAAGAAGAAGAAATTAGATATGAGTATAGTTGAAAAAATTATTTGATTGTGTGTACGTTAAATCAAATGATTGTGAATAACTCCTCTTTGGCTTGGAAGGATGACCTATAAATAAGACATCACTAAAGTAAATGGTTGGTTAGATAGATAGGTGGATTACCTAGTGCTAGCTAGATCCCAGAAGCAAGAGCTTCCTCAAGAACTATCAATCCACATGTTTTAAACAATTAAGTTTAGAAAACAAAAGATAAAGTACTTGCATCAATGATCAAAAGCTAATAAAATTAAATATAAAAATTGTTTGATAAAGAAATAGACTAAAATGACTAATATAGTAATAAGAAATTTAATACAAATGCTAAATAGGTCAAGTGTGCTTCAAAAAATATGTTGAGGGTCTGTGAGCAGGCAAATAAAAAAAATTGGATTTGGTTGAGAGTAAGTAGATGAAAATAGCTTGATGTTATTTCCTACCATAGTGACCATCAGTAGTTGGTGTGACTGTCAGCAATTGAAGTGACCGTTGGTAATTGAGACAATCATCAGTGGTTAGATAGACCATTGTCAGTTAGGGTGACCATTGGTAGTTACTGTGTGTTGGATATGGGTTGATGAAAGTTAGATTGATGGGATCATAGGAGGTAATTCCAAGAGATTGGTTTATACTAGACTGATTTAAAAATACAAATAAAGTAATTGAATACTAGAAAATAAATACTTAGCTTACAGAAGGTTGGTCAGATGAATGGTTGAGGTGGTTAGCTCATTGATAGAGTTTGATATGATTTTGGCAAAGTAATGGTACTTATTTATCGATTGAGGGGAATCGACAAGTTGACTTTCTAATATGATGGTTGGATCGTTAAAAGGATACCTGCAAAGGAAGATTTGGATGCAAAATCTCTTAATCATTATGGATCCCTTTCACCTGTCTCTCCTCTCTTCTTATAGACAAAGAAGGAGAGGTGAAACAAGATGTTAACTAGGCTTTCTAATAATAACATGTGCGTAAAATGGCTTGCACATAGATTTAGATGAGTTAATAATAAAAAAATCAAGGTGGAGTTAAGTTATTTTAGATGATGGAACCTAACCGTCAGTGGTCAAGGTGACTATCAGCGATCACCCTGACCATCAATAGTCAAGGGTCAAAGGTAGAGTTGGTAAAAAAGTGGGTTTTATCCAGAAGGTAAACTGACCTAGGCTAGATGGGTTAGGTTGAGTTAGGGGTCAAAAAGGTCAAGGTGGGGCCCAAGGGGGTTCAGAGGAGTTGCAACATTTGGAACCATATGTGTGGATTTATGGTGTCTATATTTTGTCCCTTTTTGTTATGCAATTTTTATCAACAAGCTGTAAAATAAAAATGGAATGTGATTTGAAGTTAGGTTGCCTCGAGTGTGGGAGGAGGTGTTCCCCCTCAAACCAAGAGTCGATGAGGTAAAACAAAAGTGGGTGTGGGTTTGATGAGTCATGAAGGGGATGACGAAGGTAGACATCATGAAGGTGGGTGATAGGTTGGGCACTTAAGCACAAATAAGTGCATAAAGTATGACAAAAAATGTGATAACCAAGATCGTGCATTGACTAGGTTACCATAGTTGATAAAAATAAAGTTTGGTGATAGAAAGACAAGTGACAAGTCGATCATGTGACCATATTTAGATAACTTATTATGTTTCTAAGAGTTTAATAATAAATAACTCAGTGTTTATAATTGACAATAACATTAATATTATATAGCGATGAGTATTAACAATATTACAATGAATATTACAAATAAACAGTGATGAATATTAACACTAGGAATATTGGATTTTCCTATTTTGGCACTATGAATCCAGCAAGCTCTAATGACAAGGTCGATGCTATGCAACCGTTGATATGAATTTTCCATTATAGATTTACCATGGTATCAAACACCCTATCCATGGTTGGTAAGGAGATCAAGAAGATGGACTTCTACACAAGGCATCTCAACTCTTATCCCTTATGCCTACGTCGCCAATCGAGATGGTGTAAAACCTGGAAAACTATCATAATTACTAGAGAGAACTAGATCAATGAAGTCAAGGGATCCTAAGTGGCAGCAACAGTAGAAGAATAAAAGGAGTGGTTTTATAAAATAAATAGTCCTTTGACTTATAATATCTTATGGCACAAAGTATCGAGTGAGATTATGATTTTATTTCTAGAAGCATATCACTTCATACATATAGTCTTGATGTTTCCACAATAGTTTCATATATAATGAACATTTTTCTAAGTTACCTATGCCCAATTATGGTATGAATTATCTCTTATATTGTAGTTCACTATTTTGTAAAGTAACTACATGTACATACTTGATATCATAATAACAATAAAATCTGTAAACATCAATTTCATTTATAAGAAACATCATATATATGCAAAATAATAAGTAGTCACACCCATAATATGGGAACCAAGTTTTTACAAAATGCCTACCTCAAAGACTCTTCCTTGATATCTGATAGAAACCTCTTCTTTTCTCTACTCCCTTCCTTCCTTGCTTTTCTCAATGTCTTCATCTTCTTTGAATTTCATCTTTTATGTCTTCTACTATCTTTCTTTGTGTGTTGCACCTCTCACTTCTTTCTTTTTATCTCAATAAATTCTTTCTTTCCTTTATTATGAAAAGGCGTGGCTTTTTAAGATTTTTCCTTTCATTATTGTTTTCACATTATTTTAATATCTTTTATTTTTTAAACTATATTTAAACTTTCCCCTTTATTTTTTATTTATTATTGTTTTTTTACTTTATTTTCTTTTTCTCATTTTTCCACTTAATTGAAAATTTTTAATTTTAATTTATTTTAATACTAGTTATAAAAATTAGTATATCCACTAATTAAATTAACATCTCTATATGTCATGACAATTTTTAATGATAGTTTCATCAATCAATAAACGTGAATTTAATTTAGTTATGTAAATTACGTCTCTAAAAACATTTAATGGTCACACACGCAATACAAATTTCACAAAAAATATTAAACTATTTTGGCAACCATGTTTAGCTATCTAATGAAAACATCATCAAAATACATTATGCTAACCATTTATTATGTATGTAACATGTGCTAGCTAATGTGGTGTGTGTAGGGTTATCGTTGATTTCTCTATCATCCTCTGATATCTCCATCTACGTCACCCTCTCCAATAATGTCCTCCTTCCGTTACGTTCTGAGGGATGAGTTCTCCTATGCCAACCTCACAATAAGCAAGTAGTTAGACCATAACATCATGATATAAATACACTATAAAATGTAGCTGACATAACAAATCATCATGTTCATAATGTAAATATATACACTACAACTAGCTCATAGCAACATAATCATGTAACCTAAGCAATATCCAACTATCCCATAACAACATATATCTCAAAGTTAAGTCAAAATAACCAAATCAAATTTGTCAATTATAAATATACACGAATAATCAAATAGTTTGCTTAGTGAGGAATTCGGATGTAACGACAATGCTCGATAACGTGTTTTGCATGCTTTCAATTTCATTTATATTTATTTGAAGCATTGCCAAAATTTGTGTGTGCACTCTCAATGATTTTACACTATTTTTCAAGAAATTCTTTATGTGAACCAAATTATCATTTATGGCTTCTATCAAGTTAAAGTGGGCCATAAAAAATTTCCTTAATCACCTAATTAAGACCTCCAAATATTTTTGTTGTTATAAGTTTTCATT
The DNA here is from genome assembly GCA_037957365.1 of Torreya grandis. Lineage (NCBI taxonomy): Eukaryota > Viridiplantae > Streptophyta > Pinopsida > Cupressales > Taxaceae > Torreya > Torreya grandis. The sequence goes on from JARHVA010002111.1 coordinate 2,233,312, forward strand.
AATATGTTTGTTCAGTAGACTTTTTATGCTTTCCACTACCTCCTTAATGGAGAGAATTCCCATTGCTATGTCTTTTAGATTGTTCATTACTCTAGCCTCTAGGTTATAACTTGCCCTATTGGGAAGTCTTTCTTCCCCATGTTCTAGACCCTTGTCTTGCTAGGGTCCCTCAATTTTTATAGTGAACTATCTCTTCGTTGGTCCTCCTTGGTCGTTCCTGTCTTCTGCTACATTATTTGTCCCCCCTTCATTTTCTAATTCATTTAATTTTTACTTGCCTTTATCTAATGCTTCATTGTGCTGCCCACTCCTAATCCATCCCCTGCCTTCCTAGAAAGTAGCATAGAAGTGCTAATTCTTGTGATTTATTCCTCTTTCACTATCTTGTTCCATGCTATCAATCTGATTTATTTCTACTTCTCTTTCCAGCCCTGAGTGCCCATGGTTTTCTGTTACTCCTTTACTTGGTCCCTCTCCAACGTTCTGTATACCCTCCTACTCAGCTTTATCAATATGGGGACTCTCTTCTTCTCCATCTTCGGTATTATCTACGTACCATGTCTGATCTTCCCTTGCGTAGCCTTGGTCACCCAACATATCTCATGTGTTAGCTGATCTGTTACAACTCTTAATTTTCCAACGCATTTATTGTTATGGACAACATCTGTTACCACTTGGAGAAATGCCATCATGAGCTCTAGCCACGATGACAGTTTTGCCACGATCTGGGATTCTTATATACTATCCTTCCATCGTACGACTTTATTTAAGCTACCCTTATTCTTTATTCTTTTTTGTCTGCATTTCCACCTATGGAAAGTTGTGCCCCTCAAGGCAAGTTGCCATTCCTTATCGTTGTTTTCGTACGATTTGGCCTTTATTACACTCTCCTTATTCTACGAGTAGGATTTTTGCCAAATCGTGCTTCTACTACTATGATTTGTTTTGTAACTTGGTTTCTAAACTCCTACTCCAGCCACATTTCCCCAACCTCCTAATTCCACACCTGGTTGCCATGGTAGCTTTCCTAGGAATTAGCTGGTCAAAATTTGTTTTTAGCATTTTAGCACCAAAGTTAGTTTTGGCTCCTTTCCTCTTCCTATCCATAAATTTATCTCTTAATTTTGGCATTATTTACTAATTATTTCCTTTAATTCCTCCAATTCTTTTTCCTTTGCTATAGTCTTCATATTACCCTTTTTCTGTTCCATCATGTTTTTTATCCCCAAATTTGCAAGCCAATATGCCACCTGGTTTCCTTCCCGTAGTATACGACTTACTTTTGTTTTATTGAACTTATTTTGCAAGCGATTCACCTCCTCCATCACCCCTCTCACTCTCCGGTTTAAGTTAATGTTTTTGTTCTCCAACAAGTTAATGATAAGTAGGGAATCGCCCTCTATTTTTAAGTTTGTAATTTTTTCTTCTAAAGCCATCTTCAAACCCAGAAATAATCCTTTCATTTTAATTATATTTTTCATATTATTTTTTATCAAACCTGCCTTATAGGCTCTCACCTGCCCTATGTGGTTTCCAATTATGGCCCCTACCTTGAATTGGCTTGGATTTTATTTGATACTCCGACGAAATTGACTTTATGCTAAACTTGCTCTGGGAGAAGCCATTTCACTTTTTACCTTAGAAAATTTCTTTTTTGTTTATCACTTCGTTGCATAGATTCATATATTTTACTAGCCTCCCCCCAGTTATTGAAAATTTTAATTTCCTCAGGATCTACTTCATTGTTTTTTGGTTGTTTAATTGTTGTGATGACTTGTAGGATATTGACTTCATTTTCCTTCCAAATTTCCTTACTAGATTTTTTTCCTGTCTTTATTTCAAAGATTTATTTATTCCTTTCTATCCAAACTTTTCATGTAATAAAACTTGGACCCATATTCCAGATATCATTTAAAATATTCAATTTCTTATTCCAATACCAAGCCTTTAGTTGAATTTGTATTTTACCGCTTTTACTCCAACTCGAGGTGTTCTACAAGTCATAGATGAAATTACAGCGTAGCAGAAGGTGATCTATATTCTCTTCACTATTTAGGTACATGACACATCTTGTTGGGCCTTGGATTCCTCTCTTCTTTAGATTTTCTCCTATCAAGATCTTTTTGTGTGTTGCCAACTATAGGAAGGTTTTTATTTTAGGTCAGGGTTTCAATTTTTAAATATTTGTCCAAACCAAATTGATTGGGTCCCTTTGTGTAGCCTCCTCTCGAGCTTCATAACCTTCTTGTACAGAGTATTCCCCTGTTTGTTTCCTATTCCATTTGACTTTATATGGTTCTGGGTTGCATAAAATCCTAAAGCCTTTCAATATTTTATTTAGGTCCTTTTGTGCTTCATTCTGAGTTCCATCCCTATTCTGAAAGCATTTCCAAGTCACCATTCTGAGCCACAAAATTGTGTCTTCTTACCAATACTCTTTCACTTTATTCCTCCACTACCTAATGCTTTCCTCTTTAATTTCTGCAAATATAGGATCCACTCTTAGAGGTCTATTTGTCATCCAACAATCCTTCCATAAATATGTATTTTCTCCATTTTTAACTTGTCGAAGTACACCTTTCAAGATAATTTCTCTAGCCTCCTTCATGCTATTCCATATGGGGGAGCCATTTAGAAGTTTCTGAGCTATGAACATTCTATTTAGGTTCCTTTCATCTAGATATTTTTTTTCTTGAGAAGATCACTCCATTTTTCATTCCATCTCGTTCCTGATTTCTAGACAAGATTTGCTAGTAGTGCCAAGTTTGAATTCCATAGGTTTCTTATTCATGTCCCCCATGGGATAATGGTTTGTATATCTTTCCCTAGGCCAAAAGAGGCAGCTTGGTTTTTTCACCTATTCCTTACCACAAAAAGCTTCTAAGAATCCTATTCATCTTCGTCAGTATTTGTTTAGGCACCCTTAATAGAGAGAACAAGTAATTGATAGTGGCTTGCAACACGGCTCTAATGAGGGTTATTCTACCTACACATAAGTCAGATACTTACCTTTCTAGTTTCTCAACTTCTTCATATTTTCTAGGACTTTCTACTAAAGGTTCTTATCTCCTTCACCTTTGAACAACGGGAATCCTAAGTAGTTATTTGGAAAATCGGTTATTCCAAATCCCAAAATTCTTGATCTAAGAAACTTTGCAAATTTTGAGAGACATTAATAAAAAAATTTGACTTACCTTTGTTAATGGATTGTCTTGAGACTCTTTCGTAACTTCCTAATAAATCCCTTATGGCTCTGATCTCTTGAAATCTAGGCAACACAAATAACATTGTGTTGTCTACAAACTACAAATGAATATGAACAATTTCCCTTATTAATCCCTGTATCCCTTATTTTTTACCTTTCTCTTTATTATTTAATAATATGTTGAAGAATTTAAAATCTATTGTAAAATTGTTCCACAATGAAATCACAAAAAATGTTTCTTTGATAGTAACTTGGGCCTTCAATATTATACATATATAAATTGACTTATTTAAATGTAAAACTTTACAATTTCTACAATAATATATCAACTTAAACTTTTTATTGACTATAAAATTTATAAATAGATATAAATATAATACCTTCTAATTAATAAAATTTGTAACGACACCATGAATATAAAAAATTACACTAATAAGATTTTTCCCCTTAAAGAAACCATAGGGCCCTCTTATATTCAACTTATATTTAAGGTCTCTTTTAGATAAACAATTTTATTTATTTATTTAAATTTATTATTATTAAATCTTTATGTTTTCAATCAAGATGTTTGGGTATGTCACCAAATTTAAGTTAAATTAAATAGATGGGCATGCAACTTTATCAAAAATGTAAATTAATTTTTAGTTTGTTTGAATAATTATTTTTTGTTAATTGAATTTATTGATTTATATAGAATGTTGATATTTCTATTTATATTTTAGATTAAATATATAACATATTATAAATTTGAGTAAGTAGAATTAAATTAATGAGTTTATTGACTATTAAAGATGTTTATGTTGTTAAAGTTATTCAAAGTATAATCTTAGTCTTATCTGTTCAATTCTCTGTCTTGAATATATAAGAATTAGATAGATATAAGCAATCATCATTGTCACCAATCAAACTACAACCTTTTCAATTTTCAAATAAAATTTGAATATTTCAATAATGTAATTTGTTTCTATATTATATTTATAGTCATTTTAAAATGTCCTTTAACATTTATTTAGTGTTATTTAATGAGTATTTGTATATCATATATAACAAATTTGGTTTAAATAATATATTATTTAATCATTATCTATTTTTATGGCTTAAATTTATTTTTCACTTATTTTTGGGCTATCAACCTCAGTTATTTTTTAGTTGGAACTAGTTTTATAATCCTAACCTTTGTCATGACCATCTATACATCCTTGAAATTTCACATTTTACCTTCATAATTAAATGGGCCTATTCACCCCTTTTCATTTTTCATGTTTTTAATTGAAAGTGAATGCAATTTCTTTTAAAATTTAAATTCAAGTCATATGGAAACAATAAGTTGTAAGGTTCATTTGATTATCAAGTCGATTCATATTTACAATAAGTATATATTAAATATATATACGTAAAATTAAGATAACGAAATAAAAGATTATAAATAAATAGACTCTCAAAATTAATTTTTAACTAACAATCTTTAATCATAAATATTTATAAAATACCCAAAACTTATTATAAATGATTATATAGTTTTAATAGTTTATTTAAATCAATTAATTTTTTAAATATAACAAATAACAAATAATATACATATAAAAAAATTGAATTAAAATGATAAATTGAAAAATTACTCAAATACATACAATATTAAATTAAATTATTTATTACAATTTAATATATTTAATTATTAAATATATTTATATGTATACAATTACAAACTATACACATTTTTAAATCTTTTAATGAAAATATTTTACATTCAACAAATACTTCTCAAATTATTTAAAAAAAAGTTTGGGCACCCATCTATATTTCTCTATTTTTTTTAGATTCAACAAAAACTTCTTCTCAAACTATTTAAAAAAAGCTTGGACACCCATCTATATTTCTTTATTTTTTATATTTTAAGTCAAACCCATTACATGCTCATGAAGAGTGAAAGATTTTGTTCTTTTATAATGTTGCAGAAGTAATAATAAACAAAATCAAAATAATTATTAATTTTTTTTAATAAAAAGTCTTTCATCTTTAAGCGTTTAGTGGAATGATAAGTTAAAATATTTATTGTAAAAAGATTAAGATTCTAATTTTATGAATATATATTTCAAGTACTTATGGATTGTGTTTTAAAAAATAATCATATAATTCTTAGCATTGCCTTTTGGGGTATGTTTGTAACCTATCTAGTTAATTAGACAATTTTTTACCTATTCAACATTTTATCTTGTCCCATAGAATGATGTATAATAAAATTAGATTATTTTGAGCTTAACAATTCCGTATATCTGAATATATTTTAATAAATATTTAAATTATCATTTTTAAAAGATTAAAAATTATTATTTTTATTTCTTTTGTTTCAAAGTTTGGTTAGTGTTTTGTTGGGATTGTAATTGATTTTTTTAAATTATTATAGACTAGTTTCAAAATCTTGATTATATATATTTGTTTTTAGTTTTTGAATATTTTGATAAACTTATATTTTAATTATATTAATTGATGTTTGTAATTTGTCAATTGATAATTTTTTTGGCTATCTTTTCTAGGTACCGATTAATGTCATTTTTTTTATAATTAAGATTTAACTTGAATGAGGGCCCATATATGTATGTAAAAAATTATGATGGATTTAATGGAATGCATAAGCACTGAAGTTCTCAATGGACATGTATTACATTTAGATTGTATTATTAGTATAAGTAAGCTTGGGATACAGACCAAACTAAGGATTTGACTAATATATACCACATGTTCTAGCAGTGCCCAACATTGTCATCTCCTTTGAGATTCACACTAATGCATATGACTATGCATTCAATGTGGTGCTCACACAACATGGACATCTAGCTACAATACATTCAAAGACATTATGCTACATAGTTCAATATTACTCTACATATGGGAAGATTTATAATATTATACAAGCATTAAAGCAATTAGGCCACTACATCTTAGATAAGGAGATAACCATTCATTTTAATCATAATCCACTTCAATTTATGCATAAGCAAAGTAAGTTGATATTTAACCCTAAAATGTATGTCTAGATTATGGAGAATCTAAGGTTAAAGGGGTAGAGATAGTTTAGGGTAAAAGGATGAGAAACTAACTATAAAATAGGCCAATTGTGTGTTAAAACGCAGATAAATATATACTAAATTTTTAAATTGAGATAGGTTAAAAATAGTAAGTAAAATTATGCTAGATATGAAAATGACAAAGAAGTAATGTACTTAGCTGGTTTTGATGCTAATACAGTTCTAGATTTGGAACAAACAAGAAGTAGACTAAAATATGACTCTGTTATAGTCACCAAATTCTGGATTAAGGTCCTCTTGATCTATAGACACTAGCATTAACCTAGGATGGTTGAGTTGACCATATTGTTTAAACTTGACGCAAGTCTCCTATATGAAATACTTATTGAAAAAGGATAAAACCACTTGGATAATTTTGGGTTTATCTTCACCTTCTCTCTGGTTCATTCATATCTGGGTCATGAACTGTCACTCATGAATTTTCAAAACCCTAGTTCATCTTCATAGTGACCCTGGGGGAAAAGGGGTTAGTGGGTACATGGTGTCAAGCTGACCCCAAAGACCCCTCTGTCAATGAGTATTACCTACATAACCAATAATCCAAAGAGGGCCTTATACTGATGTAGTTATCCCCTATGTGTTGGCTTGTGTTTGAATCATGCCATTGTCAATTTGTTGACCCAATTGGAAAATTTAAGCAAGTGTGGTGTGTTTTTTCCTCCTAACATAGAATGCAAATGCATTTCAAAAATTATGGGTAGTTAAAAAATGCGCAGTGAAATTAAAAAAGAGGGTTTGGATGTTTGGATGTTTTTTTTTTTTTGTTTTTATGTATATTTAGCATAGCATGTACATGTTATAACACGTATCCATTTTTTATTTATAAAACCTCGTACATGTTATAACATGTACGCATTTAAACTCGGTATTTACTGATCTTGATTTTGAATAATACATATGTGATGTGAAAAATGTCCATGAAATTATCTTCCAACCCAGTACATTTACCCTTATCATGGCCCCTAATCCTACTATTGAATAATTTCAATCAAATTCCAAAGTCCACACATCATTTGCATCTCCTTCAATAAGTTCAGGGGATTCTAAATCTTTTTTTGGCATCATCATATATTTACCAAGACTTGTTTCTTCATTTAAAATGTCCACTCTAGGATCCTTTGATTTTTGTACTATATGTTTGGTTTTAGGTTACTGTGGGAGTTTTTATTTAATTCCGTTCACCATGATGGTAGCGTGAGTCCAATCCCTCTTAATTTTTCCATTGAAATCCTTGTAAAATGATTTGATTTACAATATCCCATAGCTTGGAGGATATCCACTACCAATATTGCCATCTTGATTATTTTCTATAGAAAGGTTGTTTGGGGTACTTGAGCATCTTTGATTTTCCAAGTATTAGGAACTTATTTTTCTTCCATAAATAATTAGTGGATAAATGTCTTTATGCATGTAAATCCCCATGCATGGGCCACCTTATCTAACATTACATTATCGTAAACTTCAAACTCAATGACATGTTTATTCAAATAAAATCCTCTAATGAAAAGGTAAACATATAAGGGGTCTAATTTCTCACCATATAAATATAAGAAACCATATGATTATGATGAGTATAATATGTATCAAATAACCTTTAGAAGGTGTTCATGAATAAACATTGGGTTCATCTCCTCGATTAAATTTGATCAAATGATCAATTTGGTTTGGATTTGGCCTGAGATGTTCAACATGAGTGATTTGTATCTTGATTTTATGCACATGATCAATAATGTCAAATGAATAATGGTGAATAAAGTATGAAATATCATGATTTGAATCCATGTGTGGATATGCCATATTTTCCATCTTCTCAATCAACTTGTCTTTAGAAAATTTGGACAAAGGCATACCTATGTTGAGGATTTCCTTCAAATCCTCATATATTTTTTCTTTCCCATATTGTTTATATGTTTCTTAATCTTTTATTGCCACCTTCAATTTTTCATTTTGAGCTATTGTGAACACAATAAAAGAATGAATTTTCCAATCCTCCATTCTTTCATCATGCTCATCTTCAACAAGTTCAAATTTTAAATAACCCACAATGGGGTTGTCATTAGGTTCTTGGATTTCAAGATCAAAGGTACTTGAAATACCTTCGTTTGGTGGTTTTATCCAGGTGAATAAATGTATAAAAATTATATTATCAATGAAATTGGAACTATAATGATCATTCGTATCATGCCAAGTACATGAAAAAATAATTTTTACAAGAGTTGATTCAATAGTGAGTTTCGAAGTTGGAGCTAGAAGGCAGAGACACACATTATTGTATGGAGAAAATAGTCTTTGAGAAAATACTAGAGGATCTATTGGAACCTACCCTTTTTTATTGAATGTGTCTTTTTTAATCTTTTTGACTATAATCATGTCATCTTATATTTCAATAGTTTGATTTTGAGTTTGTTTCAGATTTGGTAGTTGATTCCTATGTAGGAAAAAACTCACTTATAGTGTTTGTGCATTTAAAAAAAGGCATTTTTTTATTATATAGAGTGGGCAAAGAGTTATGAGGAATATTATGGACCAATTTATTAAACTTAGCTATGAAATCTTTCATTAGTTCATGAGGTTATTTATTAATTTGTGTCACCTGTGCCAAGAGTGAATGCTCATTTTTAGTGGGTTTGAACATTTCCTCAAATTTGGATCTCATCATATTCCAATTCAAAATATAATCAATTTGAAAATTATGAAACCATTATGTTTCTCCTTCACTAAAGGTTTCAATGAATAGCCAAACTGACACATATTCATGTTTCACACCCAAAAAAATATAAGCAAAAAAATGCCTTTATATGTTCATCCATACATTTTTTTCCATCACCAGTAAACTTGGGGAAATTTTTACTTGACCCCTTGGTAAATTACTAAAGTTGAGAACTTAAATCCAATGGTCTGATATGTGAACCCCCAGGGTACCAGTATGGCTATTATTAGCTAAAAATTTATGTCTATGGGGATTAAGATATTGGGTAGAGACAAATATTTATTTAGTGTTGGACTAACTCTTCTTATCCTCTAGGGAGAAATTTTAAAACTATAGTTTTATTACAACTTGAAGAAAAAGTGAAAGGCACCTCTAATTTTACAGAACCTTGTGGATCTCTTTTTAGCTAGGATGAGAGATTTAACTGCATAAAAGTGATTATTGCACATCTAGCACTTGATGATTATTGCAAATTTTATGGATAACGGAGTGGTAGGTTTTGGTGGGTAACATGAAAATATGTGAAACATGCCCTACAGTGGGTTCCAAAAAATGTTGGAAAAATATTTGGCACTATGAAAAATATGTCTATTTTACAACAATGGGGAAAAAGTCCCTCATCTATTCTATGGGGAGTTCCCATTATTTAAAATAAAAAAATTGAAACAAACATATTTTCAATATTTACATGTGGTAACTGATGTAGGTTTTTATTTCCTTTTACCTTTATAAGGAAAACAAAAAAGAAGGAAGATGAAGGGTCACACATAGAAAAGAAAATGTAGATCTTATCTTATGATAATAAGAAAGTTTGTAAATATATTTCGACAATTTGACAATGAAACAAGTATTTATTGAGATTTGAGAGATATGCATTAAACTTAAGAATAACATACATTTGCAAATAAGAAAATAAGACACAAATTTCTCAAATTTCCTTTGTATTCACAATGAAAGAGTGAACACAAAGTTTCCTTCTTCATCCTTTCAAGAAAAATTATAATGAACATCAAAACAACCCCTTGTACACATGCCATTTCTCATATTTTTAGATGTAGGAAGCAATGGGCTGACCCTTCATGTTCCCATTTTCGTTCTCTTCTTTTTTTTATTTTATATTTTATATTTTATAGTCTAAAAAAATAATTTTAAAAAATAGGAAGAAAGCAAGTTAGAAAATAAATGGAATGCTTCCTAATATGCTTTCACTAAAGAAGAATATGTTTTTTATGGAGCTATTATTGGGGTGATAATCTAACCAACAACCTTTTTCATTTTTATGTGATGTTTTGAACATTCTAAATCTTCTCATTTCCTCAAAAATGTATTTTCCATTTGGAATCATTGTATTACTTTAATGTACCAGCCATCTATCAGACATCTTCATCATCATAATTGGGATATCGATCAAGTTGGCCAATAGGGTATTTAGCTCTTCTAGATAAGCATGAGTTTCGTGAGAATATTCATAGATGGAGAATTGAAGACACCTTATTTGAATATCTATTCTTTTATTACTTTTATAAATTGTTCCTTTATCTCATTTGTTGTATATCACCCAAAATAATCTTCTTTAAGCAAGTCACAATCTAAACTCCACACATTTGAGCAGATTTAAGTTATCTTCTCTTTTATGATTTTCAATCACTTTCGTATCATCTATTACTTTATTCAGCACTTCTACCTTGTTTATAATGATCACCAACCAATAATAGGAGATATCACTTTTAGTCTTATCATAAATCACTACTTTGACTAATAATTATGTATATGTGGCTGACATTTCTTCTTTATCCCCTTTCATGCTTTCCCACAAGCTTAACTCTTTTTTTATGAAATTGACCTCACTAACCAATCTTGATTTGTTTTGAATCTCTTCTCATATATTTTTTTCACCTCTTCAATATATTTGAGACCATCTAGAAATAATTACTCAACCCAAGCTTCAAAAAAATTTACATAAATGTTGCATCAACATATAGTTGATATGGCCTTCCTCCTAATCCTAATTACTTGAGTGGGAGCACCTACCTAGGGAACTCTTAGATCCCCTACTAGATTCAAAATATATTTCACATAACCTACAAGTTGTCATACTTGATCCTTCAACTATTCTTAGGGTAGTTCATCTTGCTCAGACCTTTTGATCATTTTTTCTGTAGTTTCTTGGAGTTTATGTACATAACTCTCATGAGTAGATATACTCAATGATTTTATTTCTAGGATATAACTTGACATATTAAATTTTCCTTCATTCTTTAAAAAATTCTCTTAGTAATTTCTATGAACTAAGTTGTAGATGGATCAAACACTAATGTTGAAGTGGTTTTGGCCTTCTTTGGAAAAGGAGTCATGAGGAGGTTTACCACATCATCAAAGTCAAGAAATTCCACATCAACCATTTTATTCTTCTTTATAAGAAATGGTTACATCCATTGAAAATTAGTATCACTGAAACTAATTTGTTGTGCTCCCAAGTTAGTCAAAATGGATAGTAGTGTAGGCCACCTTGGTGGTGTAGAATGTAGCAGAGGCATCATTTAAGGAGAAGCTAAAAGAAGGGGAGATGTTGGTGCATGGGATATATAACTTGAAACAAAACATGGAGATATTGTTTATTCCAATCCATTATTGGAGTCAATATATTATTTTGTGGTGTTATCAATCAATAAAGATGACTTACCTCTTGGGGAGGAGGATGACTATTATTTGCATTGGATTGTAACTTCTTTGCTATATAATAACCTTCATCACAGTTGCTTGGGCTGATTTGGATCTTCCCTCCTCCATCCATTCCTAAAAAATTGGTGGGAAAGATACGGTGTTGAAACTACTTGTGCTAGATGCTTTGATGTTCAATGTAGGAACTTGCCTTGGTGTGGCTAAGGTTTTAGCTTTCTTGAGCTATCAGTTCATGTGAATTTTGCAAGTGTCTCATTGAACCATTTCATTGATCTTTCCAACATTATCTTTGTTTGAAGTTACAAATTAGTTAACTCTCATGTAGAGTAATTTATTACTAACAGAGGTGAGCATATGACCCTCTTAGTATAATATGGATCAAGTAATTTACTCCCATAATCTATCATTATTTTGGCACCCAAATGGTAGTAAAGACTTTGATTTGATTCAACCTAGTTGACTCTAATCACGTCTTTGCACTTCATATTCATCTACACAATCAACCAAGTAATATTCCAAATAATATGTGTTTTGTGCACATATGAAGGATTAATTTTGAGGTGGGATTTTACATATCCTTTGTTATCAAAATAAGATCTACTCATGTGAGGATCCATCATGAACTAAGAAATTGAAGCTTCATTATTTTGGGCATCCATGGAATTCTTACAACTATAATGGCCCAAGGGGATTAGACAAATTACACCCCCCATATGTTTCTACCTACATCTCTTATATAACTCTGTGAGTTTTTTGCACATTTCAATCAATAATAGTTTTTCATTTTCTATCCTTGGGAGTCTCATGGAATAACCTTTGAATCCTCCAACTATAATATAGGATAATTTTTAGAATTGAATGAAGTAACTTTTGTATTGGGATAGGAGAGTATTTTCCTCATCTAAAATTATGGCTCCCCAATCTTCAGTCAATGCCTACACAAATTTCATGGTGAAGGCATCATTAATCCATCTTAAGTGCTTTTGGCTTTGTTCTAGGGTCAATTATTGGTATAAATTTTGAACCTTGGTTGTCAGACCTACATTGGCCAATTGGGTGAGACTTGGGTAGACCCTTTGAGTTGATAATGAGTATACGAAGTATGAAATCATATAGAATGTCTTTGTTAATTTTATATTGATGAGTTTTTGATGTAGAACATCACTTATGATGTTACCCCAATCATTATATTACTTTCCATTGCATATTATGTTCATGGCCATGAAGATCCAATGATGAAAATCCATAGTGGTCTTTTTATCCACCACCCTAGTGAGAAGGGTAACCATATACATGAATTTTTATTTGAAATCTAACCTATAGAATATTTTTTGGAGATTTGGAAAACCTCTTGTTTTGTGTTTCAACCACCCATTATTGATGGTTGCGAGATGATTTTCTAGGTTTTATCTTAGAAATATTGTTTGAATTTGATGCTAAATTTAGCATAAGTTTATTTTGAGGGAATTCTCAAAGTTAGTCCATGGCATTATTATCTAATTTGGCCATCAAAGTACCTCCTTCTGACCTTATCTCCTTGGTGTTTGGGTCATAGTGTCAAACACATACAAATACATGGTTGGATATTTATATAGAGATGGGAAAACCATCTACCTTAGGTAATCCTTTTGTCGATAAGAGGTTAGCCATAGGATTCATAGATTTTGTATTTATTGTATTATGGAATTATTCTAGGTTCACATGCCCAATTTAAGTCATTGATCTCTAAGATGTCATTCTCTAGCATATATATGCGCTCGTAACCCATGTATTTTAACTTAACTTTGGTTGATCAGATGATACATAAGGCTACCTCACCAAAAACATAAAGGTTCCCATACATGTCCAATGGTAGGAAATGTGTATTCGATTGTGGAGAATAGACCATAGTGATCATGAAAATGTTTACTTCACCTTTAGATTCTTTGCTCAAAGGTCACTGAAGCTGACCAAAATTTTGGTGTACCTAGGGTCCCAATATCTTTGTTTGGAGTGAAAAATAACCAAAACACACTCTAAATCCTTTGAAACCTACACTGGAGTCTGGCATGAAATACTTGAATAAATGAATATCTTGAATGTATTTTTCTTGAATTTTTCCTGCCTAGAGAGAAATGTTGCAAGAATGGAACTTCAACTCTATGTCATACTAAATTAAAATAATTTTCTAAAAACTATATATTTTTACCCAACTGGGTATTATGCAATGAATTTATAGGCACATGAGTTTTAGTAGGTATTCTTTAGGCCACCAACTTCCCCCACGTGTGTGATGCTCATCTATGGTTGGGTTTTATGGGCCTTGTGGGTACAAAAAATGTGATTCCATAACCCATTTTACTTTGGACATGGCTTCACATTTGTTGCGCCCACAAGGTCAGGTTAGCCAGACTGCATGGGCACAACAGGTGCGAAGTCATGCCCTTACCTACCGAGATGCATTTTTGCATCTGACATGCGCATAAGGTAGGGCTAGCCAGTCTTCCAAGTGCACAGGGTGTAGAAGCATGTTGTGGAACACTTAGAAGAATTAAGCCTTTCTCTTGGATTATTATGAATAAATTTGGCATTTAAACCTGAAAATAATCCTTTTATTGATACCAAAATTGAAAAAAATGAGCTTGGAAAATTTGAGAACAACACATTGATATTATAATACAAATATCCATAAAAATTTAATTAGGTAGAAGTATATGCGTACAATAGTTATTAATCTAGTTAATTAATTTCAAAGTTAAAGAAAGAGAAAGACATGCAAGGTTTAGAGATGTATCTTGAATATCATAAAATTTGGTAATAATCTCAAGATCTAACGACAAAAGCGGGCACTTAGAAGTAAGACAAAGTTGACCCCAAAAAGTAATGTCAAGCAGAGAATGTTGTCTGGATCTTGCTAATGTTCTAGACAAAATTGTAGATATGCACAAACATTTTTTTATGATTGTGTTTCTTGATTCAGGCCTCCAAAAATGTCACTTAATGTTTTGTGTCTTAGCTTAGATTGCCTAGGAAAGTAGACTTTTTTCCTTTCCCTAATTAGGTAGTCTGATATGAAATTTTAAGAAAAATAACATATATTTTACAGATTGTGTTATTTTAGAGAATAACCGAGTTGTCTTAATATTTTATAAGCCTCTCAATAATATACAATATAGAAAAAAATATATTAATATTTGTATTAATTTATTGTTTGTGCAATGTTTCTCTAACATGAATGTTCTAATGAATGCTTTCTCTTCTCTATAATTCTTATAATTGCTCAATAAATACATGTGAATAATAAATTCTATTGATTTTACTTGATAATCATAGATACTTAAATGAATTAGAATTCTTGTATATTTATATACAAATTGAATATAAATTAGGACCCTATTGATACCCAGACCAACCACTAATGGTTTAAAAAAAATGCAAGAGCAAGGGATAAAGGTACTTAAGCTAAAAGAGATGGATCAAAAGAGTTTTTAGAGTGTACAAACATTCCAAACAAGCACTAGAAACATCTAGATGCTTTAAAAAAACTAAAAAAGATGAAAAAAAAAAGAAAGAAGATAATTTGGAGAAATTTAAAAAAAAAACTAAAAATCACTAAAAAAATAACAAAATATACCAATAACACATAATTTATACTAATAATCGACGACCACACAAATATTATACAATTTTATAATTTAAAGACTAATTTAAAAAATTAAAATTATTTTTAAATATTTACCAATCCATGCAAGTAATAAATACTTTGAGCCATTTCAAATATCTATATAGTTTTGTATAACCACATAATTTACCTCAGTATTATTATAACCTATAATTTTTGTGGTAGTTTGTATTATGACTTTTTATCTTTTTTAAGTGGTATACACGAGTTGTAACCCTAATAGATAGTTTTATATTGTCCCTTTTTAATGGGTTTTATGATATCTTGTTGGTTTCTTAATACTATGTATTACGACCTACAACTTTAATAAAATATGCATCTTTAAAATTAATAAATAATGATTATATGTTTCTTTTTTTAATATTATATAGAATTATTGAATTATATAAAATATTGGTATCTCTATTTATATAGTAGATTATAATATTGAATAAGTATATATTTAACTTAATAATTTTTTTGATTAATATTAACGATTAAAAGGTATTTATATCGTTAAAATTATTTAGGACACAATTTTGATCTTAACCACTTAACTTTCTATATCGAGTATATAGATAAATTTATATTTTAGTAGATGGGATATAAACAATCATCATCTTTACCAATTAGACTCCCTTATTATTATTATTTTTTTTTTCAAATTTATTATATAGATTTTAAACATAAAAACTACACCTTCCTCCTCCCAACTTACAATATTATGAATTCAACCTCATTTCAAATATTCATGGATTCTCTTCTTTTAATCATTGAATAATAATTTCCAATAATTTCCAAGATATCATTGTTGAGGATAGTTATATACCATGCATTCAATTTATCAATTAGACTCCCTTATTAAATAATCTTTTTTTCAAATCTATTATAAAGATTTTAAACATAAATGATGTACCTTTCTCCTCCCAACAAACAATATTTTGAATTCAACTTCATTTGAAATATTCATAGATTCTCTTCTTTTAATCTTTGAATAATAATCTCCAAAATATTATTATTGGGGGTAGTTCTATACCACGCATTTAATTGAAGAACAACTAACCTTCTTAGAAAGAAAAGAAGATTTTATAGAGTGGTTTTTTAAATATTTATATATAATTTCGTAAAAATTATAGTGTTGACATGTTAACATTGAAATTATTGGAAGTTGTTAAGAAACACTTGAACATTTTACTTGTTTAATATTTTTGTGTTTGTATGTATTATCAACAAAAACGTGACATAAATTTAATGACGAAGATCTTTAGAATTAATAATTTATTTTAATACATATTTAAGATCTGAATAAATACTTTAATATGAAAAAAATTATAATTTGGTTGGTGAAGATGATGACTTTTTATTTTATCTATTAAAATACAAATTTTCTCAATTTACATAAGAAAAAATACCAACATCTAGCTCAATTATTTTCTCATTAAAAATAAACTAAAAAAATATGATTTTAAATATCATTCATGCTTTATTGTTTTTTTTAAGGTTTTACATTTTACCCTTTTGGAAACACTCGTTACAAATGTGTTACCTCTTCCCGTATTTTTAAAGAACAAACACGTGTGAAGACAAAAAGTCGGCCGAGGATAAACATTGTATGTATTACGTGGTGCCGTCTAGTCTAGTCCATGGACTACTTGTCACGTGTTTGGTGGTCAAGGAAAGTGAAGGGTTGGTGTTGACAAGGAAAAGCCTTTTATTTGGCCACCACTACTTCTCTATCAAATGAGAGCGTTTCAGAGTTGTATGATGATGATGTATTTCATTGAATTTTCCAGAGTTTTTAGGTGACAACAGAAAGTAAGACAGAGATCAACAGCAAAATAGAGAATGAGCTTTTTTGATATTTTGAGCCTTACATTGTGGATAGTAGGAATGGTCCCCTTTTAAAGGTTCCATAAATATGCCAAGATTTATTTCGTTTACTTTAATAATTATATCAACCATTTCTTTTGGCAATCCAACAAGTAGTATTGTTGAAAACTTTCAGAAGTGTGTATGTGTGTGATGTTAAGTGATTATCAACGTAGACCAATTAGATTAAGGTATATGTATTCAATAATGTACCAAATATTTTATTTTGTCATACATTTAATATATACAAGATTTTCAAGGTAATGTTTCGGATCATATTCCAAGCTATCTTCATAGACAAAAATAATAGTAAGTCTAAAAATATATTATCACTTATTTTTTAAATACTATTTAATCAAAAAATATTCATTGTTCTCAATTTTGTATAACACTTGTAATATTTTTATTGATGACATCTCAGTGGTTTTAATCACATAGTTCCACATGTCTAATCCACTGACACGTTGTATATCCAATGGAGCTTTTAATTTATCCCAATTATAATGACTACTATTAAGTACCTTCTAAAAGCAATGGCATATTTTTGTTATGATGATGAATATATGCTTTGGCCATGACAATAGAAATGCCCCCAACATCTCAACAGTTGTAATCACATAGTTCTACATGTCCAATCTACTAACAAGTGTATCTTAACGAAAGATCTAGGAGGGGGGATCACTCCATTGGTTCCTTCATATCCTCAGTCACCTTCTCATGTGTGCCCTCTTTGTAATTATGTCTCTTGTTCTTTTTTTGGG
Source organism: Torreya grandis (assembly GCA_037957365.1). NCBI lineage: Eukaryota > Viridiplantae > Streptophyta > Pinopsida > Cupressales > Taxaceae > Torreya > Torreya grandis. Next base: position 2,251,265 of record JARHVA010002111.1, read on the forward strand.
CCCTTCTACATCCTTCATAGGTAGGATCATTCAAGGTCTCTTCTACCCCTATTCCTTCACCAGGTGTTCTTGGTGGGGGTTATGAAGGGGATCTTGGGGGAAGAGGTCTCTGCCACCATCATGTATTGCTTCATGGGGGTCTGTTCCACCTTAACAAAATGAGTGAAGGATTGGATTGTTTTAGCAAACTCTTTGTTCATGGAGTTCTAATCTTCTATCAGGCTTGCTAGACACATCCCAACCTCGTGAAGCTTATTATTAAACTTTTCCAGGTGCTCTTTATTAGATTTGATCTCCTCTGTCAAGGGGGTCTTTCATTTCCCCACCACTTCCCCTGAGGTTCCTTCATCCAACAAGAGTGGTTTAGGTTTAAGGATATAGAGTTTTAGGGGAGGGTCTTCAGTTGAGGTTTTGGATATAGGGCTAGCATGGGAAATACTAATTATTGGATGGTGGGACCTTGAGGTAGGGTCTTCCTCAGGGGAGTCCTCCTCAGCAGAGGACCCCTCCAATGGAATCTCCCTATCTTGAAGGGTCTTGTCGTGTTTTACTAGTAACAGGATAAGGCCCTGGTACAAGATGGGATTTGCTTTGTCAATTTGGTGCATGAGAGTAGTGATCTCCAAAGATTTGAAAAGATAATAGGGGAGGCTAATTTTATACCCCTAAAAAGTTTTTAGCAGGAGAAAGTGATGGGAAAATATTAGGGTGTACTTACCTTTAAGCATCAAATACTTCATTACTTGTAGGCATACTTTGGGCCATTGGTGCATAAGGTCTAAATGAGGAAACCCTTTTTTGTATATCTTGATTAATTCGTTGGTGTGAAATAACCTCTATTTAAGCTCTTATTTTTTTATTGTTCTTTGTATGCCTTTGTTCCTTTGCATGACATTCCTATGGTTTCTCTAATCAGCTCCTTCATGATGGAGATCCTGACCCCTCTTAGCTCCACGACCCTCTTGTTCCACATAGCAATGAATTCTTTCACCAAGCCTACATCATGTTCAGTTATCCTCAACATAAATTTCATGATCCCTCCTTTATGAAGCTTATTCCATGCCTTATTCGTGCTTCTGAATTATGAGTAGGAAGTTGGTTTAAGGTGATCTGTATCTCACCCCATCTCAACAGTAACTAGAGAGCTGAAGATGGAGTTTGGCAAGTCGTGGTAGAGCTTAAAACTAATGGTTCAAAAAAGGGTTGTAGTACACACTTCCTTCCACCTTATATAATTAATTATCCTCGCATTGGAATGATGGCAGGTAATTATATTTAAAAGTCTTCAATTGAGGAGTATAGTTCACACGTGTAACTGCCAAATCACCATCCTATCCTGAGGTGCATTCATTTTGAATCGCTAATGAGACACTTTCATGAATGTGGCATCTAGTGTTTTGAGATAATTCAGGAAAATGCAGATGCATAAGTATAATATTGAGCAGACACTTTCCTTACTAGTTCCTAAATCATCCCAAATATTCAGAACCATCATACCTATTAAACCATTTTAGGTTAAATTTTGTGATACATTATTATATGTATCTTTTTTATTATATTATATTACTTCAGTAACATAATAATAAAAATGTTTTCTTGTCAAACTATGTAAAAAATGATATATCTATGTAATGGGTTTATTTCCAAGGACTTAAGCTATTTTAAAATGTTATGATACAAACCACCCTAATCTAACTTGTTTGTACCAATAATCACTTGACATTACAATGGCAGGAAGAAAATACATATATATTAACTCGTATATAGCCATTGCATAGTCAAATATATGTTCTTGATTTATTCTTCTACACAGATCTTGCACCTCTCATGCAATAATGCACACTCATTTTCCTGAATTTGGCCCACAACATTACACATAAGTCTTGTGCCTACTCAATGACTTTCATACAATGGTCACCTTAGATCACAGCCCATACATAACAATATACACTTGGCAACTCACAGTCTTATGCACTTCATATGCATCTACTCATATAATTATTTTCTCCTTTAGGCCCCACCTCAACATAGCCACATGTCATCCTGACTCAATCGCATGATTCAAAGTATGGCCCAACTAGTTGTTAACCACTAATGGAGGATCCTAAAATTAGAGGTCATTGAAGACAGCCTAAACACTAACTATTCAGACCATTGCCCACTACCACATATGATAGGAGATCAGTGTGCTTATCAACATCCTCCTTGGTGCTTGTACAATAATTAATACTAATTTTGTATTATTCATGTTAAAAATGTAATATACATATTTGGCCAAGTAGATAAAAACACAACCAAATCAATTCCATTTACACAGTTAGCTTGCTCCATGCATCTATTCTATATACACACATTATAAAAATTGTACTATGTTTTCCCTATTCTTTCATTTATGAATAGAATTTGTATTTCCTTCAAGTAAGACTTATGCTCCATTGAATCTGTGTTTGATTGTTCAGTCCAAATATATCTCCATGCATTCACTTTACATAGACAAACTCAGTAGTTCCCCGCACACCTGGTCCTAGGCCCCATGGTGTGGATCATTGGTATCATAACTTTGATCTATTCATTTATATGTCTATAACCACACAAGCATGATGAGAGAGAGAGAGAGAGAGAGAGAGAGAGAGAGAGAGAGAGAGAGAGAGAGAGAGAGAGAGAGAGAGAGAGAGAGAGAGAGAGAGAGAGAGAGAGAGAGAGAGAGAGAGAAGGCTTAATAGTTGGTCTTATTTTAGAGATTCTAAATAAACACCATAGCAAAACCAAGATGGATGGTGCCTAACATCAACTTGAGGTAGCCCAAAAAGTTTGAAGGCTCATTGCTAATGCACTAGAGGCACAACTCACCAAAATGTTTGGTCATTTCTATGAGTTAATGATGTAGCTCAACCTGACACCTTCCCATCCATCTCAATAGTATTCTCCACAATGGTTTTGACAACAAACTCCCTTCAAAGTACAAGTCAATCTCAACATCCCTTAATTCAAAGGCAAGATCGATGCCAAAGCATTGGATGCCTAGATTTGATAACTCAAGGTTTACTTCTTAGTCAAATAATTCATTGATGCTGAGAATATCACCTTTGTATTGCTCAATAGTCCATTGTAGTTGTTCACTAGTGGTAGATCTTTAGTGTGCAATGTGCACAAGAGTGCATTCCAATCGAATTATGGAAGACTTTTGTTGATGCACTGATGGAGGAATAAGTTACCCTCTCTAACACTTTGAATATGAATACATCAATTTACAATAACTAAGCTAGCATATGGATCAGTTAGTGGAAGACTACACCCACACATTTCATTATTACTTTGTGTGCCTACAAGACAACTCAAGTAAATAGTATATGGTGTTGAAGTACATCAACAAACTCTCACCTTATATTTGTGCGAAGTTGAATTTATTGACTTCTAACACTTTGGTAAAATCATATTGCAATGCCTCCAAGATTGAAGCTAGGGCAAAGATGAAATAATGTACCTCCTCTTCATCCAACACAGTGTGCAAGGCCCATCCCTTCCATAACTCCACATTACATCTCCTTGTGAAAAACCATTACCCTTCTCATAAAAGTGATTAACATCATAAGAATACACAACACTCAAAGGCTTATATTCCTTTTACTTCAAACAAAGCCAAGAAAAAGTCTAGTGATAAGTGGTGCCATCACCATCACTTGTCGACCCATGATGACTCTAAATGTCATGCACAATAGTATTTATTCACATAGTCTACATTAGGACCCATACCGATGGATAACATTGATGCACATACCTCTTGTTTGAACACTAACACCACTAGAATTAACATCTTTGAAGAGTGTAAATGTCTTTTCCACACCAAGTTCCAGGTGAAGGGTTAGCATCTCCATGTTATCATTGATAGTGGCAGTCAAAATAACATCATTATGTAATCAATAACTAAATGCCTTGGTATTACCAGTACTGCATACCCTAAGCCATATTCTTTGGGGTGGCTATAACAAGTGAAATATATATAGGTCTAGTGATAGTGCACTTTTCAATACAAAGTCAAGCTTATGGAGGATAACATCACTTGTGACATCGCACCTCTGTAGGTATACAACATCTTATTGGGGATACCATATCTATATGAACACAAAGATACATATCAAGCCAAGTCAAAACATTGGACTATCCATGTGCAAGATCATTTCTACCACATATTTGAGTTAGCACCCATGACTAAAGTCACCTTAGTATCTACAAAATAATGTCATAAACTTGTTTCACATGCACAGAAGTTCATGTTTCTCATGGTTCAACCTAACATACCTATGCAGTAGATGACAAAGCACACAATGACAATATACAACACTTGTACAACATTGTAACAGCAACAACTCAACAAGTTATTGGAGTAATGTAGTGAAGTATTTGTAAAGCCTAAATACCTTCCAACACATTGTGTATTGAAACACTACATCACTTTGGTCCTTGGATCTCTTATTCATAACCCCTTTTATCACATATCAGTTTGGAAGAATGACAAAATTTAGTGCCAAATACAAGAGCTCCTTGACCAGGGTAAGATCAGGCCTAGATCTTCACCTTGTAAGAGTCCAATACTCCTTGTATCCAACAAGGATGGGTCTTGGTGACTTTTCATAAACTATCATACACTCAACAAGATAATGGTGAATAATCAATATCTACTATCATGCATTGATAACCTTCTGGACCAGCTCTGAGGTGTCAATACTTCACCAAGGTAAACTCGATTTCAAGTTACCATCAGGTCCCAGTCCATCATGAAGACATCTGGAAGACAACATTCAAGACACGAGAAGGATTGTATGAATGGTTGGTCATGACTTTTAGCCTAACTAATTTTCCAACAATAGTCATGCACTTGATGGATGATCTACTCAAGCCTTTTCTCAACTCCTTCATCATATTATACTTAGATGCCATTACCATCTTCATCAAGACTTGGAAGGGGCACTTAGAGCACATCCCACATGTCTTTGATACCTTGATTCAACATAAGTTACAAGCCAACTTAACAAAGTGTACATTCATTGCTATGTAGATCTAGTACCTGGGTTACATCATTGATCATATAGGCATTTTTGTAGATCCAGAGAAGATCAAAGTGATCTAAGATTGGCCTAGTCCATGTAATTTAATATAATTGAGGAGTTTTTTTGGACTTGTTAACTTTTACTGCAGGTTCATCCTTAGTTTCTCACACATTTCCTAGGCCCTCAACCAGATAATACATATAAAAGCCAAGTTCAATTGGACTCATGTGAAACAACATGATTTTGAGGCACTCAAGTAACATCTCTCCACAATGCCTATTCTTGCAATGCCTAACACTGTGCATTCCTTTAAAATTTGCATTGATGCATCTGAATACACACTCAATACAATGCTCATAGAACATGGATATTTGGCCACATACCACTTAGAAACATTCAATGACATGGTAAAAAGGTAATCCACCTATGATAAATAATTGTATGTTATTATGCAAGCAATTAAGCAATGGTGAAACTACATTCTGGGGAAGGAGATAATTGTTCATTTAAACCACAAGCCACTTCAGTTCTTGTAGATGTAGAATACGCTAGAGAACACATGGTGCATGAAATGGACGACTTGCCTATATTAGTTACATCTCATGATTAAGCACAAGAAAGGGAAGGACAATAAGGAAACATATTACCTTAGCTAACTATTGGTTCGTGTGCTCATCATAGTGTTGGACATTCATAGTCACGACTTTGCAAATTGGGTACCCCTCTACTTAGTTGACCAAGACTTCACAGTGATTTACACTAGCCTAGTGCAAGGTAAACAAGTTTAGGAGTTCTACTTGTCTAACCAACTTCTCTATAAGATTGAACATCTTTATTTTCCTAATGGCACACCTCACCAATAACTCATCTAAGAGGCACACTATGCCAAGATCCTAGGATACTTTAACATGGTAAAGAATCTAGTCATATTACAATCACACTTCTACTAGCTACACATGTGCATAGACATGTAATTCCACATAAATTCTTGTATTCCTTATTATATTTCCAAGCCCACAAACATGAAGCTAGGACTTTACACACCTCTACCATTTCCATCTAGACCATGGGAATATATCAGCATGGAGTTCATGACTGGGTTGCTTGTGACAAGATACTAACATGACATTGTGTTCCTTGTAGTGGATAGGTGTCAAAGGTTGAATTCACTTTACATAGCCAAACTCGGTTGTCCTTCACACACCTAGTCTCGTGTGCCATGGTGTGTATCATATATAATGTGTATATACCAACCTAAAGGTTTTTGATAGTGCTGCTTACTTGATGATTGAATGTTAGATTGCCAATCTCCACGAGATGCATTTATCATACCAATAATGGTACATTATTAAATACATCTACCCTAAACTAATTTGTTTCTACCAATAATCAATTGACATTATGCATATATATGATGTGTATATATTGACCTGAAGGTTTTTGACAATATTGTTTGCTCGATGCTTGAATGCCACATTATCAATCTGCACAAGCTCTATTTATCATACTAGCAATGCTACATTATTAGATACATTTTCCCTAATATAACTTGTTTATACTAATAATCACTTGACATTATACTTGTGGGGAAGAAACTACATATACATTTTATGTGTATATACTAACCTGAAGTTTTAGACAATGCTACTTGTTCGATGCTTGAATTTTGGATTACCATCATCCCCAAGCTGTATTTATCCTACTGGTAATGCTATGTTATTAAATACATTGATTAATCTAGTGGAATATTCTACTTAATGGAGATTAATTTTGCACGCTGAAAGTAATGCATTTTATGAAGTGATATTGGTAAGTTTTTAAAACTACAAGGTAGCAACATTTATTTCTAGCTGGAGGCTATTATTTATCGTTAATTATGCCAAATATTGCAACTATATGATACATGTTCACTTATAACACTTGAGATATTTTTATTGATGAGATCTCAGTGATTTCAATCACATATTTTCATGTCCAATCAAATGACACATTATGTATCTTAATAGAGGTTTAAATTTATTACCATTAAGTATTTTCTAGCTTTTATTTCTAATTTTACCACATATTCACGAATTTATTATAGTTGTATGGAAATGAAAACAAGAAAATGCTAATGGGCATTTTCTCATGCCTATACAACACCTAGCCAACTCATTATTTATTTTGTTTATTAAAAAAATTGTGGATATGACCAGATGGCATCTTTTTGATATGACGATGAATTTATTCTTTGGTTATGACAATATAAATGCTTTTGGTGTAATTAAGAGAGTTATTTATTGCATACAATAGATTTAAGATGACTATATAAATGTGACGAATTACAATTTTTTTAAGTTACCTAAATGTTATTTTTATAGGGTGATGCCTAGCCAAGTTTAGTATGTTGTCATAAAATGATTCAAGGAAGGGATTGGAGTAAATTATACATCATACAAACCAATTTTTGGCATAAATTATACAATTAATAGTTTTTTTTTTTTAATTTTAAAATTACAATAACAAAATAATTTTTACATAGTGTACAAAATAGAGTAGGAAACAATTTAAATGAGGCATCAATAAATTTTGAAGGATTATAGTAACTATATATTTTATATCTGATGCAACTCTCTAAAATAATCAATTGTCATATCTTTTGATGATGATGTTTAATGAATAATTATGATGAAAATTATGTGTTTTAATGAGTAAATCTATTGTATCCCTATCACATGCTTTGATACTTAAACACTCATTCTCATAACTAAATATAATGTATACTATAACATGATTTCATATGCAAACACTCATTATTTATGTTGCATTTTGACATAGGTGATTGGTTATTTATGCGCTTGTAACCACATAAGCATATAACTCTAAAGCAATAGAAAAAGGATAACAAAGTTTATCCTAAGTATTATGGCCCTTATCAGATCCTGCACAAAATTGGCAAATGCGGCATACAAGCAAGAGATATCTCAGTCCATTCTCATACATCTTGTATTACATGTATCTTTCTTGAAGAAGGTGATCTTGGACATAAATTTTCTATTCAATTCGAGTTACCAGAATTGGATGAAGAAGGCAGAGTCATTTTGGAATCTGATGAGTTCCTTCACACACACACTAAAAGGTTGCGATTTTTTTTTTTAAAGAGTGTTTGATCAAGTGGAAGAATCTGAATCATGAAGATGCAACATGGGAGGATGAAACTTTCTTGTAACAACATCCAGATTTGATTCAATGTTGTTTTGAAGGGGAAGGACATGCTACACCCTTAACCTATAGTGTGTCTGGGATATGTTTGGCCGATTTGTGGCTTACATACCTGTCATATTATCTTATTGCATTTATCTATGTTATTAATAAGGTCAGTCTATGGAATAAATATGACTAAGTAGAGTATATAAAGGAGGTAGTGGTTAGTTTTTGGTCATCATATTACAAATTTTGCTCTTATTGCATTGTCGTGGAGGTTTCCCCCTCGAAGTGGCTCAATCATATTTATTTAGTATTTTGCTCTTTTGTCAATTATTTTTGTGAATTTGTTTATTCCGCTCTTAATTCTATGATATATTATTCCATTGTTGTGAAACATTTAAGTAATTTCATCACAACCTGCCTAATAAAATAAAGGTATAATCTCATATGCTATAAACAAACTTGTAATTTAAGTGGGGTTCGAGATATTGTGGGCCATAAAAGGACATCTCCTCTATAAGCAACCTTATATTGTAAAGACAATTCCTTGCTCTAAATGGGGTGTCAATTATTATTTTTATGAGAACCTTTGTTGTGATTGCAACCCTCCAAATACATACATTTCCTTATTGTCTAGATAAAGTGCCAAACATTATAGACGTTAAAATGAGCATTTTTTTTTATAAACAATCAAGTATAATGTAATGATTATTCCTAATTTTAAATAAAATACTAGAAATCTTAAACCTTTAAAAAGCCATTTCCTCTATAAACAACCTTGTAATGTAAAGAATTTTCTTTACTATAAATGAAATGCCAAACAATATGGACCTTAAAAATGGCTTTTCAAGGATTCTATACATAACCTTGTAAAATAAAGACCATTCCTTGCTCCAACTGAGATGCTAAGCCTTACAGAGTTTTAAAACGACCTACAATGTAAAGACCTTTCCTTGCTCTAAGTGGCGCGATACACATTATGGACCTTTAATAAGACTTTTCCTGTGAAAACAACTTTGCAATGTAAAACATACTTTTCCTTTGCAAAGAGTAATTACTTTTAATTGTGTATTTCACTCTCAAAATAGGACAAAACAATAGTTGTGCATTCCTTGCTGGTCCAAATAATCAAACGATTCCATGGCATCTACGCGACTATTTGAGCAGTCCAGCAGGGTGAGTCGGTGACGATAGAAGACTCATCATCGCATACTTTTAAGGACGTGACGACAGAATTGATCTATCGCCACCAACTTTTTTCGTTTTACAAGTTAACAGTCAAATGGGTGGACATAAATCAATTCTTAGTTAGATCATAATGACCCCCAAACACTTACTATATAAGAGGATCTTCTCTTGTGCATGCTAATCACTTAGGCCACTGGGGTAGCTGGTTGGAGCACAGTATATTAAGAAAGGAAAACAAACAGAGAAGCTTCACCAAATGGAAGCTAGAGAGTTGTTTTTATGGCTTCGATATGGTGGAGCAGCAATCTTCTTCATTTTGGTGGTGATGAGCTCTACTTGCACAGCAAACATTAAATTCTTCGATTTCCATGTAAGGAGGGCTATGACTAATGATGATGATAATTATTCTTTCTCAACGAAAACAGCCGCTGCTTTTGACTCTACTGTTTACATCCACCATAAGCAAAAGTGATAAACAGTGAGCAGCTATGTTGAATGCATCGACTGTCTCTTTAGACTGACTTGGTCTATATTAACATTTATGAGAGTTGATGTTTTCACTATTGTTAAGCTTTTATCAAACATTTCTAAGCTTTATTTTAATGTTTTAGTATAAGGTTTAATAGGCTTATAATTTATGATTCGAAACATAAATGTGTAATTGAACCTAGTATCCTTGTAAAGCTAAAAAGTTAATTTGCAGACCCTTCCATGTGTGAGAGAGACAGAGATTGTGACCATATATACATTGTAGTGATGCCCAAATCTATGTATATATAGACTTGAATATATATCCAGCCTTTGAAAGATTGTTATTGAGGATGAATTGCTACAAATGGCTTACCTATTATCTGCTTTATGGTGCTGATGCAGATGCAATATACGAATATCACCAGGCTTTGCCATTCCAAGCCTCTTTTAACAGTGAATGGACAGTATCCAGGGCCAACCATTGCTGTAAATGAGGGTGATAACGTTGTTATCAAGGTCTCTAACCATGTCAAGTCCAACACTACACTGCACTGGTAGGTATCATGCTCCCCATCTTCTTATATGGCCTTAAATAAGGCATAGGTATGGGGTATGTTCCTCATTTATAACGGATAATATATATTTCCTTTTTATTAACTTCTGCACCTGTTTTTATAAAAAAAATATGGGTTTCCCTTACTTTCCCTTAGCCCAAGCCATTTTATAAATTATGTTTTTAAACTTTATTTGATGCGAGTTTTTAGGATTCAGCTGTAATGAGCATTTAGTGCAAATGGGTTGTTATTAGTCTGTCTTATAGAAATTACTTTTTTTTTATTATTATTATTATTATTATTATTTTTTAAACAATCAATAATTTTAAATGACTTGATTTCAATAATTATAAAATTTAACATTTAAATATTAAAATATTATATACCTATTTATTTAATTCAATTTTTATTTAATTTATTTTATGTTCGTACATTGTGTGGAAAATTGAAGAACCATATTTGACTTAATTATATTTGTCCTAATTTAATGTAATTTGCCGGCAACTTTAACTTGGACTTGGACTTTCGTTTTGGAAGTTGACGTGTCAACTTTCACCTAACTATAATGCATAAGTTACAGTTTAACCAGGTCAAATTACAATTTATCTCCTCTCATATTTAGATATACACTCATAAATCTTGCATTTAGTTATGATTTCTTTTTCTTCTCTTCCCGCCTGTGAGCTCTGAGCTCTCTCTTGGCCTCTATGAATTTATGATTTGATATTTTTTTTGTCTGAGAAATTTTAAATGCTTAGAAAAAGAATTTAATCAATCATTTACCCCAGGGCGTTTGACTTGCTTGTTTGTAATGCTTCTTTCTCTGCTCATGCTCGGATTTGAACTTCTCTTTGGGAATCATAGGAAGCTCTTCCTATTTTTTTCTTCAATGTCTCATGGTTTGCATAATATCTCTCCTAGGTCTGTTAAAATACCCCGAGTTTCTGAATTTGAAGAAACAGATCTAAAAATATAAATACGTCATTGGCAAAATTGTTTTATCTTGTACATTGAAATCAATTATATGATCTGATAACAATAAAGTAAAGATCCCAATATCAATTTTACTACCATTTCCTTCTCCAGATTTATTATCTTTGCAGATAGTGGAATATATCTTCTGCGCTTAGGGAGAAAATGTCATACAATCAAAAGCTGAATCTGATTTTTTATGTTGCAGTTGTACTTGCTGTTGTTTGGATATAAGGTCCCATAATAACAAAAGGGGAAGTTATAGCTGCTCCTTATGTTCTATAACTAGACTTTTTCTGCTTCAATTTGTTCTAGGTGCACAAGACTATTTCAAAAAAAATTTGCTTGAGAGTCACGAAATTGATTTCTAATATATTAGCTGTGTTTTCAATCATTTTTATCTATTCTCAATTTCACCTAATATGTGTATTCAATATGTTATTGAAAGTTCATAAAATAATGTTGTTTTTTTTGGAAAGATATGAGTATTTTTTTTATAGTTATTTGTTTTTTATGGGAGTTTCAATTGGTATGGGATATTATTAGGGATTCAGATTTACAAGTGATCATTTATGATATGTATCAAATATACTAACAATAGTTACAATTGATGGGAGAATACCAACTATAGTGATAATCAACCCAAGGATATTAATGAATGATCACAATACCTATGAATGGTCATAACTGGCCCAAGAATATCAACAACGGCCACAACCAACCTGAGAACAAGAATACCAATGAATAGCCACAACCGGTCTAAGAATACCAACAAAGGCTACAACCGACCTGCAAATACCAACAATCAACCACAATTACCCCAAAAATACTAATGAACAAATACAACCGACCCAAAAATACCAATAATGATCACAACTAACTCAATAATACCTAATTAATTCACAAAACTACAAAAAATAACTACCTTAATTCAAAAGTTTTCTTAACTACTTTATGTAAAAAATCAATAACTTCTTTTTTCCCAAATTCGTTAACCTCTTCTTTAACTAAACTGGTACAATGATATAGGAGTCTATAAATTATAAATTAACTTGAAATTACATAAACTTAAAAAATATCGTATCACACAATATTGTTGAGAGAATATCAATAATAGGAAGACTTACACTTAGTTTACAAATTGAAGTATTGATCGGACAATGAAATATTTAGAACTATTCATATATAATAAGCCAGTCAATATTTTTGCACCTAAACATATCAATAATAATATGTGCTCTTTTAAGAAAAGTATTTTGACAATTTGTCTTAGGCAATCCTGAATGTTTTTTTGAAGTTTTCCTCTTATCCGGCTGCAGTTTACACTCCATTCATATATGTTCCTCATCTGCTAGATATTTTCAATCTATTTTATATAACAAATAATTTTGATGTGGGTTGATGTCTCAGGCATGGTATTCGTCAGTTGAGAACAGGATGGGCTGATGGGCCTGCATATATTACACAGTGCCCAATACAGAAAGGCCATTCATACGTTTACAAATTCAAGGTCGCTCAACAGAGAGGCACTCTGTGGTGGCATGCTCACATTTCATGGCAAAGAGCATCTGTTCATGGAGCTTTTATCATTTATCCAAACAAAAGAGTTCCATATCCATTTCCCAAACCTCATCTGGAAGTACCTATCATATTCGGTATTATTTTTATTTTTATCTTTTTATATACGATTTTCAATTAAAATTCAACCAGTAAACCCTGTGGGATTTGCATCAATTGCAATTGCAACATGGGTTAAGATGTGTAATAAACTTTCATTACAATCTTTTTAAGTTTCTATATTATAAAATTATTTTAACAGAATATAATAGTGATCCGCCTCACATATTGACAGAGTGTGTATGTGTGAAGCAGGTGAGTGGTGGAACGAAGATGTGGAGGGTGTAGAAAAAGAAGCGATACGATACGGGGGAGGTCCCAACGTATCTGAAGCTTATACCATCAATGGTTTACCTGGGCCCCTTTATCCCTGCTCTCAAAAAGGTATATATTTATTATATATATTTATATTTTAAAAGTGTATATTCGTTAAACATTTAACAAGTTTTCACTCAAATCACTAGGGCGACAATTTAGTTGGCTTCCTATGTAATTTATTAAAAAAAAAAAAAAAAAAATCTCAATCTAAAGGTTGCTTACACCATTTAACTTCAGTTTGAATTAATTTTGGTGAAGATTTTAGGTTTTGTTCAAGTCTTTACGGTGAGGGGAATTGTAAAGGCAAGTTGCGATTAATTTATATTTAAATTATTTTGCATTTTATATTTATTTGTTGATAAAAAGATTTTTATATATGTATTATTTATATTAATCAAATAATTTGTGATGTTAAGTTTATAAATTTATATATTAGTATTTTTTTTAATTAATAAAATTAAATATATTTTTTTTCTTATAAAAAGTAGTTGATAGTGATTTTTTTGTTTAATTTGATCGTTTTTTCCAATTAATTTGTGGAGAGATGACTTTTTTGTTAACTTGTAAATTTCTATACTTGAAATTTAAGAATTATCTTTAATAGTTATTTATGATAAAAAATATCTTAGATTCATTTATTTTGATTAATAATTTTTATTTTTTAAAGACTAATTTTATTTTTGTTAATAATTAAAGATATTAAACTTTTTACTCTCAATATTAAAGAGTTTTTAGTTTGTTAAAATTTTAACTTAGAAATGCTACATTTTGTTTTTTATACAATTAAATTTTATTTTAATTAGTCAATTAAGAAGGATAGACACTCTTTCTTTCTTTTTTTTTTTTTAATTTATATATTTTTATATTTAAAATTAATCTTTAATAATTATTTGTGATATTAATCTTATGTTTATTTTTTATTTTATATTAAATTAATTTTTTTATGATTAATTTTAATTTTCTTCATAGTTGTGAAGGTTATAACTTTTCTTCTTACACAATTTTCAGTTCATTGAAGGTTTGAATTTTGATTTTTTTCTTTACATTATTTTATTTTTTTATAATAATCTATTTTAATAATTAATTAGTCAATTAAATGATATATCTATATACATATAAATTAACATGTACGTCTTACTATAATATATAAATAGTCTACACTCTTCAACTTAATATATTTTAATGGATGTACATATCCCTTACGCACTTTTAACACAAATAACTAAACTTTCAAGGAAATAAAATATATGTAAAACCCAATTTAATATTTTACCTATCTTTAAAAATATTAATTATATATATATACAGAATTTTAATAGAATAATAATTATTATATATATATTTTTTCACAATTGTCTTGTATTATTGAATGTTCAATGGAGTACCTCATATAACGTAGTGGTTATATGCTTCTCTCCAGCTCACGGTTGAAGTAGAATAGCACAACTATTTACATTACAAGATAATTCGAAGGTCGCTTGATTTTTTTAATTTTAACTCTGTGAAATCGTACTGTGCAGATACGTTTGTCAAGACTGTGGATCGCGGGAAGAGTTACCTCCTCCGGCTGATCAACGCAGCTCTAAACGACGAGCTTTTCTTCGCAATAGCAAATCACACACTCACAGTGGTAGAAATCGATGGGTGCTATACAAAGCCGTACAGCACAGAAGCCATAATGATAACTCCAGGCCAAACAATGAACGTCCTCCTCACAGCCAATCAACCCGCCGCCAAATACCTAATGGCAGCCCGACCTTACGTAACCGCCTTCGTACCCTTCGACGAGACCATGACCACAGCAATCTTACAATATTCAGATTCATCGCCATCATTTAAAGAAAACGATGAGCCAAGTATAAGCCTGAATCTTCCCGTCATGAGAGACACAGACTACGCCACAAAATTCACGACAAGTCTCAGAAGTCTCAACTCTGACGACTTTCCGTCAACTGAAGTGCCTAAGAAAATCGACCGCGAACTCTTCTTCACCGTCGGCCTCAACCTGCAAGACTGTCCGCAGGGGGCCCTGTGCAAAGGATTTTTCGGAGGCAGGTTTTCTGCGTCTATTAACAACCAGTCATTTGTCCGTCCGCTGACGGCGATTCTGCAGGCTGAATATTTCAATATGAGCGGGGTTTTTTCCAAGGACTTTCCGACGAGGCCACCCAATAAATTCAACTACACAGACAAGCTTCTTGCCATTAACATGAATCCCAATTTCGGTAACAGTGTTGCGGTGATTCCTTACAACGCTAATGTGGAGATAATTTTGCAAGACACGAGTATTATGGGGGTTGAGAACCATCCCCTTCATTTACATGGCTTTAATTTCTATGTTGTGGGTTGTGGATTTGGGAATTTTGATCCAAATAAAGATCGTGCTGCCTTCAATCTAGTGGATCCTCCTTTGCGTAATACTGTAGCTGTGCCGAGTGCGGGATGGGCTGTATTACGTTTTAAAGCTGATAATCCAGGTATGAAATAAAATATTAATTCCATCTAAAATTTACTTAATTGACTTATTTAAATTAATTATGTGTCATATATTTCACTTATAAATACCAAAAATATTATCTATTGGCCAAACCATTGGGTTCGTTTTACAGTAGCAGAGCGAGCTTGTGACAAGAAGGAAATATAACTTATTCAGAACCCGTGCTCTCAATAAATTTAGATGTATTCTTATTCCTCTAAAAAATTAGTAAGGATTCAGCTGTTTATACTTTAATTTAGAGAAAAAGACTAAAATTCAGTATTCTTAACTGGGTTATTTGTGTGTTGTAGGTGTGTGGTTCATGCACTGCCATCTAGAAATACACACCACATGGGGTTTAGCCACGGCTATCATGGTAGAGAATGGGCCTGGATTTGGCGAGTCTATACTTCCACCTCCCCATGATTTACCTCCTTGCTAATGGAAGCTTTATGTATCAACTGTTTTGAAAATGCGAGCAACCAAATCATCTCACATGTAATGAGAAATTGTATTAAAATATTGTAACATATTTCAATGAGATATATGAAAGAGGGAAATCTTTTTTCTCTTTTTTTCAATGTGCCAAATAATAGTATAAAGTAACTAATCATATTATATTTCCAAATCTATTAAGAGTATTATCTCTTTTGTTATTCATCAAATTCTTGGTAGGTTTTGATTTTAGGTGGAAAGAATCATACTCCCACTTGCTGAGTTAAAATCCAACTAACCTAAAATCAATGCGCAGCTTCTGTACATGACAATGCACTCCTCAAAAGGATTTTGAGTCTTCCACACACATAATACCTTCCAAAGTTATTGTAACACTTTGTTCCCTATCGTGTAAATGTGTGACATTGCACAAGCACATTTAAACTCCATACACAACACATCTTTTTAGGACACATGCACATTACTTGTCTTGTTTTAAAGAATATCCACAAGTTATTATAATATTAAAAAATATTTCATTTTTATTTTTATGATATCATGCATAAACATACATATTCATTATTCAATATCATGTTTCTCCTACCACATAAAATGCCAATTGAATTTATCTTAATATACAATATGGTAAAAATTAATTACATACAACAAAAATAATAATTAAAATCATTACTCACATCAATATTAATATTATGCAATTTTTAAATTGAATATAAATGTTTTCAATGGTGACTTTCACATAACTAAGATGAAAGATGATACTTAAGATAATTAAATACATCATCGCCATATAATTAAAAATGAATATAGATGTTTCTAATAGTGACTTTCAATGTTAAATGAGGACATAAAGATGTTTTGTTATGAGTAAAAAGAGGACTTAAAGATATAATTTATTTATTTTTATTATTTTTACGTGTTGCATTAGTGTTAGTTTTTCATTTTCAATAAAATTTTCAATATCTCCAACATAATGATTTAAAAAAATATTATGAAAGTGTACATGTCTTGATAATATATATAAATTGATTAAAAAACTAAATTTGACTGTAAAGGAGATAGAGACATAAATAATATTTATGCACTCAACCTTTCATCTAGATAATGATTCAAGTTAGACCAATTCAATATAGATACGTTAACTTTCCACCATCCTAAAAGGTTAGAATGTTATATGTAGCCATGTATTGTGATGGATGATGGAATAGAAAAGGAGAAGAGTTAACAATTGTCTGAAGAAAAAAAAGTAAAGAAATGGAGAGATTGAAATTTTTAAAAGTTTTGAAGTGTAAGATTTTGGTTCAATATTTTTGGTTTAATGTATTTGTATTTTCACTCTGTATTAATATGGGTAGTAGTGTTTATTTTTTTAATATATAAGTTTTAATTTTTTTTATAAAATAAAAAATTAATTATATTTTTTAATGTATATGTTTAGAGTTATAATGGTTAAAATAAAACATTTGTATAATATATTATAAATTGAAATATTATTTAAGATTAAGTAATTTTTAATTATTTTTTTGTACTCTAAATTAATTAATTTTAAAAAATATATATCTTTTACTTAATAGTTTTTCTAAAAATATTTTTCAAGTGTTCTACTTAAATTATAATTAATATTATAAAAACTTGGATTTACATTGATATTGCAATATGAATATCCATAAAAATTTAACTAGGTTAAATATATGTATATAACAGTAATTAACTTAGTTAATTAATTTTAAAATTAAATAAATAGAAAGGTATGCAAGGTTTAGAGATGTATTTTGAATATCATGGGATTTGTTAAGAGTTGTCAAGATCTGATAAGAAAAATAGGTACTCAACAATAAGAAAGTTAACCCAAAAAAGTTATGTCAAACAAAAAATGTTGTTTGGATCATACTGATACCCTAGATAAAATTATAGACATGTCTGAACATTTTTTTGCAATTATGTTTTCTTGATTCTAACCTCCAAAAACTTCACTTATTGTTTTGTGTCTTTGATCAAATTACTAAGAAAATGGATTTTTTTTCCTTTTCATAATTAGGCAGTTTGATTTGAAACTTTAAGGAAAATAACATATGTTCTGGAGATTGTGTTATACTAGGGAATAATTAAAATCCTTTAATATTTTATAGGCCTCTCAATACTATACAATATTGAAAAAAACACCCAAATAATTATAGTAATTTATTGGTTTGTACAATGTGTCTCTAACATGAATGTTTGTGCTTAAATGAATGTTGTAATGAATGTTTTCCCTTCCCTATAATTCTTGTAATTGCTCAATAAATACATGTAAATAATAAATTCTCTTCATTTCACTTAATAATCATAAAAACCTAATTGAATTAGAATTCTTATATATTTATAAACAAACTGAATTTTAATTAAGACCTTATTGACACCTAAACCAAACTCCAAAAATTAAAAAGTGAAAAAAGCAAGAATAAAGAATGAAGGTACTTAGACTAGAAAAATGACTCAAAAGAATTTTAAAAACGCACAAACATTTTAAATAGTTCTTAGAAACATCTAAACACTTCAAAAAAATGTTTAATTAATTTTTTTAAAAAAAAAAAATAAAAATAAAAAAATGTTGGAAGAATGACCAAACACTTAAAAAAAAATGATAAAACATATAAAAAACTACTATACAAACATATTACAATTATACAATTTAAAAACTAATAAAATATAAAAATTAATTTTAAATGTAAACAAACCAATACAACTACTACATATTTATAAACCATTTTAAAGTATTATATAAATTTGTATAAATCCCATTACCTTCATATTATGTCATATGAAAAACTACTATACAAATATGTTACAATTATACAATTTAAAAATTAATAAAATATAAAAACTAATTTTAAATGTAAACGTACCAATACAACTATTACATACATTTAAACCATTTTAAAGTACTATATGGGTTTGTATAAATTTCCATTGCCTCCGTATTTTGTCTTTTCCGTAATACTCTCCCAAAAAAATTTGTTAAGTGATATATTACACGAGTTGCCGTTCTAATAAATAGTTTTATATTGCCTCATTTGTATGGGTTTAATGATGACCATTGAGTTTCTAAATACCTTGTATTAAGACCTAGACCTAGACCTAGACCTTTCAATAAAATATGTACCTTATAATTATTATATCTCATCATTTTCATATCCAAATCATGATGTATCTCAACTTTTGGACTCCCAGCCAAAATTTTCAAGAGTCAATAATGGAGATTTCAAACATGAAGGCTACCCCTTCCTACTCCCAATTAGCGCTCAAACTCACATTTCCAAGTAGAATTCATGGATTCTCTTATTTTATTTTGTTTCATTTTATTTATTAAAATTAATAATTTAAGGTAATACTTTTGTAACATGTCTTGATTATTGGGGTTGGTTATATACCCCACACTTAATTGTCACACGGGTGCCGTCTAGTCCATGGACTTGCGTCACATGTTTGGATGGTCAAAAGGAAAGTGGATTGGTGAGGAAGAGCATTTAATGTGGAGGCTTTCGTTGGCGACGACTACAATTTTATACATTTTATTCTCCATCAAATGAGATCCTTGCCATCCCTGGACAATCCACAATAGTCATGGATGATGATGTCTCTGATTGAATTTCTCAAGAGTTTTTTAGGTGACAACAATCCAAAAGTAAAACAGACGCAAAAATAACGATCATGCAAATAGAGATTGAGCTTTCATCTCTTTCGTTCACTTCAGCAATTATATCAACCACTTGTTGCATCATAATTTGTATATCTTTAATTTAATATTTAAGATTTTAGGTTGTCACCAAAATAATATTAATAAGTTTGGGTGATGTGTTCAGTAGTAGTTTATGTTTTCTTTTTTCTTATCAAGTTTTGACGAAAAAGGAAGGACCTTTCATTCAAGATTTTTATTGGTATAATTATGAAGTCTTCTACCAAGTTTCAATTTTTTTGACTTTGTCACTCTCAATTGTAGAGCCTTCCTCCTGACATGGACAACCCCCCCTTTGTAGACTACCTCTCCCCTCCCCTCCTCCCTTCCCTTGTCCGTGTTGTGCCTTTCCCCCATTTGAAGCCCGAGAAGCTCAACGCTGATGTTGGTTCCGCAAGTAAGAAGAAAGGTAGAAGATCAGAGATAAAAAGACTGTGATTGGAGGTGGAAGACTTGGTGCGAAACGACTCTCAGTGGATGATGAAATATCTCCTCTCTCGGCATGAGAGGAGACAAGCCCTCCCCTGCGGTTGAGAAATTGTTTGTGCCTCATTTATGCCTTCCACTTTTGTTATGTCTTTTCTACTGAGGATTGGTTGAAGATTTGTGAATTCAAATCTGTTTTAGGTTTTAATCCCATTCTTAGTTGAATCTCTTAGCCGTTGTCCCATCTATCTCTTATGTAAGGTGTCATGTGTGAGGTGTACTTCATTTTGTAAGATGTCTTGGGTGGCTTGGATCCCATTTGTTCTCCTTGTCTTGTTGGTGTTTTTTCTTGTTCGGGGTTGGGCCCCTTGTTGTGCCCCAGTACTGATTCATAGCTCCAGACAAAAACATTTTAACCTGCTAAATGAAAAATAATATTAACAAAGTTATTGATTACATACAATAAAATTAAGGTTATTATGTAAAATATGACAATCTACCCTACTTTAGTTGTTTAAATGTTATTATTTATAGGGACATGCTCAACGAAGCTTATTATGCTATCGTAGATGATTTAAGGAAGGATTGGCATAAAGTATACATCGTACTAATTAGTGTTTGGCGTAAATTATTCAATTAATAGTTTTGGATTTTAAAATTATAATAACAAAATAACTTTCATAAAATGTACATAATGGAATAGGAAATAATTTAAACAAGGCATCAATAAATTTTGAAGGATTATAATAAATATATGTCTTCTACATTTAATTCAACCCTCTAAAATCATGCACTCCCATATCGTCTCATGGCGATGTTTAATTAATAATCATAATATAAATTAGATGCTTTAATAAGTAAATCTATTGTATCCCTATCACATGCTTCAATATTTTAACACTCATTCTCATAACTAAATCTAATGTATACTTATAACATGTTTTCATATATAGACACTCATTTTCTATGTATGATTCTCACTTTTATTTAGGCATTTCTTCTTCTCACATTTCTATCTCTTTCTCAGAATCGTGATCTGCCTTAGATATGAGCATCCATGAAAGAATAAATACAAATTCATTTTTGTCAAAGAACTATAATAATAATTGAAGCGCAATGTTAAGTAAATAACCATCATCATTATTTTTAACCATGAATTGTAGTAACATATATTGATTAAATAATAAATAATCATCTTAAAATATTTAACTTAAAGGCAAGCTGGACCATGAAATTCAACCCTTGGTTTTATGTAATT
This sequence comes from Torreya grandis, assembly GCA_037957365.1. NCBI lineage: Eukaryota > Viridiplantae > Streptophyta > Pinopsida > Cupressales > Taxaceae > Torreya > Torreya grandis. Next base: position 2,272,947 of record JARHVA010002111.1, read on the forward strand.
TTCTCAACTACTTTATGAATGTGTGTTAAAATCTGCATGAGCCCAACATCTTTATAAATTTAGTCTCCTCCACAACCACTATTATAATAGTGGCCTTCAACGACTTAACAACTCAAACACATGTGCTTCCTTTAATACATGTGCACTTAATAGGGCACATATCTTTTTAATTCCCCACATACCATAATAAACATCATCGTTATTTCTATTTTGGTCCATTCAAAAGGGGGTCGAGGTTAAAAACATTTTGATATGGCTTCTCATCTAATAAATGGATCACTATTTTCCTCCATTCTTTGCCCCTTAATTTTCATTTCCATTTTCATAGGGTCTCCACCATTTCACAACAATGTCGTCTTCTTCACTTACACTTCCATTTTATGTGCCCATTATTTGTAAGCATACTGAATTCAAATGGACACACTCCAACATTTTATTTTATCCTTTGGTGAGAGAAACCCAACACTACTTAATGGAAGGATTGATGAGTGTCATAATGGGAGAGCTCTAGGTTTTGCAATTGGATAAAAATATCATTTTTCTATTAACTTGATTACAATTTGCTTTATTTTAGCTGGATAATTTAATCCATGTGGTTATGAAAACTAAGATCAATCCATGGGGTTGGCCTCAAAAACCTCATCAAAGGGTTTTTTCTTTTTACCTTTAAAGAGTCATATGAAGTCTAAGCCTTCCTTTCCAAATCAAGCTATTGGTTTATTCCAAACACACTATTGAATTTATCTAAATGGACCCATGATTTCAAGGTTACTAACCAAGCCTCCCTTAGAGTTCTTATATGGGTTGAACTTCCTAGCCTATCTGTGCACCTTTGGGCCTTTATGGATCAAATTCTTGCGCCCAATGTTTACCGAGAGCAACTAAAGATGTTCTCTTCCCACCCAATAAATAAGTTTGCATAGAGGTAGACCTATCCAAAGACCTAAAGGTATTCATTGATATCTAGGTAGGTGACTCCCACTAGTCATAGAAAGTTGTGTACTTCAACCTAATTAACACTTGCTTTATCTATTGGGTGTCTGACCATTGTGTCAAAGATTATCCCCTTATGGGATGATCAAAGCCTTCCTCGGCTCCTATATAACCTATGAAACCCAAGGTGGAAAACAATGGAGATGGTTGGACCATGTTTACCTCTAAAAACCCACAATTAGGGTTGAAAACCCTCATCTACAATAGTTTATTAACTAGTAAAGAAGCCTTCTCAAGAGATACCTACCTTGTCTCCCCATGTTGTTCTGGTCTCCCAGGCCCAATAGAGCCTAGTTTATAATAGTTCCCATGATTACATGGTCCCTACCACTAGGATATCCTCAACTAATGGCTCCTTCTCTTGATAATTGTACATCCCACCCTATGATGGTGGCAACTCTCCCTGAGATGAGCATGGGGCTAAATGCTACTCCATTATGTTGAGAGGATTTCTCACCCAGACCAGAGCAATAGTTTTGTAGTGCTAGCAGATTTTGAGGATGGATATGGGGAGTTCCATATGGATGATATTTCCCAATGAACTTTTTATCCTGAAATGTTTGAGGTCTTATAGAGTCCTTTAGAAAATACTTTGTGCATGTTGCCTGCCAACAAATGGGTTATCTAGATTTTGTTTATTTACAAAAAGCTAAAATTTTAGGATTTCTTATGCAAACTTATCTACTTTGTATTTGGCATGACACCACCCAATTTTTCACTTTACATAAAGATGGATGTGGTAGGGACAACATCCTAGTTTTGCTTGAGTTTTCCCCTTCATTGTTACCATGGGGGAGGACCCATCACATTGGGTTGTTTGGTTTATTTTAAATATTGATGGTCATTCATTAGGCATTCTTAAAATTTACATCCCTAATGATGATTCTGATAGATCATTGTTTTGGTGATCCTTAGCTAACAACCTCCCCTTACCACATGGTTAGTATGTGTGGATTTTAATCTGATTGAGCATTCCAAGGAAAAAGTTGGTGCCTTGCCTATAAGGTGGTGCATCAGAGAATGTGAAGCATAGTATTACTTCAAGAATAAATGGGGTCTTATCAACCCTCTCCTCTAACAACACTTATTTAATACCACATCTTGGTATATGTGGTCTAACTATCATGTCTAGGATCACCACATGCTCAAAAGGCTTGATTGTTATATGTTATTAGAAAAAAACATTTTCTCCTTTTTTAACATTAATGGCCAACCTATCACTGTCCATTCTGACTTGGTTCTATTTGATCATGCTCCTATCTCCTATAGAGTGGAATGGGTCACAGGGTAGTACAAGGTGCCACATAATTAGTTTATCCTTAATAATTCTCTCTTAGGCCTTGTTGGAACCATCTATCTGATTACCTAAATCTAGAACTTGGCCTCCCACCCTCTTTATGCTACCAGCTAGGTTGAGTGGTGTGATGAGGCCATTCCGTGCATCATCACCTTCCTTCGCCACTAAGAGAAGTAAGTTGTGCACATTAGATAACATTGTGAGGTAGCGTCACTTAAGGAATTCCATAGGTTTTCCTCCCTTATTAAGCCTAATCCTTTTGATACTCATATAAAAATTCTTTTTGCCTCACTCAAACATCACATTAAGGTGGCAAATAACCACATTTCCAGAAAGGCATAATTGTGCACTCAGCTATACTAGTTCAAGGTTGGAGATAAATCTTCCAAAGACTTTTTAAAGTCCCTTAAGGCCAAGTAAGATCATGACCAAATCAAGGCCATCAAGTCAGCCCAATCTAGGTTCACCTCCCTCCCAGACATCTCTTCGGCCTTCATGAATCACTACAAGTTAGTTTTTCAAGCCCAAGAGGTAACAAAAGAAAGCTCTTAGGCTTTGCAAGAATGCCTCTATGTGGTTCCTCACAAAGTTAAAGTGGATAAATAATGTCTTTGTGACTCACATTTGACCCTCCAAGAACTCATAGAGGCTCCATAATGCATTAGTAATGACAAAGCCCCTTGCCTCAATGGATTTCCATGTGACTTCTATAAAGCTACATGGGACTTTATTGGGCCATAATTGTTTTAGGTTTATAAATAAGCCCTTCAAAACCATTCTTTGGGAGATTTAATTAATCAAGGTAATATTAAGTTTATACCCAAAGTAGACGACCCAAAGCACATTACCTATTGGTGGCCCATCACCTTATTAAATGTATCCTACAAAATCCTCACCAAAGCTCTTGCCAATTAGCTCTATTTTATTCTTCCTACAATTGTCAGACCTAAGCAAATCGGTTTCATTAGAAGGAGGTATATTCTTGATAATATTATTTTTGTCTAAGAGGGCATGGATTGGGATAAGGTCACTCATTAGTGGACCATTTTTCTCAAAATTTAATTTGAAAAAGCCTATGACAGAATTGAATGACCTTTTATCCTAGATATGTTAAAGGCTCTTAGTTTTACCCAATATTTTATTTCGATAGTTCAAAATTTACTTATAGATGCGTTGGTCTACCTCACCATTAATGGATTCAAGTTGATAGAATTTGCCTACAACACTCCATTAGGAATGGTTGTCCTCTTGTTTTGATGTTATATGTTCTCCCTGTATAAGCTTTAGGATATTTTATTACCTTTAGAGTTGATCAAGGTCTAGTTCAATGTATCTTTTTACCTGACCACTCTTCCCAACTCATTAATAGTAACTTCATAGATGACACCTTCCTTATACTTGAAGAACAAGAACAAAACCTCTTTGAAGCTATGAAGTGTCTTGATTTTTTTCTTTGGCCTTTAGGTCTAGTTTTCAATGGAGTAAGACATAGTGTTTTAGACAAAGTATGATGCTTATGCCTAAATGGTTTCTCCAATTAAAATGGGAATGTATTACGTGCGAAGAATAGTTCAAATTTATTGGCATCTCTTTTTCATTTGATAGTTCTCCAAATGAGCTTTGGCAGTATGTCATCAATAGAGTGGATAATAAATTTGAATATTGGACTACCAAACTGCTATCCTTAGTAGGAAAATTATTACTCCTCCTGTTGGGCACCCCCCAAAGTGTCTTATGATAAATTAACTAAAATTATTAGGGTCTTAATTTGGTATAATTCCAAAAAAACCAAGGGTTTCCATCATGTTTCTTGGGATATTTACTACATTCCTTGAGATAAAAGAGGCATGGGGATTGTTGACATTTAAAAATAGAGTGCAACCTTATCTGTTAAATGGGTTATTCATGCCATTGAAGGTAATGATGCCTATAAAATACAACTAAGGCATTGTATTAAATCTTCTAGGTTACCCTATGGTAAATCTAATTTGAATAATATAGGTTTCCACTCCCTTCTCATCACTACAACTCTTATGAAAATTAAAGGCTCATTTATTTCCAAAAGTATGTGGAAAGCCTTTAAGGATATCAAGTCACACATGAAATGGATTGGGGATGGTTTTTGTACAAGTTTATATTTCAATAATCATAGCATATAGTGGTCTCCTATTATGATAGATTCTAATGTTTTTTCATTGAATTGTTGGGAATCAAAGCCATTAGACTTTTTTGGAAAGGTATCCATACCATTCAATATTTAGTTGATACAGGGGATTGGATTCTTTAGTCAAATTTTAAAATTAAATTTCAAATGAACAATGCTCTCTGTAAATTCAATAGGCATTGGGTTTTTAACTCCTTCCCTATAACTTGGCTTGCCAAACTTAACATAATTTGGCATTCTAGGATGAAACCAAAGATAACCTACTTCCTATGGTACCTTGTCTATCAAAGTCTTTCCTTCAGGGATCGATTATCTTATATGAGCATTGATCCACCCAAGTGTCCTACCTATCAATGACCTAGGTATTTCAAACACCTCTTTTGGTTTTTCCCATGATCCTAATCTACTTAGAAGTGGATCCATAGTTTATTCTAGCCTTTTCATCCTGAGCCTTTCTCTTGGTGGCTTGCTCTTTTAGGGGACTCGATCGATTGGCCAACTTTTATCGATTTTTTGTGGATTTTTTTTGTAGATCCATCATTCTTTTCCAGTTATAAAAGGCCAAAAATTATGCTATACAAAAATGATGAATGCTCTTATGATTTTTCTATTAATGATAAGGTTTACATTATATCTTTGTCCTAATGTAGATTCAATCCTAAATGGAAAAGGTTGCAATGGAAGTCTACCACCTATATAAGTTGTTGGATCATTAGGGGAGTGCTCCCTACATGGTGAGTCATATGCCACTAGATAGGCCACCCCAAGGACCACCACAACCACCTCCTAGGTGGTATAGAAGCTAGTCATGTAATCATGGCCACTTATTCCCTCACTTTAATCCTAGGAGTGAGGTTTTCCACCACTACATGGTAAATTTTATGCAACTCCCTCTTGCAGAGGCTCTCTTACTGGAAATGTTACTCAATCATAGCCTTTTGATGGTTAATAATCTAAAGTTGTAGCCATTTAGCTGCTAGCCTCCACATTTTTATTGTCTTAAACCTAGATCTAAGATTCTTCCATGCTATTTTTGTCTTAGTACCTGGGTCTAAGTGGTATCTGAGCCATTATAATATAAGTTTATATCTAAAGTCTCCATTTGAGTGTATTATTGCCTTGAATCTATTGTATCTCGTGCTTGGGAAAATTTCCATATTATCTTTTTCTTTGTCAAAATATTGCATTAATTGTATCATGTTATTCCCAGTAATTATCGTAGTCCTAGTTACTCAATGGTATAATTATAGAAATTGAGCATTTTCAATCCAGGGTACTAGATTCTAAATGAAGTTGAAGCTGAGGGATATTAAGAGCCACCTCTTGTAGAAGTTTGAGAAGGTGTCTTTAAAGTAAATTCTAGTATACCTAAAATTGAAGTCAAAAATGAAGATCTTTTAGGTATGGTTACAAATTACAAACCCCTTCTATTATGCTGGCCCAAATATATAAACAATCTTCTTTGAAAGGAGATTCTATTTTTGGCAAGCTTAAGTATAAATCTATATTCAATCCTTTTGTTAAACCAAGAATCAAGTTTTTCAAATTAGCTCTTGAATACAAGCTAGGGAAAAGTTACTAGACACATTTACTTCCTTTGATTCCCTGGAGTTTGAGATCGACTATAGCTATAGTCATCCAGATGTACAATTCATACACTTTGGGTTAATTAGAATCAATATAAAACCTCTGATCCCTGCTAATATCAAAAATGTGTCATATGTATACTTGTGTGATAGATGATAGTCTGAATTTAAACATGCTTGTCAATTTTTGTTATTATTAGACTTAATGAAGGTATTTTTATCTATGAGCTATATCCTAAACTATTTATTAGTGTCCAATGCAAAGGATGTATAGAGGTTAAGTTTGGATCTTTAGATTATTGGGGTCTATTCTCATTTGCACATGGTATTAAAATGTTTGGTCCTTTCCAATATGCCTATGTGAGTATCACCATGTTATACTCCATGACCAATACTATTAATCCTAATATCTTAGAATGTCTTCCTTATTTTAGGATTCTTAATGGTATTGTCCAACTCTAAAAGGGTCATATAGATTCCATAAAAATTCTAGATTCATGGAAGCGAGAATGGTTAAAGTATGTAGCTCTTAAAATTCATAAGAAAGATAAAGATATCCAAAAAATAGATGGAAATCAAATCAAAATACACCCATGATCATTATTTTGAATATATCCTTATGTTTCTCCTAGATTCAACACATCCATTCATTTTGAAAGATCTAGTAGAAACCATAGATGATGAAATTTTGTTATTGAATTAGAAGACAAGTAAATTATGGTCTATATCCATTTCCTCTTGTCACCATGTTTTCTCTCCCTCAGGAAGGAACTCTATAATTTTATAAGGAAAACAATATAACATTATATAAGGGTGGAATATGGCCACCTCACAAAGGCCATTATAATCAAGTAAAAGGTGAAATAGCCTATTTTTATACTGCTTACTATCCTACTTATTCTTATAAAAAGGACCCCTCTTCTGATTTCAAGCAAATAAATTATCTTTCTAGATATAATGCCTATTATCAAGAGAACTTTGACAACCTCCATTGTGATGTTCAAATCATCAAACAATCTTTAGATCAAGTCACTGTATTAGGGAATTATGTTCATGAAATAAAAAAGTTTATAGATTATCTTTTTTTAGTTGATAGAAACTATGCAACACATTAAAAAGGTCAATGATGAAACAAATAATATTTCCCAATAGTCATTAAATAATCTGCATAGTATTGGAGATCAGTTGGCTATAGTTGATAGTAAACTATGTGAACTAGAAAATAGTTTTAACTGGCTAGAAGAAATTGAGAAGAACAAAGAAGCTAGAAGGGAATTGAAGAATTTGGGAACTTCCACTAATACCATTTGATCTATATTGTCATTAGATTTTGTTCCAATTTTTCTTCTAGATACCTCTAAAAAGGAAGAAAAACTCAAATCAAATAAGGTGTTGTCATTAATCATGATGATTAGATCCCATTTACCTATTAATCTTCAGTTTCTCAATATCGATGATATGTTAAATCCTTTGACTAAAATTACTACATGCTGTAATACCATGCAAAACTAAGGTACTATTGAAAATCTAGATGCCCGTAGCAATGCAATTTTTTCCACTAAATATTTTTGGGGTATTGTATTCAAATGGTGGAATGGCTTAGGTCCAAATCTATAAAAAAACTAGGATTTTAGCACAACCTCAACCTATGTAGTCATTATTTCAAGTTATTATCAATGAATTTGTTCCTCCTTAAGGGAATAAAGAAAAATAAAGTCATAAATGGTTAGCCAAAATGAAACTTTATGATTTGGATCAATTTGAAGAATATGTTGTTTAGTATAGAAAACTTGCATATGATGCAAAAACTCAAAATGTTGATCTTACCAAGATGAAATTCCTAAATTATCTTCCATAAAATTTAGATGAGTGTGTCACTTCCTAAATGGATCTTAAATGCCTCAATTTATATGTAATGACATTCATTGATATCATTAATTTTTCTTGATAATAAATTATGCAGTTTATTACCCAAAATCATGCTACCCAAAAGTTAAATAAGAACCAAACCTCTAATGCTATCAAGAATTTTCCTAAGACATATCCATTTGGTTATAACCATTTATCCGTAAGTAAACATGTTAATGCCTCACTTATAGACATCATTCTTTCCCAAAATGTCATACCCTTTCTCCATGCCATAAGTATCTTCATCATCATAGATTTCATCGACCTTGTTCTAAAACTATTCAATGTTATATCTATCACCATCCTGGTCATATTGCTCCACAATGTTCTAGTAAAAATGAATCCATTAAAGCTGTTTATTCCAATAACATAGCAACATGGTGGGATCTAATAGAATAAAATGAAGATTTGTATTAGTAAGAAGATATATTTGAGCCATTGATTGAAGAAGTTGAATACCATAATGAGAATGATGGTCTCTTTAATGATGAAGATTAACTTGAATAGTTGGTCAATGATATTGATGAAGAGTCAATGACTATGATGCAAAGACCATGGAAGGATCAAGGAAAAAATAGTTCACAATCTGCCAAATGACCACCATCTAGAGGATGAATGAATAATTATCTAGGTAAAGGAAGACAACCTCCTTTATATTATGTTCCTCATACTATGCATGAACCATAATCAAAGCCATTATAGTTTGATTATACTTTTAATCCCTTTAACAATTGGATTAAAAATAAGTTCAGCCATTTATTACTAGATGAGTAACGCGATAGTCCTTCTAAAATAACTACCTTAGAATCAGTTTCTCCTAAATTTCAAATTGAACTTAACTAGAATGATTTATTTTTTGATATTGATGAATATGAAGACGAGTGTTTTGAAGATTGTCATACAAGTGCAAAAGACAAACTAATGGCAGGGTGCAAAAGGCATGGAAACCCTAGTACAAAACCATGGGATGAACCATTGGAAAAAGAATAATATGAATCTAAAAAGGTAAAGTTTTAAATTCCATAATATAATCCTCTTTTTTTTAGTGTGGTATGCACTTTTTTTCCTCAAGAAGATGAAGAAAAATCAATTTATATTACCCAATTGATAAATGGATGATTTGCTCCATTTGTTTATATAGAAATTAATGAAATAAGATATGATGCTCAAATGGATAATGGCACATTTATTTTATAAATATATAATCATTAGATACTAGTAATAACTTTCACCCAACCAAGTGTATAAATCACTAGATGTCTAAGGAAATTCTCTCACTAGTTCTTATTATAAATATCTAAGGACATACATTCTACTATGATTTATTTTAGTATAATAATATGCCTATAGATATAATTATTGGAGGATAATTTATAGATAAGTATCCCCATATGTATTTACTCCTTAGAGTGTTATTATCACTCTCCATGGTGAAAGGATTAGAGCTCTTAGGCTTATTTATGCTTTAGAATAGTTTCCTAGTACTATGAACCAATGACCTATAAATTTTACACATAAAAAATTATAGAAATAGGGACAAAAATAAAATAATAAATTTGATATTATAATCCCCAACTATTTAGGGCCAAGAAGATGCTAGAAATGGAAATCAAGATTAAAAAGGGAAAACAAATGAAAATTGGGAAGAAAATTTCAATCCCAACCACATATTATCCTAATATGGGAAAATTAATTCAAGAATTAAAGAATGTAAAATTAATAAAACCCTCTACCGCGCCATTTTGTTGCTATGATTTCAAGGTGAACAAGCATTCAAAACAAAAAAAGAGGTAAAAAGAGAATGGTAATTAATTATAAGCCTTTAAATTCCATATCAGAGCCTTATCCTTATCCCATTCTAGGAAAAAGTCATATTTATTAAAGAAGGTTGATCTATGTAAATGTTTTTCTCAATTTGATTACAAGTCTGGATTCTATCAAATTCAAGTTAAACCAGAAGATAGAAACAAAAATAACATTTAGTTGTTCTTTTAGACATTACCATTGGAATGTCATGCCACTCAGTTTAATGAATTCTCCTACTTACTTTCAATCACATGGATGAAACTTTTTTAGGGACATCAAAATTTATATGTGCATATATTGATGATATTTTATTCTTTATCCAAACTCTTGAAAAACATCTTGATCATTTAACTCAATTTTATTAGATTGCTAAGGATGCAGGAATAGTGCTATCTAACACTAAGATCTAGTTATGTCAAGACAATTGCAATTTATTAGGCCTTATTATTAAAAATGATGAATCACAAGTTCATCCTCATAGTATTGAGATATTCCTTTAGTTTCAAGATATTATTGAAAAAAATAAACTCCAAACCTTTCTTAGAATGCTTAATTATGTTGATTTTTATTCTAACACTGGAAGTGATAGAGCAGTTCTCCAGGAATTGCTTAAAAGGAATAAGAAATATCTTTGGACTAAAGACTATACAAAGGCAATCCAAAACATCAAAGAAAAGGAATCCAAGCTAATTTTTCTTCACATTCCACAATCAAATCAATTTATTTTGTATACAGATGCATTAGACACAAAATGGGGAGGAATACTTTGTTGCTTAGAAAATGGAAAAAAAATATGTACGTGAATATGCTAGTGGAATATTCTCAGATGATGTTAGAAAATATATTTAATTTGATAAGGATATTTATGCTATTAAAAAATGTCTTGAAAAATTTTCTCTTAAACTTATGCATCTACCTCATTTTATCATTAGCACTGACTATATTCGATTCTTGACTTTTAAAGATAAGGATCATAAAAGAAATTACGGATGGGGAAAATGTGTTAAATGATAGGCATACTTTAACTAGTTTAATTACACTTTAGAACATATTGAAGGAAAGAAGAATTCAGTACCATATTGGTTAAGTAGGAATCATATGACTACTTTGATGCACCAACCATATCTTGGTTCAATCTGACAAGGATTTATACTCAAAAGTTTTCTAATTTAAATCTTTTGATCTAGGTAAAAATTATTTGAGAAGGCCTTCATCTTATATATTTGTGATTTTCTCATACTGCTTCTTCAAAATTTTAGATGTCAAGAGCAACACATGTAATATCTAACCAACACTGACAAGAAGGTATAATCACTATTTATCACATGAATAGTGAATTATGCATGAGACAATTTTATGATATAATTAGAAGACCAAATTGGACATGGAAAATAAATATCCAAACATGGCATCATGAATATCTTCACAGGTGGATAACACACTTTGGTCCTCACTTAATTCATGAACATGAACAACATATCCAAGATACCATGGTCTCTACCATCATCCACCAAAAGATTGAGTGGGAATCTTAATTTTATATTGTCTCACATAATGAAAGTAATGAATAAATAAGGTACTAGAACACAGGGTGATAACAACCTCAAACTTTTTTTCTTATTATGACCAATTTGATCTTACTAGTTCTACCAATCATAGAATAGTCATTTTATTCATTTCTTTCTTCTCAATCCTTTCTCACCATGAACTTTGAATGCTTCATATTTGATATTAATCAATATATTTTCAATTCAAACACTATTTCATGACACAATTTAGTTCCATCTTTAATCTGATTTTATACATTAATTACTTACAGGTCTACTATCTTCTATTCTAATTTAGTGATCTTCTCTTCTATCTTTAAGCTCTGAATCTTTCTTGATGGGTTAAATTCATTAATTTCCTCAGATTTTACCTCAAATAATCCTTGGTACCATCTATAACATGTATACAAATTTTCATAATATTTAGATCACAATTCTAGGTTATATCTAAGTCGTTCTTTTGTTTTTCTTAAAATTCTGTATGTTTCTACAATCTGAAATACACAGTCATCTATAAATTTTGTTTTATGACTCAAAAATTATTTAAACCTGGTGAAATATTTAAAAATAGTATAAGTAACCCATATAAAAAATTTCAGGTCATTCTGATGTATAAATATGAAGTTATGACCTTTTTCTACTCTTGGCTTTGTTACTAAAATTGTCTCAGAATGGCAGGTTCGTATTTCGGTCACAACTTCATCCACACGTGCCCAATTGATTTCAAAACTTTCTCATTGGATTAATTATTCCAATATTCTCTAAAAATCCAAATTTCAGAAATTTTTATTTATTATTTTATTAGAAAAATTAATTTTAATCAACATTTTTTTGTGCAGGCCTATACATTATGAGAAAGCCTTTCTGAATTATCTACAATTACAAAGCTATCATCAAATATACCTTGACCATGACCTTGTACCATATGAAAGACATTATTATTGTAATTTTAATCATCTCCATACCTATTATTTCCATGACCACCCCTGCCTCGTAGAGAAAACTCCATTGTTTGAATAGCTCTTCATATTGTTCCAACAATACGACTAATTCATCCATAACATGGCTCTCACAAATAATATCCAAATATATTTTAAATTATATATTATCATTGATATAATTTTATAAGGATACTTTTGGATCTATCACCAATTTTAAAAAACATATGAAGATCATATTAAATTGCAAACACACAGCCAAATCTGTTCATTTCACCAAAAAATAATGTATTATTTTCTATACCTGGGGGGACTAGTATTTGGACCTTTTAACTTCTATACATTCATGTCTGATGAAAATACGCTTCAAATGATATATTCATCCATGCTAGACTATATACCAAATTGATGAAACTCTACAACAATATAATACAGCTTGGAGAGAGTCAAATCCGACTTATTGTGAATCTATGTATAGAAAATATCAATGGAAGAAACTATTTTGACAAATATATAACATAGATGGTTTTTTAAAGATTCAACCTGCCATTTTCCTTGACTCTTAAAAACATTATACAGATCCATCGCATTATTAATAATTTATTATAGACCAACTACAATGTTTTATTTATCACAAACTTATTCAAAATACATTCAGACTTGTATTTGCTTCTTGTAAACCTCTATGTAATTCTATAGTTTTGAGATCCTTCTCTATTTTTCTTGTCTTTACCTGAGCTCCTTCCTCTTCTTTCTCAACCTTCTTCTACACTATATATTTTCTCCTACATCCAAATCCTTTTATAGCTTATTAAATGTCTATCGAAAGTCTCTATTTGGTTTTGGTCTTAAAATAAGACCATGATTCTCTCCCCTTACTTATAGGCTTATCTTTATCTCCAACTAACATACCTATTTTGATCCTTTTCTAATGTAGGGATGTATTCTTTTGGATAAGCCTTAGTTAAAATTACATAGGGTGGAAATATACTAACATTTACAACATATTTTTACATTTGTAGAACCTTTCTACAAGATTCATGCCCTTTAGAGATGGGCACTATCTCTCCCATTTCAATACAAACAAATGAAACTTCCTAAGCTTCTTATTAAAATTCTAAGTCACTTATAAGACTACTAAAGGACTCTTTATATCATAATTTTCCATATTTACAATATTTACAAGTTGTCTTCCTGATGATCCTGCATCAGACTCCCTAAGAGGGAAAAGTTTTGAGCTCTTGCTCAAATAAATTGCTATTCTCTTCTTCCTTATCTTCCAATTCATCAGCTGATTTATCTAAATTTGTCTTCCTCCTATCTTCATGTGCAATTCTTCACAATATATGAGCTCAAATGGCTCAAATTTATTTTCATCTTCATCAATGAAGTCTAATATGTAGACCTCCATCTCCTTATCTACCAAGTCATTCACACTTGCATATGTAAAACTCAAAACATAATTAGTTTTAAAAAATTGAGGTAATGTTTCCCCTCCATCTACATCTTCATCACTTAAGATCCTTAAAATCTCAATCTCAGCTTCTTTCATAGCCTCTTCATCACCTATGAGGCTCATATTTTTTGACTCCATCGTGATTTGATGCCAAATCATGTTTTTTTCTTCCTTGAACTCTATCAAAATTTGTCTTATAGCTGACTTATATTCATCTTGTGTTATTGGAGACACATTTTAATTTTCTTCATCAAATATAATGTTAGAAGGAAAAATAAGTGTTTCTTTTTATTCAAATCTTCCTTGAATAAGCCCATACATAGGCTCAACTTCTCCTTCATCTCATTTTTCCTACAATACATCACCATCCTTATGCAATTTCATATGCATGTCAACAAAATTAGTATGAAAAATAAAACAAATTTTATCCATGTCATGCTTTTCTTGAGTCATCTTTTCGTCATTGATGATATATTTTTGAAGATCTTCTCCTAGGTCCATGTCTTCAAGCAATTCTCTTTTCTCTAGATGTCAAAACACTATTTCATACTCTAATAGCATGTTCTCTTCTTTCATAGTAAAATAATGATGTTCATTCTTCTCCTTTGCTATCAAAATTTCAACTTCTTCATCATTTAGGCCCTTAAATTGGACCCTCTCTCTATATTTATTCTTACCTGCATGCACACACACAAAATAATCATTAGTCTTAAATTTTTTTATGACTTGTTTGCATCTTTATTTTCTTCCTTTGATTGATTTGCTAGCAATATCTTTTGTTTCCTTCATTTCCTTTTCTCAAGGATTTCTCTGAGAGGCCACTCAATCCTTTTTCTGATCCTTATACAAAATATTTGTCTAGATTCTTTCATCACCTACATTATGCTTTCCAAGACCATTCTCATCTCATCAATTTCTCTCTCCATGTTTATTTATCTCCTTGTCACTTTTTCTTTTACCTTCCTGTGGAAACTAACTTCTTCTAAGCTCTTCATCATTTATTCTCTTTACTCTTTCACCTTGGACCTCACTTGGACCTATTCTCCTTAGCAAGTCTATTTCACCTTGATATCTAGAACCTCACCTAGGTATTTTTCACCCTAGTTTGTTGGTAGCTTACTAATCCTTTCCCTTGGTCTTTTCAATTTCCCTAAGCTTTCCTTGAGCTTATCTTTGAGCTTTCAATAGCTATTTCTATTCTTTCAAGCCTTAATAGCTTCAAGGGATTCTATTTTCCATTTTTTCATCTTACCTTTTAAGGTTTAAAAATCTCTCACTTTGCCTCCTTATTTTATCTCAATTACTACAATCTATACTTTTTAACAAATCCCTGTAAACAATCTCATATCTTTTTCTAGGAGCTTTGTGTGTTGAATCTCCTTTGCCTAAATCCTTCAACACTTTCACAAAACTTTTTCTACCATCCTCATTTTCCAATCATTATCTTATTGAAACCTTTCACTACATGCATGTAATTAATAACCTTCAATCAAACTGATCCAAGATATTCTACATATCATTTTCATCATCTCAAAGTCTAATTCCACATTCAAAGCATAAATCATAAGCACATAAACATAACTATAATTGACAATCTTATTAAAATTTAATCTAAGAGCTCAACCTGCAACATAATATGATTAGATTTCAAATAATTTAATTTTTTTATGCCTTTCTATAGGGCTCCTTGATCTGATACCAAAAATGATAGTAACCTCAAACTTTATTTCTTATTATGACCAATCTAATCTTACTAGGTCTACCAATCATGGAATAATCATTTTATTCATTTCTCACCATGAAATTTGAATGATTCCTATTTTATTTTAATCAATATATTTTAAATTCAAACACTATTTCATGACACACTTTAGGTTCACCTTTAATCTAATTTTATACGTCAATTACTTACAGGTCTACTATCTTCTATTATAATTTAATGATCTTCTCTTCTATCTTTAGGCTCTGATTCTTTCTTGATGGGATGAATTAATTTGTTTCCTTTAATTTTTACTTAAATTATCCTCAGGATACTATATAAAATGTAGACCAAGTGTCATAATAATTAGATCACAACTCTAGGTTATATCTAAGTTGATCTTTTTAAAAACAAAATTATGTATTTTTCTATAATTTGAAATACACAGTCATCTATAAATTTTGTTGTGTGACTCAAAAATTCTTGAAACTTGGTGAAATATTTAAAAATAGTATAATGAACCCACATATAACATTTCAGGTCATTCTGATGTATAAATATTAAGTTATGTCCTTTTTCTACTCTCAACTTTGTTACTAAAATTGTCTCAGAACTACAAGTTCATATTTAGGTCACAACTTCCTCCACATGTGCCCAATTGATTTAAAACAGTTTTAATTTTATTAATTACTCCAAGGTGATCTATTTTTCCAAATTTTATAAATTTTTATTTATTATTTCACTAGGAAAATGAATTTTAGTCAACATTTTTTCGTGCAGCCTTGTACATTAAGAGAAAGCCTTTATGAATTATATGTAGCTACAAAGCTATCATCAAATCTAACTTGACCATGACCTTGGCCTATAGGAAATCCATTTTTATTTTAATTTTCATCATTTTGATACCTATTATTTCCATGACCACCCTTGCCTTGTAGAGAAAACTCCACTGTTTGAATAGCTCTTCATACTGTTCTAACAAGATGACTAATTCATCAATAACATGACTCTCACAAACAATACCCATATGTATTTTAAATTATATATTCTCATTGATATCCTTTTATATGGATACTATTGGATCTATCACAAATTTTATAAAACATATACATATCATATTAAATTTCAAACACTCAACCAAATCTATTCATTTCACTAGAAAATAATGTATTATTTTCTATACCTAGGCGGATTGGTATTTGGATATTTTAACATCTATACATTCATGTTTGATGTGAATACACTTGAAATTATATTTCATCCATGTTGTAATATATACCAAATTGACAAAACTCTACAACAATACGATGCAACTTGGAGAGAGTCAAATCTAACTTATTACAAATATATGTATAGAAAATATCAATGGAAGCAAATATTTTGAAAAATCTATAACATACACATATTTTTAAAGATTCAACCTACCATTTGAATTTAATATTAAAAACATTATATAGATCCAACACATTATGAAGATTTTATTACAACCAACTGTAATGTTTTATTTATCACAAACTTATTCGAAATACATTCAATATTCATCCATGTTGTAATATATACCAAATTAACAAAACTCTACAACAATACGATGCAACTTGGAGAGATTCAAATCTAACTTATTACAAATATATGTCTAGAAAATATCAATGGAAGCAAATAT